>OY757558.1:8566791-8591791 GCA_963584105.1 Alviniconcha strummeri | reverse complement strand
AGAGCGATAGGTCATTCATGATTCCACGATGCCGCACAGACCAAGTGCGAAACTCCTTCTTTACCGAGACAGCAACCGACTGGAACCACCTGGGCAACACCACCGTCCACGCCGCCTCCGTTCAGCGGTTCAAAGCCCTAGTAGCGGCCACGCAACATCAGTAGGCCCTAGTAACGACCACCCAACATCAGCAGGCCCTAGTAACGACCACCCGACATCAGTAGGCCCTATTAACGACCATGCAACATCAGCAGGCCGCCAACGCGCAGTCCTTACTCCGTTGCACTCAGCCAGACTACTAGTTGAAGCAGCGTACATTTCAAAATCAGCATACCTTGACGTTTTTCTGGCATCGCTTAAGTCCTTCCGATGTGTGACAGTGAATTCACAGAATTTACAGTGCCAACTTTTTTAAAGGCCCGTAGCCACAGTGTGTTTGGAATATACACAGTTAATACGCTCGAGTGTCACTCAATTCAGGACAGCATGACGAAATGGAGTCCTCTCTTGAAGATGTCCAGACAAACGCCGCTCGACGGCTGCCACGTCGTTTGAGGACGGAACGACACTCCCCAAACTCCAAGCGCTGGTTTACGACATCCTTCCGTCAACCACTGCCGTATTTGGTTACGCCATAGGGTCCAGAAAACTGTCAGCTAACGAGCAGTTTTTTTGTTGGTATTCAAACAGTAGTAAGTTTGTTACAAACAACTTAAATAAAACAAGACGTGTCATTTATAGCCGCCAACAAAGTTTACACCAGCACAAATAAAACCACAATCGTTTGAATCGAGACGGAACTCTTCTTCTTTTTTTTACCCGGGGTGGATGCGTCTCAGGTTTACGTGCGTGCTTTGGCGCTAGGTTGATTAGTATCCGAACCTAAAAAAACTACAACAAAAAAACACAGAAAAAAAAGGAGAAAAAAAAAGAAGAAGACAAAAATCAGCAACTGTCGAGCACACAAGTGAGGGATGATGAAAGTATATTGACTTTACTTTAGCCTTCATTTTCGATCATGCTGTCTGGTGCGCGTCTGCCGCAAGTTCGGGCTGAAGCTTGCATCTCATTACAAGCCAGCTGAGAACAAGTAAATTTTTCGAACTGTCGGAACTATGTTCAGCGAACTAAAAGTTCAATTAAGAAACGAATCATAGTTCGTCGAACTGTCCGAAGCATGTTCGGCGAACAAACATTCTCCCAGTTAAAGACGGGCTTTACGAAAAGCCTGTAAACGGAGTGGCGCAACGGGCGGGTGGTAGCTAGGCGGACAAGCGCTCCACTCTTCCGGTCAGCGTGTAACCGTAGCTTTCTGTGGCTAATGTCGGTGATGAGGGCTGATATTGTTTCGAATTTCAAGTGCATTATACACTTAGATCATACCTACCACAATGCCTATTTAATTTTGAAGGTCTCTGGAGATCTTGAGATTATTCTGCGTTTTTTTGTTTTGTTTTGTTTTTACTAATAGCTTACACGGCATTTTGTAATAGCTTACGCGGCATGAGTATGTTCAGTTCTTGTTCGGTAGTTACACCAGACTTGTCTCACGGTTTGAAAAATAAGTGAGAGGAAAACAGGATACTTTATGGTTCTCTTTTTCATTCCAGCATTGTTGTTTTATATTATATATCTATTCAAGTAATTTCTTTTTAATGTGGGCAAATCACCGACAAAAATTGAATGACTCTGTCTCTCTCTCTCTCTGTGACCGTCTCTCTCATCATCGATCATCCGTGTTTCAGTCAGTGTGTTTGAAATTATCAAACATCTCATGAAAGTGAAGACATGGCGTAGGCTGGAACTTATTTTTCAGCTTAAAATGACTTACAACTATGTTGAAACTGAAACTAACTACACAGACAGGGGGCCGGGGGTTAAGTGTATAATGTTGACCTGTGTGTGTGTGTGTGTGTGTGTGTGTGTGTGTGTGTGTGTGTGTGTGTGTGCGTGTGTGTGTGTGTGTGTGTGTGTGTGTGTGTGTGTGTGTGTGTGTGTGTGTGTGTGTGTGTGTGAGTGTGTGTGTGTGTGCGCTATACACAGTTTTTAATAGCAGGCAGACTAATTTCACTGGTGATTGAAAGAATGTGCATAGAAATGAATCGCCCGTTTTTGGTGTTTTATTCCACCCCTCCTTTTTGTTTTGTTTTTTTGTTTGTTTTGTGGATGGTGATGGAGTGGACTTGCCGATAATGTCGGCCTCTCAGGAACGATCCGTCCCTTTTAAATTTTGGCTTTTTATTTTCCTCTCTCTCTCTGTCTCTCTCTGTCTCTCGCACGCGCGCGCGCGCATCAATGTCCACCCATAGTTATCATCACCGAATGTACGTTTTTGTTTCGTTTTTTGTTTGTTTCTTCATTTTTGTTTAAATAAGTTTGTGTATATATGCATTATGTGTGCATTGTGTAAAACCCATTATGCCAGCGGGTACTCGTATTGATTAAATTATTAAAAATCCATCCGGAAAAACGTTCCAGTTTACAAACTAACTTTTTACCGTGCAGTGAAATGAAACGATAATTTAAAACAAAAAACAAAACAAACAAAAAAACTAAAAAAACAATTAAAAACAACAACTAAAACGAACCAAAGTATATGACCTTTTTAAATGTTTCATTTTTTTTAATTTTTTTTTAATTCTTTTTACTCTTTTGGTTTTCTGATTGAAATTAGGTAATTTGGGAAGTCGGAATCCTGCAATGCAATCTATGTTGTTGGGAACAAATATAAAAAAGAATCCATTGCCGGCGTTCTGAAAACAATCGTTCTGCAAATACGTAAAAGGAGCTGATTGTGAGAAGCAGATTAGCTTCAGATCGTGTTGTTTTATTTGAATTTATTCTTTCGAATATGTTTAAACTGGCTCCATTCGAAAACTATATAGATATATGTACACACACACACACACACACACACACACACACACACACACACACACACACACAGAGGCATAGCCCATATTCCCTTCTCAGTGCTTTATACATTACTCGCGTGCGCTAAACAAGCAAAACACACACACACACACACACACACACACACACACACACACACACACACACACACACACACACACACATCGTGTCGGCCGACTAGCTGGTGAATATATAGTAACCGGAATAAAATTATTGATGGAATGACGGTGTAGATGTATGAAACAGCCGGTCACTGCACGGCACAGACCGGAAGTTTCGCTTGCCTGTTTAATTGTAGCCTGCTCGCGCGGCCACTCCGTTTCGGCCCGCAGCGAGTTGGCAGTCCCTGTAGTGTAGTGTCTCTGGCTCAAAGCACACCCCTCTATCTCCCAAACCGCATAGTTCAGGGCTGTCCGTCCTAATGATCCTTCTGGTTTCCGTGGACGTAAAGCAATACTGGACCATGCTTCGGCATTGGTCTCAGCTTGTCCCTAATATGTCAGCCGACATCCGAGGACATTAAGCAACACTACCTACCTTCCCAAACCGACCATACGCACACCGTCTCTGTCCACTACACATTATTCTAGCGTGACCCGGTCGGCTCGCGCGCACTGCACGGCGAGCGTAAAACGTAGTTGAGTTGGTTGAGTGTTGCTTTACGTCTAAAGAAACCGCAGGCTTATTAGGGACGGGAGCCGAGGACGGCCACCTTGACTTTCACACATCTGCTGAGCTCTGAAGTAAAACTTGGAAGAAGCATGACAACACTATCAGCCATCTGACACCTTCTAACAACAAATATCTACGCACATACAAAAAAGATAATTGTTTATAACATTCAGTTAAATACAGCCATTATATCAGAGCGAGCAATAAAAAGCATAGCCCTATAACAGAATTCTTAATTAAACAATCAACAAATCCCAGCAAAACAGGACGCAAATGCGACTTCAACAGTGAAAAATAAAAGTGTCTTTTACCTGCAACCAGGTTACGATAAAAAGGACCGGCTGACAAACAGCTAACGAAAAGCAGGTCGTGGTCAACTACAGGCACCTCACTGTAACTCCAATACTTACAACTGGAAGCCAAAGATGATGATCATGTGGAGCTTAATGTCCTCGGATGTCGGCTGACATATTAGGGACAAACTGCGACCAATGCGTGAGCATGGTTCAGTGTTGCTTTATGTCCACAGAAACCATAAGGCTCGTTAGGTAAGAAAGCCCAGTACTGCCACCTCGACTTTCACACAGCTCCTGAACTCTGATGGTAGCGAAATCAGGCTAACATCTTGATGTACGTACACGTGGCCTCTGACCGGTCGTGGTCAACATGAGCGCCCACGCGGCCCTATCCAAAATCAAGCTCAAAAAGAGGCCGAACCCTTGCCCCTATGGCTTTTTAGTAACAGCAGTCACGTGACTTGAAACGGTCACTTTCTACCACGCGGACATTCCCTGACCACTACTGATGGCGAGATCCGCGGTACTAACGCGGACCCACGCCCTAATATTGTCAGCGCGTGACACGAAGCCAAAAAAGGCGTGTTTTAGTTTAGGCCGCAGTGTCGAAAGTGTTTTATAGTTATAGTCTTCTGTCAGACTAGTTGGCACAACCTGAGGGGACTGTAGACCTCCTTATCCATTCGTTTTACTGAAAGTAAGATCAGGAACGAGGCGTCACTCTGGGGTAGTCGTCAGCTGAAACGGAGCCGCAGCTTTGTTCGACCCCAGAGTGCGTCTGTCTTCGTCTTTGTATGATGATGATGAGTTGATGCTTAATGTCCTCAGATGTCATTTGACATATTAGGGACAAGTTGTGACCAATGCCGAAGCACGGTTCAATAAAATCCACATACGTAAGGTGTATGCGTGTTTTAGCTGTAACCTGACACCTGCACTTTTGGCAGAATGACCGGGATTTTTTACGTGCTACTGTGGTAACACGGGGGTGGAACGGATACCGAAATAAGAGTCAGCACAGAAAGTCGACCCTGGAGAAGAAAATTCTCCCGCCGTTCCAGCAGGGATTCGAACCCGCGACCTTTCAATCACGAGTCCGGTGCTCTAACCACTGAGCTATCCCCGCCCCCTGGTCTTTGTATGCCTCCGTCGCCTCTCATATAACCGTAACGGTTGACTGGGCGTAAAACACCAAGTAATTTACTTACTTGTATGTCTCCGTCTTCATCTACCTCCGTCTTCGTCCGCCTACGTTTTCGTCTGCCTACGTTGTCATCTAGCTCCGTCTTCGTTTGCCTCTGTGGTAGTGCCACGGTGGTATGTACGTTAACGGTGTGTGCGGTATTTCATGCGATACGTGTAAAGGCCTTCGTTGTGTTGTGATATCTTCCCATAACTAACCTCTAAGCGTTTCTGGTCTTGTGTTTCCACACATTAAGTTTAATCATTTGTACTGACGTCGTAGCAGTTCAGTAGTAGTACTGAATAGTTGAAAAGTGAGTTAAAGTATGTACCTTGTATTGTTATTGCTCAGCTTATATATATATATATATTAGTTTTAGAGGAAACGGTGATATAATGTATGAATAAGCGTTATGAAAGCGTAGAATGAACACATCAGTAAAGTACATTGTGTGAATTTGCAACAGAAACTTTTGTTTGGATAGAAAGATAGGAGTCGGACAGTGAAACAGGGTGAAGTTTGTATTGTGACACTACGTTTGCGAGAATTGTTGCTGAATGGGGTTCGTCGGAGAGCTGATGTCCCTTGAGGTAGAAGACAAACTGAGGGGTTTTCTTGGGGTAAAGCGCACAAAAACCTCAAACGGTTTATTGGGGACGGGGAAATGGGTGAGAGGGGTATTAGTGTTTGCTCGCTCCAGTCGCTTCCCGACATAATAGTGACCGACCATCACGAGAAGTATAGCTATTAAGCTGGAGGGGAACTCGCAGGTGCAAAGTTACCTGTGTATACTTTTCAACTTAATGTTTCAACCGTTGTAGGGAATGAGGTCACAGAGGCAGCGTCCATACACAGAAAGAAGTGCTGAGGACAACTCACTCGGAAGAGAGAACACATTACTCCCGTCTTGAAAGAACTTCATTGGTTGCCAGTGAAACAGCGAATTGATCACAAAATCATGCCCTTGGCTTACAAATGCTACGAGGGTACGGCGCCGGAATACTTGCAGGAACTCATTCCCCGATACGTTCATGTACGACCCCTTCTCTCATCATCGCAACCACGCCTACTGATTCCAAGTGCTGCTGAAAAACACACTAAAAAGCAGTTTGGTTTCCCAGCCTTTTCCATCTCTGCTTCCAAATTCTGGAATGCTCTACCACAAACAGTCAGGGAAGCAAACACCTTGGCGGCGTTTCGCAAACGTCTTAAAACACCCGTGCAGTGAATTACTTTGTACCATGTGTATTTTTCTTCTTCTTGTTTATGACTTTCTCTCTATCTCCCCCCCCCCCCCCCCCCCTTTGAACATTCAAGTTAATAAAAACGAGCTATAAAGCAAGACGTTATCATTATCATCATCAGCTGAAAGCAACAAAACAGTCCATCTCGCTACGACAGCCCGGCATCACACCTTGTTCACACGGCTCCTGGAATCGCTTAAACTGAAATCGGGGTGGGGGGGGGGGGGTCAACAGACTCTCCATCACCCCGACCCACCCCGCCTCGTGACGATGGAGGGAAGGACTACATATCTCACCATCAGAATCAGTTATCTTTTCAAACAGGCTTTAACCTAGGCAGCAGATGAACGTACGTATTGTTCACGATTGTCGCCCAATTTTTGTGCACATGGTGCCTTTGTAGTGTTGTTATTATCTTTAGCCTGATTTCTATTGTTTTTATTGGGTATGAACTATTATTTTTATGGCGACCAAGCCTATTAGTTGTCGGTGAAAGAATTAAGAAGGCCGTAATTTTGTGTGGCAGTAAGTTTTTCTTCCTCTCTTCAGAATACCTGCTAGCAGTCATGGCTCGTTTCTCTGTCGTTGTCGCCATTGTGGTGTGTTGCTTGGTGACCGACTGCTATGGCGGTGGCGTAGATCCAGTGTTTGGTAAGTATACCCAGGTGGCAGATATGCCGAATGTCTGGTATATGTGTACCAGGCTGATGGTTGGTTTACAGTATATATGCTAGACGTACTCGGTTGATGACCGATTTACCATACGTCTGGTACCCGGTTGGTTGCCGGTATACCAGGCGGCAGGTATAGCCGGTTGGTAGCAGCTCTCTCTCTCTCTCTCTCTCTCTCTCTCTCTCTCTCTCTCTCTCTCTCTCTCTCTCTCTCTCTCTCAGCTGGTGGCAGGTATACCGTGTTGACTGACCGGCCTGGTAGGTATTACCAGCTGGTGGCAGGTATTCCAAGTTTATACCCAGTTGGTGGCAGATACACCAAGTTTATACCCAAGTGGTGGCAGGTATATAATGTTTATACCCAGGTGGCGGCATGTATACCAAGTTTACTTCTACCTTACCCCTTCCTTATTTCAACCATAGAGCAATCCTCGCTTCCCATTGTCACTGTTGTAATTTTCTTTGGTTTGTTTGTCAGCCTGAACTCAAAGTATACTTTAATTTCCTGTGCACATTTAACGTGACTGGCGAATAAATTTCCTTGTATTTCCTTGCAGAAGTGCAGCTATGTGAGAAAATATGCCTTGTGTTTTCAAGATAGTAACTGTTTGGATGTTACTCGTCGAGTGTAGTGAAAGTATTTCACACAATCATACAGCACACGTCAAGAAATGTCCAGACTCCATAGTGGGGAAACGGCAATGGCCTCAAGCCTTCTTAATTTATCTATACGTCATCAACACAGCCATAGGCACATGGCATTCAGTATTACAATCCTCCATTTTGCAGTTAACGATCTAGTTAACTAACATGCATATTAAAACGATTGTAACCTACATGGTTCACCAGTTTCAATGTATGCTTTTGTTGGCCACACTGATGTTTACTTTCATCTCAGTATATAGCACGGTTCTGCATAGCGTCTTTGATAATAACAAAATGTTGGTTGGTCAGTGTGGCACATGATGGTAATGAACACAAATCAGGACTGTATCTTTCCATTAGCACAGTATATACCATGTCGATGCAGTTTCATTTCAGGATGGAGTTTCTTCCTGGTCATAAACCCAAAGTTTAACTTGATGTACTCACCAAACTGGCGATGAATTTAATCCAGAATTTGTCACAACTCACCAACACAAGATGATAAGCCAGGCGGTATACTCCAAAGTAAATCTTGATGTGAAATCCAGAGTGGTATGAATCACGTAGCAAACTATTACTGTACTAGACACACAGGATAAACACTAGTGCACTCATGGCACTCAATAAACACTGGTGTGCTCAGGGCACAATCGTCTCTACACGAATGATATATAGACACATTCTAAGACGCACTAGACACACTCGAAACTACACACATATAAAACTGTGCTCAAAGCACAATCTAATCTACACAAGTGTGCTCTCATGGCACAGCTAAACTACACAAATATGCTCTAGTGGCACAATGGAAAACTACACACTTGTGCTCTCGGAGCACAGTGGAATACTACACACTTGTGCTCTCATGGCACAACACTGCACACAAAATCACCGATATCTGGCAGGCTTATTGATGATGCAGGCATATCTGGTGCCAACGGGTGCGGCTGTAGACACTGAAGACTGTGCCGGCACTGGAGTAGACTTGTGTGTAGGCTGCGTCGATGAAAATGGAGTGTTCCCTCGAGATGGCGGTGGTGATGGCGGTCGACCTGTCACTGGTGTCCCAGGCTGCCCAGCCAGGTATACACCGGGCTGCTGGTCAGAAGACGCAGTTGGGTAAGGCTCCTGTCTCACCGTGTGGTCTGGAGAGAAGACCGCTCCTGACTTCTGGTGACGGAGGTCATCTGGACTGCACGCAGATGGAGGGATCTGTTTTAGATGTCGGCAGTTCCGGCGCAGGTGACCTCTTGGTGTCTGTACCAAGAAGGAACGTGGAGCGCATTTCCTCACCACCTCTCCCGGCAACTTCCAGCCCTTCTCACCATCCGTTTTGATGAGAACTGGGTCGCCTGGACTTAGTTCCGGGAGAGGCTGCACTCCGTGGCGACGTTCGCAGTCTCCCTTCTGACGCCGTTTCATGACTGCGTCACGCTCTCGCACTTCCTTGTGACTAATGAATCGTGGCTGGAGCGTCGTGGCAGTGATGGCATGGTGGTTCGGAGCTTTCTTCCCATAGCCAGCTCAGCAGGGCTGGCTCCGAGGTCGGGAACGGGGGCTGAGCGGTAGGACAAAAGGGCAAGGAAGATGTCGTCCTGTCTGAGGATCTCTTTGACGGTCTTCACCGCTCGCTCCTCAGCACCATTGCTTTGCGGATAGTGGGGGCTGCTGGTGACATGGCTGAAGTTCCACCGATCTGCAAAAGTACGAAACTCTGCCGAGGAGAACTGGGTGCCGTTGTCTGAAACAGCTGTCTCTGGAACGCCATGATGGGAGAAAAAGGTCTTCAATTTCCCGATCACCGTTGCTGATGTCAAACTGGGCAGGTATGTGACGTCAATATACCTTGAGTAAATGTCCACCTGCACCAGGTAATGCTTGTTTCGGAACTCACAAATGTCAATGCCTACCTTCTAAAAGGGTCTGTTTGGGAGTGCTGATGGTAGGAGGGGTTTACTGGCCTGAGATGGCTGCTTCTCCAGGCAGTGTCGGCAGCTGGCGACCCGTGATTTTGTCTTTTCCAATCCGTGGCCACCACACTGATTGTGCAGCACGTTCCCTGCACTTTGCCACGCCCATGTGGCCCTCGTGGATCCTTTCCAGAATTTGTTTTCTCAAGCTGAAAGGAACGACTATTCTGTCTTCCCTCACTAAGAGTCCATCATGAAGGCTGAGCTCGCCTCTTATGATCAAGAAGTCTCTGGCAGCCAACTGAACGTACCTCATTATACTGAGTCCAGCCATGAATAGTGTACTCAATGGCTGCTTTGAGGTTCACATCTTTCAAAGTCTCTGCTCTGATCTTGGCCAGTCCTGCGTCTGACACTTGCCATGATGACTGGACGTCGCTGACTTGAGCTTGAACTTCCTCATGGGAACTGCTTTCGAATGTGGATACAGGACTGCGAGACAGGGTATCAGCCACTAACATGTTCTTCCCTGGGACATACTTGGCGTTGACGTTAAAGCGCATGAGACGCATCAACATCTTCCGGCAACGGAGTGGTGTTTCTGATAAGTCTTTGGTGTTTATCAGAGGAGCAAGTGGCTTGTGGTCTGTCACAACAGAAAATGTATCGATTCCAACGACGTAGCGATCAGATTTCTCGCACGCCCAAGTGGAGGCTAAGCATTCTTTTTCTATTTGGGCGTACTTTCTCTCGCTCATTGTGAGGATTCTAGAAGCGAAGGCAACAGGACGGAGTCCATCTGGGTGCTCTTGCAAAAGAACTGCGCCAAGCCCATAGCTGCTCGCGTCTGCACTCACTGTTGTAGCCTTGTCTGGATCGAAGTAGGCAAGTGTTGGAGCAGAAGTCAACATCTCTTTGGCTTTGGCGACTGCACTGATCTGAGGCGGCCCCCACGTCCACGCTCTGTCCTTCTCACGGAGTTCTGTGACTGGCTGGAGAACTGAAGACAGATTCAGATGGTAGCGACCTAGGTAGTTGACCATACCGAGAAAACGGCGTAACTCGGCAACGTCTGTAGGGTCAGGCATTTCGAGGATTGCCTCGGTTTTCCTAGGGTCTGCTTTCACGCCATCTTTGTTGATGACAAAGCCCAAAAAGTCAATCTCCTGCTGACGAAACTGACACTTCTCTTTGTTCAGCTTGATGCCTGCACTGTTCAGTTTTTCCATGGTGTTCTTCAAGTGTTTTTCGTGAACTTCTTCGTTTTCACTCAACACCAGGATGTCATCGAAGAAACACATAGCATGCTCCTCTCCTGCAATGATCTCTTCCACGGTGCGCTGGAAAATTTCTGGCGCAGATGTAATGCCCTGTGGCAATCTGCGGTAGAAGTATCGGCCAAATGGACTGATGAATGTAGTGAGTTTGGCCGATTCATCGTCCAGTGGAATTTGCCAAAATCCACTCGTCGCATCCAACTTGGTAAAGATGGTGGATCCCTTCAGTTTGTGAAGGATGTCTTCAACTGTCGGTAAGACATATCTTTCACGCTTGATCGCAGCGTTTAGCTTTTTGTAGTCAGTGCAGATCCGCACCCCACCGTCTTTCTTTGGTACTATCACAATACCTGCGGACCAGTCTGTTGGCTCTTGTATCTGCTCTATGAAGCCCGTTTCTTCCATCTCTTAGAAGTTCATCTTTCACCTTCTGTAGAAGAGGAATTGGCACTCTTCTTGCTGTCTGCAGGCTGTATGGTTGGCTGTCACCTTTGAGTCTGATTTTCACTGGTGCACATTTCACAGGATTTTCATCCAACTCACTGAAAATTGTCTCTTCTGGTTTCTTAACAGTGTCAACACGGCGGATGAGCCTCATTCTTGCTGCTGCCTCCCTGCTGAGGAGACACTCAATTGCTGAGCTCACGACGTAGATCCGAAGTGGGTAATCTACCCCCTTCACTCTGGCTGTCACTTCTATTTTGCCCTTGCAGTCTAGCGTTCCAGCTGGACTACGCAACACTGCGGCTGTTTTCTGTAGAGGAGGCTTTGGTGACATGTTGTTGTAGGTCTGCAAAGACATGACGGACACATCTGCTCCCGTGTCTATCTTGAAGCTTGTCCCGCGATCTGTCCCATTCATCTTGACAGACACTCGCCATAGAGCTTCATTGCTAGAGTTTTTCACTGAGAAAAGGTGATATTCTTCACTCTGTTCTGCTTGCATTTCACTGACTGCTTTCTTCTTGCAAGCTCTGGATCTAGCAATATGATTTGGCTTGTTGCAAGCTTTACAGACTTTCCCATAAGCTGGACACTGGCGTCTAAGATGAGAAGGTGCACAGAAGTAACAGTTCTGTATGCTATTTCTGGCGTCTGTACTCTGCTTGCTCTGAAGCTCTTGACCTCTGCCCTGACCTCGCTTGCTGCAGGTGCCGCCGCTGCGTGCATGGTCTTGTCTCTTGGGGTGACCACTACCCCCTCCCCTCACTGCATCAACTGAGGAATGTACCAGACCCCTTTGTTCCCTTATCTGAATCTTCACCAGCTCACTTTGTCTGGCGAGCTGGGTCGCCTTGGTAAGGGTCAGCTCACTTTCTAACTGAAGTTTTTCAGACAGTTCTTGGTCAAGCAGGCCTAAGACAAATCGGTCACGAATTGTACTTTTTCTGTCCGCAAAGTCGGCATGTTCTGACAGCTCATACAAATGTCTTATGTATTCTTCAACACTTTCTCCTTCTTTCTGATTTCTTTTGTGGAACTTAGCTCTTTCATGAATAACATTTCTCCTTGGTTCAAAGTAATCATTGAACCTTCCTATCACTGTATGAAAGTCATTTTCCTCTTCATCAGCTTTTTCAAACCGAAAGAAAATCGTTTCTGCTTCTGGGCCCATGCTGTAGATAAAGCTGCCGACCTCTCCACTTTTGTCAGTTAGTTCACTAGCCGTCCGGCAACGCTGGAACTGTGATCTCCATTCGGGCCAGCCCTGGGGCTCCCGAAAGTTAAACTGCTGTGGAGGCTTGAATGACGGCATGATTAGAGAAGAAAATAGTACTTACAAACAGCTGACAGTCACTTTTACTTCTGACACCCTGTTTGGATGTTACTCGCCGAATGTAATGAAAGTATTTCACACAAACATACAGCACACATCAAGAAATGTCCAGACTCCATAGTGGGGAAACGGCAAAGGCCCCAAGCCTTCTTAATTTATTCATACGTCATCAGCACAGCCATACGCACATGGCATTCAGCATTACAATCTCAATACAGTAACTTGAAGCGATTGGATTCTTGACAAACAGATTGCAGATTGGTGTTTTTGTTCTATGTGTGGTGATTAGGAATAAAATTCGCTAAATGCAAAATGCATGTGGAGTACGGGAATCTCATAATTTTATTTGCTTTATCAGCGAAAGTATTGCTGAATAAGACTGCTCTTTATTTCTAACGGTTATGAAGCCATTCTGAATCTTCACATGTTTCAGTTAAGAAACATTGCCTTAAATCAGTCTGTACATTTTGTGTGTGTGTGTGTGTGTGTGTGTGTGTGTGTGTGTGTGTGTGTGTGTGTGTGTGTGTGTGTGTGTGTGTGTGTGTGTGTGTGTGTGTTTCGCATAGTTATGATTGAACCTTTGTTGATGTCTACATTATCTGTTAGACTTTCTGTTTGTTAAATTGCTGGTAACATTTTCCATGTCTATGTACATTATGTGTGTTGTTATGCTTGTTCAGCGCTTTGAACCGCAGGGTAGGCGCTTGACAAATTTGAGTTACTGTGTATTTATTTGAAGCTCTTTTCCTTAAAAAGAAAGAAGAAAAAAGAGCTCTTTTTGGTATATCCCGATGGTCCAAAACCTGCACCTGTGTCCCCAGTGCACCCAGGGTGTGTATTTCTGAGATTGAAACCCCTCCCTTCTGGTACCCGTGCCCCCCACAGAGGGGCGCCACTCTAACTTCCACAAAGACAACTTTTCTTTCAAAACCATCATCATTTGTGTCTGACATGATCTGCTTTGAATTTTAAAAGATATACAGAAAACTAAACAAGTGTTACAGAAAAATTATACATCGGGTAGATATCGACTAACACAAAAACATTTTATTCTGACATTTGCAATTTGAGAGTTTTAATTACCCATACCACCCCAGGCCATGACCCAACCTATCTCGGACATAGGGCAGTTTGGGCGAAAAGGGGATGTGCTCTTAAACAGAGTGTGCCAAAAATACCAAATGCATACCTCTTTCTTCATTTGTTTGTGTGGTGCCAAAATTATTCAAGTTCATGGTGAAATGTCGGCCTTCTTTGTCTGTTGATTTATAAATGATTTTGTTTTAATCGGGCCAAGGGTGCCCCAGGCTCCTCTATGTATATCCAACTAGTGGAATGCAAATCGAGTTGATGGTCGATATACCCAGTTTGTGGTAGGTATACTCAGTTGATTTAATGTATTCTAATTTGGTGGTAGGCCTACCCCATTGATGATACTAAGCTGATTATAGCTTTGCCCAGCAGACGATAGTTATAACCGGCTGATAGTATGTATACCCAGCTGACTGTAGGTATACGCAGTTTCTAGTAGGTACCACTATAACCAGTTTCCGGTAGATATGCCCAGTTTAATAGGAGCGTAAGCCACCCAAGCTACCGGATCAGCTTATACATTACATGTCCCGTTAGGTCAGAACGAAGAAGAAGAAAAGAACAACCTTACTTCATAAGAATTGCATGTGGTGACGCATTTACAAAAGATACATTTTAGTGCAGCATTTTTTTTTAAGGGCAATTATAGTACAAACAAACAAAAAGATCAACTACAGAATACTGTGAGCAGACATGTTACAGTATACCACCCGGTATACCCGGTGACTGTATGCATCCCTTAATAATTATTTGGTGGTCGGTGCATCTTGTTGTTAGGTATTGTAGGATGGTGGGAGTATAGTTCTACCCTGTGGGTGGCACGCATAGCCAGCTCACACTTTTCGGTCGGCTTACCGTTCCGGCCACAGCATGGAGACAGCGCGTCTCTGTGTGTCTTCTATCCTCTGACATTGGCAATGCTTCTGTTCTGACATTGGAATTAAAAAGCATGGCGTTTTGCACAGATATATATTTCTATCTGAACATTTTCAGGCATATAGGCATCTTTGCACTGACTTCCTTTGGCTATAATTAGCAGTGTAATTAGGTCACCTACACGTACTGAGAGAATCACCAAAACTAGAATTTAAAATCAATATTTTGGTAACCAGCATCAGTTGCGATATTTTAAACAAGCCCCATGCTCCAGGAAGACCTGCCTGGTCCATTCAGATACTTGGGTTCTCTAAGGCTATAACCGTATTCGTAATTAGGTCATGGAAAACAAATTTTAATCCCTGGACTTACTGAAATTGTTTTGTAATTAAAGCATGAACTTAGGGCAGATACAATGTTACTCTGGGAACACTTTCTGCCTGAAACATACCCCTAATCTCAGGATACCTTTATCTGTTGTCTGCAACAGTGATTATTGTAATTAGGTCTGGCTAAATGGGCGTAAATGTGTCCACACAACCGATCCCCATTTAGCGGAGCTCTCATGGACAAAAGTTCAGGTGCATACTACAAAATGGAATGAAAGCATGATGTGTTGCACACATTGCATGATTCTATCTGAACATTTTTAAGTACATAGACATCTTGGCACTGACCCCATATGGCTATAAATAGCCATGTAATATGGTCACGCAGCATGTTCTGGCGGCATCAGTCAGTATAAGTAATTAATGTTTTGTTTTCTTTCTTTTTTTAAAATTTCCCTTGGAACACTTTCGACATCAGAACAGTTGAAGCATATCAGATTCTGTATCGCATGCAATATTGAAGGCCTCTCCAGTGTCTTTGTTAAACACTGGAACCACTTCTTTGCCACGATGTGTTGAGACAAGGCCAGACCCAGCTGCTAAGATTTTCTCACGCAACTTTGAGGTGTGCACATAAACGTCTGTTCGCCCGGCATCCTTCAGGCAGGAAGAATACAGCTGGCCAAAGTATGGCATGCTAAAGCTGACACATTCTATCTGACCTCTGAAATCTTCAAAATGTAAGCAGCTCTAGTTCAGCAAAGACAATAGCACCTACTTGTCTGATTTCACCCTCGCATTTGTCAAGCGCAGGTTAGGTTGGCGCCTGAATAATGCAGAAAGACACCTTTTGTGTACTTTGCTTCACTTGCGACGATTTCAGCAGGTGAAAGCTTCCTAAGCTGATGTTGAAACTGCTGTGCGTGTCTGAGTAGTTCCACATCCAAAGGCAAGGCAAACATGTTGTGTAAGCAATCCTGCAGTGCCTGGTGGTCCATGAAAGAAAAGGAAAATACCAACAACAACAAAACAACGACGAGAAAACAACAACAAAACAAGTTGTTTTGGATACAAAATGAGGACCTTTGAGTTTTCTTGTTTTCGCTTTTGTTTTGTCTTGAGATGCGTTGCGTTTCCCCCCCCCCCCCCCCCCCCCCCCCAAATTAAAAAAATTAAGAGCACGATTTATGGCATGAAGCCCTCTCGAAAGCTGCTTCAAATTCCTTTCCCTCGTCCAAGATCTAAAACAAAAGTATAAAAATAATATTTTATTTATGTATAAAATTAGAGTATGATTTTGTTTTTGAAAAATGTGACAAAACGACACAAACTGCTCACCATACTTTATTTTCCCCCCCCTACCCCCCCCCCCCCCCCCCCCCCCCCTTGCAGTGAACTATCTGTACAAAGAACTTTGTTTGAATGAAATAATTCCTTTTGTCGCTCACACTAATATAATGAAAAGATGATAACAGTAGCTTACATTTTCTCCAAATTGCACCCAGACTCATCATAGATCTAATGTTTACAAACTGGCAGTGGGATCAAAAGGTGCCATAGGCCTAGATCTGGATTGGGTCACGCCCATTGAGCTAGAGGTCAATGGACTAGTGATAATGCCGACCAAAACAAAAGACATGAGATGGAAACTATCAGTAACTGTGGCATAAATCCTCCGGTTTCCCGGTAAATTAAAAGACAAATGGATGAAAACTAGAATTAAAATAGCCTGTGATTTTTGTAGCATAGAAATCGTTCTCGTGCAGACGGACGTCACAAAGCTGTCCGACAATTTCATGTCAGAACAGGCGCTTTGCTTTAATTTGTACCCCGGTACAAAGATCCGAAGCTTTTTTTTTTTTGTAAGAATGAAGTATATTTAGAAACGCCTGCATTTCAAATTCTTGAAAATAAATGCTATTCTTGTCATTTTCTGTGCTCAGAACAAAATAGCAAATGAAAATGTGCGCACAGTGATTGCTTTAGTCAACACGTGTCTTACATTCTTAATCCGTACTACATGTGTTGTTAATGACATCCACTGCATCAGAGATGCAAAAGTAAGAAATTTCTACGTGTATAAGTTCATGAATAACAGAAGATATCATTGGCAGAATATATTAAATTTACTTCTTTTTTGTTTTTTGTTGTTGTTTGTTTATGTATATTTGTTGTTGTTGTGGGGCGTTCAAACAATGTCGAACACCGGAAAGGTGAAAAATATGCAAGTATGGGTAACAAATACAGTCACAATTTCACTAATGAATGCTGTCTATGTGGCTGAAATAAATCAGTATGGTTAAAATTGCTTGTCTGCAGCAGCACAATACTTCACTCCAAAGTGCAGTTTGAAAACCCTTAGGTCTCCAACTGTACTGCATCGTTCTCTTTGTATTTGGTTACATGTCCTTACTGGCATTTTGTCCAGCTGTTGCAAACCCTCCGCTATCTTTCCGGCACACGTTGTGATGTACCGCGGATGCGGAAGTCAAGGTCCCCTGTGCTGAGAACCCAGCGCTGCCCGAGATACAGTCTTTTAAGTCTGACTCAGCCACAATGGAGGTTGGCACGTTTCGTGTGATCACCCCTGGCGCATTTTTTTTCTTCTCATTTTTTCATTTTTTATTTTTTTCTTTTTCTTTTTTAACCGGTGTAGACTGACTTTTTGTGCATATTTCATTTATTCTGTTAACATAGTACAGTTAAGGGACGTTAAAAATCCGAGAACTAACCACTTCAGCGACTGGTCGATGAATGCTAACCCGTTTGCGATTGTTTAAATGTCAGACAGGCCATGTGAGGATTACCAATTCCAGTGTAAGGAAAGTGGAGCGTGCATCGCCAATTATTACACCTGTGACGGGGTTTTCGAATGCGGTGACCACTCGGATGAGTCCCTGGACTGGTGCCGTGAGTAATAATAAAAATAACAAGGGGATTACTACAGTGCCCAACTACCACACAAGGAGCAGGGGTTAATGTATGCATCGAGTATGGGGGTTACCGGACGTCATGCACCGCAAGCACTCAATGCAGTATTCATCCAGGAGTGCAGATCGGTTCCCGAGAGCTCATAGGATGTATGTGTGTGTGTATAACCCCCCCCCCCCACCCCCCCCCCCCCCACATATATATATAAAAAACCTAACAAACAAACCACCTAACAAAACAAGAAGAAACACTCCCTATATATATATACATATGTATATCTGTGTGTGTGTGTGTGTGTGTGTGTGTGTGTGTGTGTGTGTGTGTGTGTGTGTGTGTGTGTGTGTGTGTGTGTGTACCTATCATAATTTTACGACGGACTTTTCAGAATGCTGGGAGTGTTTCTTCTTGTTGTTTTGTTAGGTGGTTTGTTTGTTTTTTGATAACGCAAAAAGGACTCCCTGTGTCATGCCAAATCCTGTAACCACGTACAAATAAAGCGCTCCCGTCCTTGCCAAAGAACAAACAACAACGAAAAGAAGAAAAAAAGAAAAGATATAAAAGGCGTTCCAAAGCTTTTGGTCGGTGATGGTGGAAGGTGTTTTCAATCAATCAATCAACTAATCATTGAGTGTCTTTATTTGGGAGAGAAGAATTTGTCCTCAGGAGACAACTGTTTAAAAAAGAAAAGAAAAAAAAGAGACTAACAACAGCTTGGTCTTTCTCTATCTGTGGCCATGAATCGAGAAGAGTTGTGTCTTTAGTTGTGGCCATGAGTCGAGAAGATTTGTCTCTTTAGTTGTGGCCATGAGTCGAGAAGAGTTGTCTCTTTAGTTTTGGCTATCAGTCGAGAAGAGTTGTCTCTTTAGTTGTGGCCATGAGTCGAGAAGAGTTGTCTCTTTAGTTGTGGCCATGAGTCGAGAAGAGTTGTCTCTTTAGTTGTGGACATGAATATAGAAGAGTTGTCTCTTTAGTTGTGGCCATCAGTCGAGAAGAGTTGTCTCTTTAGTTGTGGCCCTGTGTCGAGAAGAGTTGTCTCTTTAGCTGTGGCCATGAGTCAAGAAGAGTTGTCACTTTAGTTGTGGCCATCAGTCGAGAAGAGTTATGTCTTTAGTTTTGGCCATAAGTCGAGAAGATTTGTCTCTTTAGTTGTGGCCATGAGTCGAGAAGAGGTGTCTCTTTAGTTGCGGCCATAAGTCGAGAAGAGTTGTCTTTTTAGTTGTAGCCATCAGTCGAGAAGAGTTATGTCTTTAGTTGTGGCCATAAGTCGAGAAGGGATGCTATACTATCATCACCTTCACGACTTGGTAGAAGCTGTGAATTCACACACATTGTTCCAGTCTCTCACAGTTCTTGGATATGATTCTGTATACGGCTGGCTTGTCAAGTTCAACTTTAAAACAGTGCATTTTTTTTTCTTTTTTTCTTTTTTTTCTTTCTTTCTTTCTTTCTTGAGAACTGCGCTACGTTGTTCTGGTTCTTGAAGCCTTTGACGGTCCTTGGTCCGATAGGCTTCTTGTTCCGGATAGGAGTGATGTAGTCTCAACCCCACCAAAGAAAGATAAACCGTCCTTTCGCTGGAAGTGAGACGGCTAGTTCCTTTCAAACAGGAGCGACAGGTGTAGAAAACAATATAAAGATGGTATGTTTTTGAAAGTGCTCGACCTCACCCTGATGGTCACTATAGCAAATGAAACATCCCAATTTGACCCGTGGAACCGCTCGACTTCTGTCGCTTTCAGGTATTCACGGCGGACGCACGGTGGCCTGACATGGTGTTAGTGTTCGTATAATTCGTTCGGTCCACTTGCTTATCGCCCAGCTGCGTGTTCCTGATGCTACACTCTCATCACCAAGGTGACGGGCAGTAATGAAAGCCTTTGCACATAATGTTTCATTAATTGTGAGGGGCAGTCACAAGACAGTGCCGATAACCACAAACTGTTAAAAAAAAAAAAAAAAAAAAAAGACAGCCGAAGCGAGGAATTGAACCGATTACCTCCGCTTACCAGCCTAACGCCAACGTCTTCCCGCTGGGCCAAAGCGGTCCACTGTGTGCTAGTGTTGTCTGACTTTGCAAAGTTTGTTCCCCATAAATCGTCTCCGCGATGGAGACACCAGTTTATCATACTGTGACGTCATGGTTTGCAGCTCTAAGACCAGTATACCTCATTATAGCGTGACGTCCACTGATCAAGAAATACATGGATAGCGGCTGGACAATCAAGAGCGTTGATTTGACTGAGGCAAATAGTCCGCCATGTTGGAGAGTTCAGCTGATCTCTTGCAGATTATTTGGACCAGGATTTTAGTTGAAATAACTTTGCCATGTTGTGCGGATGGGGTCGCAGTCGCCAAGGTTCCCAGCAGAGAGGCGAAATGGTTTCATCCTTCAAAGGGAGTGTGTTATTGGTACATGGTACCAATTTGATAGTTTAATGCACGGTATAATTAAGTCAGTCATATGAATGACTCTTAGATCCAGAGCTAAACTCTTCAGAATGTCGTGTGTGCGTGTGTGTGTGTGTGTGTGTGTGTGTGTGTGTGTGTGTGTGTGTGTGTGTGTGTGTGTGTGTGTGTGTGTGTGTGTTTGAGTGCGCGCGTACGTGCGTGCCTGTGTGTGTGTGTGTGTGTGTGTGTGTGTGTGTGTGTGTGTGTGTGTGTGTGTGTGTGCGCGCACTTAAAAATGTATTTGAGACATGCAACATGGCGCCCGTTTAGCTTCAGCGTGAGTGTCACGGCCGCTATCCATGTATTCTACATAGGTGGCGAAGACGCGCAGAAGCGGTTAGTTCACCTATTTGCGTAGTAACATTATACCACCAATCATACACACACCCAACACAGCGCCCCAGCCGGGCCCGTGTCGCCCGTTGTGTAACGTCATTATAACGTCGTCTTCTGCAGCCCCTCCAGGAAACTGCAGTGGCCCCCACAAATTCCAGTGCGGCAGCGGGGAATGTATTCCGATCTATCAACGCTGTGATGGTAACGAAGACTGTGTCGACGGTTCCGACGAAAAAGACTGCTGTAAGTTGATGGTGATTGTGACAGTGGTGGTGGTGGTGGTGGTGGTGGTGGTGGTGGTGGTACAGTCGAACGTTCTGGGGAATTTCTTTTTTCTTCGAGTTCTCCGTTTTCTTTGACTTACCCGTCCACGACGGACAAGTCGAACCTTGCAGTCGAAGGTTTTGAGGATGTACCTCTGGTGGAGTTTATGTACCTTGTATTTACACGCATGTCAGGTGAGTTACCGCAGGCGACTCAGGTCTTTGTTGTCGTGCTTGTATGACGTCTTTGGAGCCCCCTTGTGTGTTGATGTTGCAGAAAGTACTTCGAGTTAAGAGTTTTCTGTTTGCTTGTTGTTTTTGTTTCTTTGTATCAGTTGCTAGTGACGCAATCTTTGGAGCAGCCAAACTTAAATATTTGATGGCTTCATAAATTTCGTTCGTGTTTTCCTTTGCAAAAGCTACGTTGTCGATAAAGAAATAACGGCATCTGTGGTGCATGTTTGCAGCAGTCTTGAGCTCTGGCCGTGGTGTAGCGGTTTTGACTCTGGTGTCAAGTATAAGAGCGCATCCCCCCCCCCCCCCCCCTTTTTTTTTAAAATCTTTTAAAAATATTTTTATATAGCACGCACGTCGCACGAGTTTATGACAAAACTCGAACAAAGTTGAAATTTCGAAATGTAATAACATACCCGAAACAAGCATATTGCGACCATGATATATCATTAGAAGTTATAAATGTGAAAAATAACTCATCAAATAACAAGTCAATAATTGTTCTTTATATCTAACTAATGCCGTTAAATATGAAGAACAAACACCCCAAATAACGAATCAATAATTGAACATTATTCTCTTGCTTTGGACCCCAGATTTGGAATTCACTCCTACAAGACCTTAGACACTGCTCAACCCTGTCATCCTTTAAAGCCAAGCTGAAAACCTTCCTCTTCTATCTCCATCCTAACTAATATCAGTACCCAGTTTCTGCTACAGTCATTGTGTGTGTGTGTGGGGGGGGATTTGTAGTGCGGTTTTTTTATGTATATATTTTTTTATAATACTTTATGTAAATTGTTTTTGTAGGACTATGCTCTACGTGTGTATCATATTTAGGTTAATGTGTAGCATGTGAGCGCTAAGGGCGGTGGTGAGCGCATGATAAATGTACATTATTATTATATTAGGGAAGCGGGGTGGGGAGTGAAAGAAGCATAAATGAAGAGTCACAAGTCAGTGGTTGCTATAACATAACTTTTATTTAAACCAACCAGTGTCTGTGTTGGAAAAGACAAGCAAAGAAAATATTTAGAACATGAAAGCAAAAGTAAAGACTAAACAAGAGCAATTATCTAATAAATACAGTAACCATGTATTTTACCTGTAGGCTATTATAATACATAATGGTAACTGTGACAGAATAATTAATAATCAAGCACGTAACATGTGAGCATGACTGGCACTTGAATCTCACAGTGTCGCGGTGAGTATCAAAGACACAGCAGTACCAATTAAATGATGAAGGCTCGCAGTGTCACAGTAAGTATACAAGACACGGCCAGTATCAATTAACTGTATAACCAGCATATAATAGTAGACAATAAGTAACACAATCAAAAATACAGATTACCAAGATTATTCTCAACTAAACAGGAAGAGTGAGATAATTGTTACAGTAGTTTCACTTAAGCACACAAAGAGACGGACAGTGACCCGGGTGGCACTTGGGACAAGGCTATTGTGACAAAACATTCGCATGACGGACCAAATCCAACTGCCTACCAACACTGGCAAAGACAATAACATACAACCGCCATCTGTCTACAAGTTTTATGTTGCAAAGCTTGTAGTTGGCCAGCAGCTAATTTAGGAATCTGGGGGCAGCCAACAACAAAATAGACAGAAATGCCTTCGACTTATGCGAGTGGGAAAAGAGGAAAACATGTTCAACTTAGTAAAATTCGACTTGTCCGTTTTGGTTAGGACAAAATAAAGATAGTAGACAAAAGCAATGCAATCTACAGTGGGTCAAAGAGATCAAATTTTAGGAGTACCTTTTAAAAGCGATACTAGTGCACACTTTAATGAAGATAACTGGCGTCAAACAACAATAATTGAAAACAGGAACAGAATAATTAACCGATGATCAAGAAGGAACCTGGACATTTATGGAAAAGTACTCATCGTTAAAACCCTCATAATCTCCCAATCTATTTACATTACGCATTCAGTAGGATTGCCAGAAAATACTGTAAACATCCTCAACCAGAAATTACATACCTATATGTAGAAAAAAGAAATATAACAACAACAAAAACTGTTGACAAAATAAAAACGCTAAATTCTAATGCAAGATATTGATAAAGGTGCCCTTAAAATGGTTGAGATGAAAATTCTCCAAAATGCGCTCTACTTGAACTGGGTGTACACATTAATGGGAAGCAAATCAGACAAACCTCAATGGAAAACACTTCTAAATCTCATTTTCTCCAGGAAAAAAGTTAGACATTTTCAACACACGATCCGAGTTGACAGACCTTATTGGGATGCCAAAACGTGAGCAGAATTCTGGAGAAATATTCTACAAACATGGCTGAAACTCCCACAATATGTTTCTCCAGAATGTGCTTTAAGGAATAATAACAACATCCAGAAACACACACACACACACACACACACACACACACACACACACACACACACACACACACACACACACACACACACACACACACTTGCATATGAAAGACTGGATTAACAAAGGAATATTCAAAGTAAAAGACATCACAAACAACAGGAGACAAATAATATCCTTCGAAGACGCGGAACGTGCAGTTGGTAGAGCACCACATAGACTCTTTGAACACAACGCCGTAAACCTGCCCTAAAACAAGCAAGAGAACGCAGGAAACTACGGGTTGAAGATCACGAAGATCATGAACTCGCACATATTAATTAACAACTGAAAACAATGATCTTTAAAGGTAAGAGTTTCGAACACTTTTTAACCGAGAAAGCACAGCCAACTTGGGGGGGGGGGGGGGGGGGGGAACAATGTGGACATAAGCAATACACACTGGGAGTCCATCTTCCAGTCAACCAAAGAAATAGGATTAAGTGGAAGAATTTGCACGCTATAAACCACACAAATATCCTACTCAACAAGATTGGAAATCGAAATTCTGACAAATGCAACGCATGCCATTCAGACGACAAAGACTACATAAAACACTTTTTCTTCGCATATGCCAAAGTAAAACCAACATGGAACTTGTGGAAAGAGAGATTAGAATGAGAAACGAAAACAAAAAACAAAAGCTAAACATTAGTCAAAACAGCATTAACGGGATTACACCAAAACAATTGACTGCACCAAACATAACGTTGTTAACCACTTTATTGTCGTAGCAAAGGTTTGTATCAGCAAATTCAGTAGAGCAAAGCATGCCAAATTGGTCTTATCTTTAAAAAAAAATAGCTGCTTCACAGGAAACATCTGTTGTAACCCCCCACATCACTCTCTCTCTCTCACTCTCTCTCCTCTCTCTACCTCTCTCTCATCTCTCTTCTCTCTCTCTCATCTCTCTCTCTCTCTCACTCTCTCACACACACACACACACACACACACACACACACACACACACACACACCACACACACACACACACACACACACACACACACAGAGTGAGTGAGTGAGTGAGTGTGAGAGAGAGAGAGAGAGAGAGATGAGAGAGAGAGAGAGAGAGAGAAGAGAGAGAGAGAGAGAGAGAGAGAGAGATAAGATAAGATAAGATAATACTTTATTACACAGGGATAAAGATTTAAGCACGTGTCGGCTTTTTTGCAAATCTGTCCCTGATGACAAACACAGCAACACTCAATACATCAAACAAAATTCACTTAAATACGCTAGAGAAAAAACGACTTAAAAACAAAACAAACTAATTTCTGTCTAAAACATCACATCATACGAACAGAGCAATAATAAAGCAAAGACCAAGAGAGAGAGAGAGAGAGAGAGATTGTGTGTATAAATACAACATGTTTTGTTTGCTGTGATTGAATACGCGATAAGTCGGGGTCACATAACTTAATAAGTTTAATTTTTCCATTAGTTGGATATGAAGCACATCTAAAAAAATGATAAAAAACAACAACAAAACCTTCCTGAATGTAC
>OY757558.1:8519207-8566591 GCA_963584105.1 Alviniconcha strummeri | reverse complement strand
CTACAGGGCATCCACAACATATGCTCAAAGCACAAGATTACTCTATACCTACGTAATCATATTTGACACAGCTGACACCTATGGCCTTGTAATCTAGCCAAAATACAAAAAATAAATCAATCATTTTAATCATTATCTGAAGCGGGAACAATAAAACACAACGCAACACAGCGCGCGAGTGCATTCACGCACACCGATACACACATCGAGCGAAGAGGAAAGATGTATTACAATGTTGCTAGAAAAGAGTGACAAACCGTGCACGGAATGAATTTTTCGGTACGTTTTATAACGCAGCGACAAAACATGCCGCTGTGACAAAACGTGCAGGCAGAACTTCGCAATATGACAGGGTGTGACAAAACACCGGAAAAAGGCCCATCTTTAACATTCCTGGCGCCAGTTCGGCTCGGTGGTGCACGAGAGGCACACCGAAAGTGTTCTCGCATTCGTGGCCGTAGTAATTGGTAAACGTCTTCTTTTTTCCCCCCAATACATACCTTTATGTTTCACAAACTGTAAAGTGTGGTAGATTGTGAAAAGAGGATTGTTATAATTGGCTTTTGACGCCCAGTCAGCCATGACGGTTATATTAGGGCAATTTGTTTCGTTGACTTATTGCAATTTTCCATCACGGACTGCAAAAAGCTACATAAAAGTGAAAATTGTGGGCAATGATGTCTAAGATGGAAATCAGTTATATAATATTGTAACATATGATGAACGCGCAGAATCGTAAACATAACAATAAACATAAACATGTAATATAAACAGTAAAAAGCAGTAACGGTACATGCTGTGATCAGCAAAATGCAGCTTGATCAGTGAGGTGTGATATAAATTTCGAAAAGTAATATGAGCAATAGGCATAGCCGCTCTAAAACGTGAACTGCTTCATGTACAGCGATCCAGCACTTTCATTGTCTTTATGATTGTGTCCCCTTTGGTCTAAGATGAACACAGACAGACAAACAAAGAAAATCTTTATCTATCGTCCACATTTTTTTGAAGCCAGAGGAGAACACCTTTCTCACACCGATCATAAATGCCCATATTTTGTATGGTGGCACATGCCATTTTGCATCTGATCACTTAATTCTTCACATTGCATCTCTTTCTTGGCAGCCCTCCTTCCTACCCATCTCTTGTTGTTGTTGGTGGTGGTGGTGATGTTAGACTTACTAAACGGCGAGGTACTGGAGGAAACCGAACTCAAAGAGTTGGGGGGAAGGGAAACTATATACTAACGCAACACAGTCACCACCATAACGATTCTGCATTAAAAGCGGTGTAAGCCATCTTCCATTAATTGTGAGGGGCAAAATCACAAAGCAACATTTTATTGACTAACACCGACAACCTCATCCTTTTCCCTTTCACCTTGCATTTATAACCTGCACTGTTTATTTGAATGGTAACAGTTCAGTTCAATGTTGCTTTACAGCCACAGAAACCACAGGGCTTAATAGGGTCGGGGAGTCCAGGGCGGCCACCTCGACTTCCACACAACTCCTGAGCTTTGAAGAGGTGTTACAAGTAAACATGGTGCTTAACGTCCACAGAAACCACAAGGCTTATTAGGGACGGGGGAAGGGGTGTTAAAGTAAACATCGTGCTTAGCGTCCACAGAAACCACAAGGCTTATTAGCGACTGAAGGTTGTTAACAAAACATTCTCATTTTATATCTCTCGGTTCAGTATGCTGTATTGCTTCTGAGCAGTCAAGTTCAGCAAAGCGCCACCGCTCTGCAAGAGAAGAGACGGGAGAAAGCCCTGGCGGCTAGATTAAAGGCTACGCAAAACGGGATTAGGTTGATAGGGGTCAGTTATCAAAGCGGTAGGCCCTCACCCCTGCAAAACCTGTTGTCATCAAGGTAACTAGTGGATTCCAATAAGGACAGCAGTCTCTGATGTACCGCCTGTCATGCAAATGCACGAGCCGTGGGGAGAGAGAAAAAGGCCAATGTTGTCGCAGCTTTCCCTAGCTGAACACTCGGGGGTCACCCGGTATATCTGTGCAACTGTACATTAACAAATCGTATTGTCCCTAATATGCTTTTTAGCACCTGAGGACATTAAACAAAACGTATGGTATGACATATTTTGTGCATTCCGTAGAGAGAGGATTGTCTGTGACCGCGATTTTGATTACCTTTCCACATTGGCAGCCACATGCAAAAATGGCCAAGGATTAATTTTTACGCGATAAGCCCACACGGCAAATACACCAGACAGACCCAGGAAAACCTGAGCAGAAGAGGCGTGCATGCTATTTGCTGCTGTAAGTAGGCCAAGCAGCCAGTGATTTTGTCTAGTTCAACCCCCAAAACACAGTTGTCTGAAGTCCGTTCCAAAGCATGAATAGAAAGGATCAAGTCACACTCAGTCAGTCTCAGTTTTCCGAACGGGAGTAACTGCTCTGTCTTCTCAAATTTTATTCCTGTTTCTTCGGTTTTTGTTTCCCCTCGGGGCACGACACCTTTTCAGTACCCATCGGACACCTTTTCCCTATCTTTGGGCGGAGCTTAAACGGTGCCTTTCTTGTAACTCCTGTGTACCTACACAGAGGTGCACCTAGTTGTTCTGATTCTGAAGATGGTGTGTGTACTTAATTGTCCGGTTGGCCATTCATGTGATGAACAGAGCACCGGAAGAAACAATTAATAGTAAGAGTCCCAGTAAACATGCCTGTACGGGCATGGTAGGGGCAGTCCCAAAAATAGGCGGTACGGGCACCCAAAGGGCCCTGTACGTTGCCCGTACGGGCTGCACACGGGGAAAGGTGCGGGCCACGTACCGCGCCCACACCGTGCCCCGTACAGCGCCCGCACCCTAGCCCGTATGGGCCCCGTACCGTTTTACCCGTACCGGTCCCGTACCGTTTTGCCCCTACCGGTTCCGTACCGTTTTGCCAGTATCGGTCCCGTACCGCTTTGCCCTACAGTTTCTCTTACAACCCCTTACGCCCCCATGGAGCCGGCTTCTCGCGCCAGCAGTGTTTAAACTAAGCTGCTCCACCACTTTCACTCTTTTCTTACGTCTAGTTTCTGTCTACCGGTCCTTTCAACTATATTTGATTAAAACAAATTCTCCCCACGATACCTCTGTTTTCAGCTCCCTTCTTACAGCTTATTTCTACCTAACCGACCATTCTCCTGTATTTATCTACAACACAACTCTTCTTTATAGAGTTCTTCTTGATCTCAGCGGTCACCTTCAGACCCAGCGTGTTTGCCGTGCGCTGCATCCCGTGTCGGGGGACGACGGGATCCTGGTGGCTGAGGTCCCCCGTGGGGTCCAACACGCTTCTTCGGCCCGGACTTCTCCTAGACGGGTGGTTGAGTTGGCCCGACCCAGTCAATTGGCTTGTCGTGCTTTGCCCAGGCAGCGGCTCAGAAAGAATTAAACTTTGTTTTTTATCACCTGAGAATATTGCATTTTGAGCCCTGGTGCATATTTGCTGGAGTTTCCGCATGTGTGCATCCCCTTGTTGGACTCGGTGGCGGGTGGGGACAAAACGTAACGAAACGTTACTTAACATACAACGGCAACAAAACACCAATCCAAAAAAAGAATACGGGATGACGACTCAGATACGGATTCCGACAATGAGATGCTCATGAACAGTGAAACAAACTGGGCCAGATTTTTGATAGTCGAATCGGCATATGAAGATTTGCCTCTGCAAAAGTTGTCTCCTTTCGCAGTTCAGAAGGGTTTTCAGGCTACTGCGTTTGAAGAGCATCAAAAGACTGAGAGATGGCTCCTTCTTGGTGGAGTGTGGCAAAAAGGCCCAGGCCCAAACCTGCTCCAAACAAACCGATTTATTGACAGACCAGTCAAGGTCTCAATTCACAAGACCTTGAATTCCTTTCGGGGAGTAATCAGGTGTCGGGATCTCACTGACATGTCGGAGGTTGAGATCCGGTACGAACTGAGAGATCAGGGTGTGGTTGGGGTGAACCGAGTGACACTGAAGAAGGAGGGGAAGGTGATCCCCACCAACACTCTTTTCTTGACGTTCGGTTCCCCGGATCTCCCGAAAGAGATTACAGTCGGCTATCTGAAGGTGAAGGTGGCCTTGTTTGTTCCCAACCCGATGCGTTGCTTCAACTGCAACAAGTTTGGCCACACGAGCCAACGTTGGAGGGTTGCTGCGAAGTGTCCGGTTTGCGAAAAAGATAAGCATGAAGGTCGATGTGAGGGACCCAAGCTGTGCTCTAATTGCAATGGTCCCCACGCTTCATCGGCTAAAGATTGCCCGGTCTGGCAGAAGGAGAAGGAGATTCAACGTGTCCGCGTTAAGAAAATAATATCCTTTCCGGAAGCCAGACAGTTGGCTGAAGCCAAGATGCCGACTATGGTCTCTGGAGGTAGGACCTACGCCGCTGCCGCTTCCACCAGAAGAGAGTCCAAATCTGTTGAATGTCAGACATCTTTAACCATTTTTCTTCTTCTTTTTTCTTCTTTCTTTTCTTCTTCTTCAGAACGTCCAGTTAAGACGACTGAGTCTAACGTGCGTTCTTCTGGCGGACCCGGAGCGGTATCGACCGGCACTCAGGCTTCCTCCGGGAAGTCGAGGACGGTATCGGCCGACGCCCGGGTTCCGTGCGAGTCCGCTAAATGTTCTTCGGAGACAGATAGGGGTTCAGCCGATCCCCCCAAAACGGCCTCTAGGGGTTCCGTCAATCCCCACAAAATGGCATCTAAGGGTTCCGCGGCTCCTTCCAAAAGCGCACCTAAGGGTTCAGCAGGTCCCTTAAAAACCGCGGCCTCGAAAGATGATTCATCATCTTCAAGGCGCTCATCTACTAAGGTGAGGGTGGATGGGGTGCTGGTGGACGTGGAGGGGTTTTCGCACACCAGGCGCTCCGCTCCTTTCAGCAGGCCCCAGGTGCCACCCAAACCAAAAGTTCCAGACAGGCAGAGCAAGGCGGGGAGGAGCCTGGTTCTCTTCAACCAATACTCTGCCTTGTCAGATGACGAAATGGAATCGTCATCAGTTCTTTGAAGCTGAACTAGTGGTTTATTTCATTATTCAGTGATTCTTGAGAGGTTTTTAACTTTGAGGAGAGAAATCCACTCGCAAGATGGTATAAATCAGCTATTATTAGAGTGCAGGAAACCTGTTTTTTGTTGGTTTTGTTTTGTTTTTGCATAACCCTCTTGCTTTTTTTATCTGGTCATTTTTATGCTGACAGTCTTTTGACCTTCTTCAAAACAAAACAAACAAACAAAAAATCAATTTTGTTTGTTTGGAGTTAGGCCTCTTGGTATGGCTAGGAGAATCAGAATCAGAATATTTATTGTCCCAGTATAACTGTACAAGGAAATTTGTCTTACGATGCACAGTAAGAGATAGAATAAACAATAGACAAATATTTTAACACGGCTACAAAGGTTAAAAATACACGAAACACACAACAGATTATTTTCACAGCTTTGAAAAGTAAATTAAAAAAAACAAACACGTAATTAATCAATATTAGTCTCTCTCTCTCTCTCTCTCTCTCTCTCTCTCTCTCTCTCTCTCTCTCTCTCTCTCTCTCTCTCTCTCTCTCTCTCTCTCTCTCTCTCACACACACACACACACACACACACACCCTGACACACATACATCCCCCCACACACACACGCACACACGTGAGCACGCGCGCAACATCTTATTTTCACAGCATTAAGAAATAACTATTATGTGCACACAAGCATCTGATTAAAACAGTCGTACTTATCCCCCACCCCCCAACACACACACACACAGAGTGATGTATTTAAGACTTATATACTAAGATATACTCATTTTAAAACGATATACTTGTAAAAGGAATTGAACAAATGAAACAAAACAAAAAAACTTCGAGATGATAGTTCGTAGGTGGTATGTGCCATATGACTGGTATTTGCCATTAAGCATTTATGTAATTTTTTTAATTTTGTATTATATTCATCCATTCCTTTTTTATACTTTTCTTTAACCTGGTATCGATAAATTAGACGGAATGGTCGGCGATATGAGCATGTCCTAGCCTTATGCGCTCTCTAAACGGGGGTAATACTGAAGGGACTAACGGTTTGAAAATTTATGTCTGATGTTTATACATGGATTTCTGTTTTACGTTTTCAAAGTTATTTGTTTTCTGGACTGACTTAACAAAGCATATACATATATTTGAGAAAAGGTTGTCAGTTTGTGTTTTACCCACTTCTTACGACTGTTTAAAAATAAATAAATCTGAATACATATACGTTTTTAACATGGACAAATTTTTATTAACAGTTATTGTGTATCGACAGAATGTGTAACGCCCTGAGATAACTGTAATAGTTGACTGGGCGTAAAACAGCAAACTGCTTACTTGTTGGCAGCAGGAAAAAATATTTCGAACAGAAGTCTTTGTATTCACTCTTACCGTTTTGCCCGTACCGCTCCCATACCGTTTTGCCCGTATCGCCCCCATACCGTTTTGCCCCCATATTGTCCTTACAACCACTTACCAACCGGTGCCGCCCAGGTACTGCCCCCGTACCGTTTTGCCCGTACCACCGTACCGTTTTGCCCGTACCACCGTACCGTTTTGCCCGTACCACCGTACCGTTGTGCACGTACCTTCCCCGAACCTTTCGCCCCCATGTTGCCCCCGTACCGGGCCTGTAAATGTTTGCCTGTGTTTGATACTTACCAACCATACTTGCCAATGTAATTTTTACGTGTATTTGATACTTACCAACCATACTTGCCAATGTCATTTTTACGTGTATTTGATACTTACCAACCATACTTGCCAATGTCATTTTTACGTGTATTTGATACTTACCAACCATACTTGCCAATGTCATTTTTGCCTGTATTTGATACTCAACTTCCAAAAACCGATATAAAATCAACGGCACGTTCAACCGCAAAACGTTTACTGTGGATCGTATTCGTTTAAGCTGGTCCAGGCACAGAGAATTTTTTTTTTTTTTTTTTTTTAAATCTCCAGTAAAGGTTTTGCAAGTGAACATACCATTGATTTTATATTGATTTTATAATGTGATTTTTTTTTGATTTTTTTTTTTGACACCATCACTAACTCTTGTTCAGGAGCTAATTACCCGTTGTGCACTCTTTCCTCGTGCTTCATTTTGACGTCACCAAATGTTTCTGACGTCACAGATTTAGCTCCCAGTTTTGCGTACAGTTCACAGATGAAATGCATATGGATTGCAATTATTTTGGTCACCAAATGTTTATGTCTCTGTGGAGTGAACATTTGATAAAGTATTGCAGCATTTTAGAAAGAAGAATGGAAGATCAGGGGTGGGGGTGGGGGTGGGGGTGGGGACGGTCTATGGGTAAATCTTTGGTAAAATTAGTCAGCAGACGAAAAAAAATAATGCAACATGCGAATCATGTCTAAAATAACAGTACTTCATACAGCAACCAAAAATCGCCTTTTTGCCAAATCTGAGAATGTTCCTTTAAAGGCAGTTGTTTGATAAAGTGCTATTTAATGAACTAGACTGGTATGAAAAAATACATAACATTTTAAAGATATATCTTTTCAATATGTTTCTGTAGCGTACTTCAAGCTTTTACAATGGTTGCATGGGGAACAATGGGGAACACTTTCAAGCCTAGATCCCTATCACGAAGGAGATTCAACGGGTTTCCCAATCCTTTCGGACAGGGAGAAAGCCACGCTGATTCTTTCGGTGTAGCGTGCGTGCGGCCCCGGACATCTAAGGGCATCACAGGCCTGTTAATGCTCAATCTCGTGTGGCAATTTGCCACTTGTCGCTCTGGGACGCCGACGCACAAAGGATCGGCGAACTATTTAGTAGGCTAGAGTCTCGTTCGTTATCGGAATTAACCAGACAAATCGCTCCACCAACTAAGAACGGCCATGCACCACCACCGACCGAAACAAGAAAGAGCTATCAATCTGTCAATCCTTGCAGTGTCCGGATCGGGTGAGTTTTCCCGTGTTGAGTCAAATTAAGCCGCAGGCTCCACTCCTGGTGGTGCCCTTCCGTCAATTCCTTTAAGTTTCAGCTTTGCAACCATACTTCCCCCGGAACCCGAAAACTTTGGTTTCCCGGAAGCTGCCCGCAGAGTCGATGAAGCAACACCAGCGAATCGCTAGTTGGCATCGTTTATGGTCAGAACTACGACGGTATCTGATCGTCTTCGAACCCCTGGTTTCCTTCTTGACCAATGAAAACATGCTTGGCAAATGCTTTCGCAGTTGTTCGTTTTGCGATGATCCAAGAAGTTCACCTCTAACACCGCAATACGGATGCCCCCGTCTGTCGCTCTTAATCATAACCTCGTGTTCCGAAAATCAGCAAAATAGAACCGAGGTCCTATTCCATTATTCCATGCACCATTATTCAGGCGACGTGCCTGCTTTGAACACTCTAATTTCTTCAAAGTAAACGTTCCGGCCACCCAAAACGCTGTCAAGAGCACCATGGGCTGAACAACCGGGAAGCGTAGGATGGGAAACAAATCACGCAGTGACCGCCGCGAGGCGGACTGGGCGCCCGTGCCTGAGATCCAACTACGAGCTTTTTAACTTAGTATACGCTGTTGGATATGTTCAATAACTTGCTATTTTACAGTGTAAAAATGCTGTATTGACGTGTTTTAACACTACCAGACCCAGCTAGGGTTGCTGTACGCAAAGTTAGTATGCTTGCAGCTTGATCAAAATGACAGAAAAACCCATTTAGTTCTTTTGTTTCTTTGTTGAAGTTATTAAGGTTCTTATAGTTTATTCTGTCTGCGATGTTTGTAATAGTGTAAACATCAAAATATTTGCTGATGCTGTACAAGTAAAAACCATTGTTATCATTTTCGTCACCAAATGTTTCTATCTCTGTGGAGTGAATATTTGATAAAGTATTGCAGCATTTTACAAAGAAGAAAGGAAGATCAGGGGTGGGGATTTATGGGTAAATCTTTGGGCAAAATTAGTCAGCAGATGAAAAAAAGTATGCAACATACGACCATTGTAGCATATGAATCATGTCTAAAATAACAGTAATCCATACAGCCACCACCAATCGCCTTTTTGCCAAATCTGAGGCGGCTAGTTCCTTTAAAGCAGTTGTTAGATAAAGTGCATTTAATGAACTAGACTGATACGAAAAAAAATAAAAATATTTTTAAGATATATATATCTTTTGAATATGTTTCAGTAGCATACTTCAAGCTTTTACAATGGTTTTTACTTGTACAGCATCAGCAAATCTTTTATTCCGCTTTCAGTGACCGTGAGTCTCGTCATATTTTGTACAAAGAGGTAGAACAGCAGATCGAAAAAGAAAGAAAAGGGGGAAAAAAGAAAGAAAAAAGAGAAAAAAAGGGGGGGGGGGAGAGAAAAAAAATGCCCCCTCCCCCAACAATAACAATAACCGCACGGGCATGTTCAATGGGAGTGGAGGTGACAATAAAAGTGAATGGAAGAAATGATGAACAATGGAAGTGACAATGACGATGTGTGGAGTGCCGATGGAGGTGAGCGGATGTGACAATAATGTTGAATGCAACTGACGCTATAAGTGAATAAAACTGACTCTCAAGGTGAGTGAACGTGATGAAAATGGTGGATGAATGAAAGTGACGAGAAAGACGAATGCAGTGAATACAGAAGTGTATGAAAATGAAGAGATACGAATACAATGACGATGAAGGTGTTTGCACGTAACATTGAAGGCGATCACTTTGTTTGTTCAGCCGAATGGAAGTGCCCCAGATACTACTGGAAGTGCCAGAACCAGAAGTGTCTCCCCGAAGAGTATGTCTGTGAGGGCTCAAACGACTGTGGCGACGGTTCTGACGAAAGAAACTGCCGTAAGTTGGTGATTATGACAGTGGTGTTGGTGGTGGTGGTAATAGTAGCAGCGTGAGCCTTTGATGTTGAAAATATATGTATCTTGTCTGGTTCCCAGATTTTACGATGCTGAAAATGGTGTGTGTCTTAATTGTCCAGTTGCCGATTCATGTGGTTGTAGGGGTGTAGGGGGAAAGTGGACACGGAACACACGTCAGTCAGTTCTTCCTCTTTTATTTACACAAGGACCAACCTGGAATTCACCAGAGAAAATATTATACATACAAATATACAAATAAACAACAATGAGATCTTACAAGTTGTCAACAATAATATTGGCTAGTCTCACGACCCAAAAATACACAAAAAATCAGCAGCAGCCGCAAACAGGATCCTGCTCAGCAAACACCTTGCTACGTACATGATAGCAGAAAAAACAGTCACACGACCAAAAGTACTCACACCGATTATCTGTTCACAGTGTACTACTATCAGCAACAGTACGGCAGTGCCACATACAACTCAAAAATAGAGATGCATTGTTGAAGTAAAATCCCAAAATGATCATTATGGTTTTGACCCGGATTAATGCAATCAAAAGAATGAATCAGCAAAAGATTCACTACACACACACACACACACACACACACACACACACACACACACACACACACACACACACACACACACACACACACACACACACACACACACCCAGGCATGCGCCAGGTAGCTAATAACTTTCAACACGTCATGCTATAAGCGCAATACTACAGGTCTACAAATCGCAATACTACAGGTCTACAAATCGCAATACTACAGGTCTACAAATCGCAATACTACAGGTCTACAAATCGCAATACTACAGGTCTACATATCGCAATACTACAGGTCTACAAATCGCAATTAGTCAAACGAACCTCAGGACAAACAATAGAATTATCTGGACACAAGCGGTCATCAGCTGCGGCCTCGCATGCTCCGCCCAGACTGCTGTAACCAGAGTTCATTATCTCAACCATCGGGCATAATTATAATGCAGTCACATCCACATCTTCAGTAATTATCTCACATGTGAGCCTCTCAAGCCCCAGATATAGCAAACAACAAAATAGTATTCAAAAATACACATGCTAATACAAAAATGTAAAAATCATAAGTACGGACTAAATATGACTATGTATCAAAGAACACCATAAACACTATAACTGGCCGGGAAAGGACATGAACAGCCGTTCCATAATTAATCTAAATCTAATACATTTACAAAAATAAACTGGATCGACATAGAACCTAACAGTTATCTATTCACATGCTCCAGCTAGGGATGTTTGTTTACATGGGAAGTGTCATGGCGAATAGAGCAGGAAGGGAGAGGATTATAGCCCGCGTGACGCGGCCTCTATCTACGCCGCGGTCCGGCCGGGCTGAGTGGCACTGGACACACGCGCGCCGGCTAAGTAAAGGGGACGGAGGCTGCCGCGCGGCACCTCACTCAATAATTAGCTCTACGTTATCAAGCCTGTTCTTAAACAATTAACATCTGCCTTTTGCCAGTCTTATCATGACTAGCACAATGAAATAGAAAAATATGTTTGAAGGATTAATGCTATAAAAGAAATAAATATGCGTTTACAAATAAAAGATTGCAAGAGAAATTATAACATGAAAGTTATTCTAGCTCTCACTGAAACACTCAGTACTCATATTAACAGGACTAGCCCAACGTTTGGCCAGACGCGCATGTTCCTACCCACAATACATCTGACATGTAGACGAGACTGAACATAAGTCTTATCAACATACTAAAACTACAACCAATCTCGTTAACTACAAACCAACATTTTGTAGCCCAACAACAATATACATATAATAAATATCTTCGTCAGACTCAAAGACAATACAAAAAATACAAAAACAAAAACGGCCAAAACAATATGCCATCCCTTGCGTTATGCGCGAACCAAGTCATTAAAAAGTATTGACAAACCACTATAAATCTAATAAAGTAAATGGAAATATAGCTCTTAACACTTCACTGCCAATACAAGAATATATGCACAGTAACTGAATAACATCTTTCAATATATCTGCATGAAACTGTAGAAAAGTGGGTTCTTCAGCACAGCCAAGCAAATATAAAAACTGAACTGCCTTGCTTGACTGGCGTGGAAAAAGAGACCGAGTTTCTGCGAGCTCTGGTATCAACACGCATCACCCAGATTAATACTCCACTAAAAGATAGTGCCCTCAACAAGTACATCGTACATAGTCATTACAATGTTAATCTTTATACCAAAATACAACCTTTTCTTATACATAACTAAATAAAAACGTTAAACGTTTACTACATCTGCCTGACATTGAATTTAATAATACAATACTAATAGTACTACGCCAAGCAAAAGGCAAAAGCGCGGGAAATACGTTGGATCATTAACAACCTAGGAACTAAATCGCATCAAAGACTATCCTTGTTAGAAGGCTCAGTGTCAGCGCCACGTAACACCTACTTGGGAGCGCATCTGCCGGGGCGACAAGAGCCGAACGTCCGGAAAAAAGGGGAGGGAAGCTAACTGGCTTACCTACAGACACGAAATTTAGCTAGGGGCGAACAGTTATCTGAACAAACTAGAAGGGGGCGGGGATAGCTCAGTGGTTAGAGCACCGGACTCGTGATTGAAAGGTCGCGGGTTCGAATCCCTGCTGGAACGGCTGGAGAATTTTCTTCTCCGGGGTCGACTTTCTGTGCTGACTCTTATTTCGGTATCCGTTCCACCCCCGTGTTACCACAGTAGCACGTAAAAAATCCCGGTCATTCTGCCAAAAGTGCAGGTGGCACGTTACAGCTAAACACGCATACACCTTACGTATGTGGATTTTATTGAACCGTGCTTCGGCATTGGTCACAACTTGTCCCTAATATGTCAAATGACATCTGAGGACATTAAGCATCAACTCATCATCAACAAACTAGAAAAACAATAAAAAGATGAAACTTTTGACTGGTTACATGATGAACGGAGCACCGGAACAAACGATTCGTAGAAAGAGTGAAGGCGACAATAAAAGTGAACGGAAGAGATGAAGATCAATGCCAATAATAATGTCGATGAGTGGAGTGACGATGGAGGTGAGCGGATGTGATGATGACGGATGACGTTGCATGCAACTGACGATAGAGGTGAATAAAACTGACTCTGATGGTAGGTTCACACGATCGCGGAAGTTTGCCACTTTTCCCCAAAATGTATTACTACGCGTCGTCTACTGTTAGGTCAGAAACGACGTTACCGTTAAAAATCCACAGCACGTATGTTAAAAACAACAACTCCGCGTAATAGATGAAAGATTTTTCCATCAGTCCCGTACCCTCATGTCATTATATTTATTTAGTTTGACAACACCACGACGTGTTGCAAACATCTGCAAAACGTCAAAAAGATTGAGAATCGGGCCGAAAGGTTGCGTACTTCTGCAACTTTTCGAAGCCACTTGTGTCAGAAACGTGCTTATTCTGCTTATTCTGAAACATTTAGAGCAAAACAAAATATGAAGACTGGTACCACGTGAAAGAAGAAAGATAGTCTAAAAATTATCCCAAAAAAACAACAAAACAAACCAGTGAGGGCAGAGACACCCTTACCATGCCCATACAGGGCCGGTGCAGGCAAAGTATGAGCAAGCCCGTGCCCGTACTAGCCTTTACCATGCCCGTACAGGCCCCGCACGGGCATGTTCAATGGGAGTGGAGGTGACAATAAAGGTGAACGGTAGAAATGATCAAAGGAAGTGATAATGTCGATGTGTAGAGTACCGATGGAGGTGAGCGGATGTGACAATAACGTTGAATGCAACTGACGATATAAGTGAATAAAACTGACTCTCAAGGTGAGTGAACGCGATGAAAATGGTGGATGCATGAAAGTGATGAGAAAGACGAATGCAGTGAAAACAGAAGTGTATGAAAATGAAGAGAGACGAATACAGTGACGACGAAGGTGTTTACACGTAACACTGAAGGCGATCATTTTGTTCTTCAGTCGAATGGAAGTGCCCCAGAACCCACTGGCAGTGCCCAGACGGGAAATGTATCTACACGTTTGTAGTGTGTGACGGCTACGCCGACTGTGGCGACGGTTCCGACGAAAGAAACTGCGGTAAGTTGGTGATTATAACAGTGGTGTTGGTGGTGGTGGTGGTAATAGTAGCAGCGTGAGCCTTTGATGTTGAAAATATACGTGTGTCTTGTCTGGTTCCCAGATTTTACGATGCTGAAAATGGTGTGTGTCTTAATTGTCCAGTTGCCGATTCATGTGATGAACGGAGCACCGGAACAAACGATTCATAAAAAGAGTGAAGGTGACAATAAAAGTGAACGGAAGAGATGAAGATCAATGGCAGTGATAATGTCGATGAGTGGAGTGACGATGGAGGTGAGCGGATGTGACGATAACGTTGCATGCAACTGACGATATAATAGTAATAAGGATTAATTTTCTTTATATATTGCTGTTTCTCATATGACACATATACTTGTATATTATACATTGTTAGTTGTCATAATTATATGTATCATGTTTGTAAAACTTAGAAAATGTTGGAGAATGTTGTAAAGCGCAGTGAGTTTGGGAATAGCGCTATACAAAAGTTATTTATTATTATTATAACGGTGAATAAAACTGACTCTGATAGTGGGTTCAGACGATTTGAGAAGTTTGCATTTTTCCCCCAAAATGTATTACTACGCGTCGCCTACACTTAGGTCAGAGACGACGCTACCGTTAAAAAAAGTATGTTAAAAACAACCACACCACGTAATAGATGAAAGGTTTTTCCATCAGTCTGCGACAGCGTCAAAAGGATTGAAAATCAGGCCGAAAGCTTGCATACTTTTGAAAGTTTTTGAAGCCACTTGTGTCAGAAACGTGCTGGGAATAGTAGCAACGTGAGCCTTTGAAACAATATGTCTTGTGTAGTTCCCAGATTTTACGATTCTGACAATGGTGCGCGTCTTAATTGTCCAGTTGCCGATTCATGGGGTGAACGGAGCACCGGAACAAACGATTCATAGAAAGAGGGAAGGTGACAATAAAAGTGAACGGAAGAGATGAAGATCAATGGCAGTGATAATGTCGATGAGTGGAGTGACGATGGAGGTGAGCGGATGTGACGATAATGTTGCATGCAACTGACGATAGAGGTGAATAAAACTGACTCTGATAGTGGGTTCACACGATCTCAGAAGTTTGCAACTTTCCCCCAAAATGTATTACTACGCGTCGCCTACCCTTAGGTCAGAAACGACGTTACCGTTAAAAAACCACAGCACGTATGTTAAAAACAACCACACAGTGTAACAGAGGAATTTATTTTTCATCAGTCCCGTACCCTCATGTCATTACATTTTGTTTAGTTTGACAACACCACGACGTGCGACAGCGTCAAAAAGACTGAGAATCAGGGTACGGGCATGGTAGGGACAGACACTGCCCACAATAAGCTTGACGGGCACCCTATGTTGCCTGTCCGGGCTGTACACCGGCAAACGTGTCGGGCCTGTACTGGCACATCCCCTGCCCCGCACCTTGCCCGTACATGTCCCCTACCAGGGCCCGTACAGTTTTGCCCATACCTACTCCGGACGGGTTTGCCCCCGTGTCTCCCTTACAGACCCTAATTACCAGCCCGTTCCGCCCCGGTACCGGACCCGTACCGTTTTGCCCGAACCGGCCATGTACTGTTTACCCGTACGTCGCCCTTCACAGATCGGTACCGGGACCATACATTAACCTTATCCAACCCTTACCCGACCGGTAGGCCTACTGGGCCTATACATTTTTCCCAGTACTTACCAGTTAGTGATACTTGGCAATATCATTTTCGCAGCGTGCAGTGACGATCCAATGCAGCCTGCTTGATGCTGATTCTGATCCGTTGCTCTGTTCATGCCAAGTCAGCAATGGTGAACAGCAATCCACTTCCAGGATGTTTCAGTTGATGTTGTCGCTACGTGTTTTTTCGGCCATTTTTATGTTTTACTGAAGTGTCATATACAAATTTTTCAGCATAAGTACAGTTCGATCTGTACTTTTTAGCATTTAAGGCACTTGTTGCCAGTGGTTTATAAAGTTCATTTAATTAAGTAACTGAGAACACTGACATTGACAAAACAATTTTGAAATATATTCGTAACAGTATTTTTTGTAGTGTAACAGATTAAAAAAAAATAAAAAAAATCTTTTTAATAAGTGTTATGTCCTGTACAGCAAGTAGCCCTTACTCTTTAGCATTTAAAACAATTATTGACAGGCTAATGTGTTCTAGTGCTGGAGCATATTAAAGGAACTAGCCTTGACAGGTTTGGTGGAAAAAAATGTATTTTTTATTTTTTTATGAATTCTTGTAAGTGAATTTCTAGTCATGACTTGTTCGTTGCATTATATTCGTTTTGTTCGTCTGTTGTCTAATTTTATCCCCAAAATTACCAATAATTATGAGTTATAAATAAGTGGCAGTAAAACCCAATAGACCACATATTTTCTCATGGACTTACCTTTAATTTTATTTAATTTTATAAAACGCTGCAAAATATCAAAATTTCAATATACAGAGATATAAGCGGTAATAAAAGTGAATGCAAACCACGTGCATTTCTTCCGTGACCTTTACGCAAAACTGAGCCGAGCTTCTGGTGTTCTATCCGTGACTCGAGACACCTTGATGACGTCAAAATGAAGCGCGGCAAAAGAGCGCACAAAGCGGCAATCAGCTCATGAAAGAAGAGTTAATTTAAAACATTAACTTCCAAAAACCGATATAAAATCGACTGCACGTTCAACCGCAAAACGTTTACTGTGGATCGTATTCGTTTAAGCTGGTCCAGGCACAGAGAAATTTAGCCTGCGAAGGAGAGTTCTTAATTTTTTTTTTTTTATCTCCAGTAAACGTTTTACGAGTGAATATGACAATGATTTTTTTTTTTTTTTTTTTTTTTTTTTTGGGGGGGGGGGGGGTGGGCACCATCACTAACTCTGGTTCTCGAGATAATTACCCCGTTGTACACTCTTTCCTCATGCTTCATTTTGACGTCACTATGTTTCTGACGTCACAGAGCAACAGGAAGCTCCAGTTTTGCATACACTTCACAGATGAAATGCATGTGGATTGCAATCATTTTGGTCACCAAATGTTTCTGTTTTTGAGGAGTAAACATTTGATAATTATTTTTTTTACAGCATTTTAGAAAGAAGAATGGAAGATCGGAGGTTGGAGTGGGGGTGCTCTATGGGTGAATCTTTGGTAAAATTAGTCAGCAGATGAAAAAAAATAATGCAACATGCGAATCATATCTAAAATAACAGTAATCCATACAGCAACCAAAAATCGCCATTTTGCCAAATCTGAGAAGGCTAGTTTCTTTAATGCAGTTCTTAGATAAAGTGCATTTAATGAACTAGACTGATATGAAAAAATACATTATATTTTAAAGATATATCTTTTCAATATGTTTCTGTAGCGTACTTCAAGCTTTTACAGTGGCTTTTACTTGTACAGCATCATCAAATATTTGGATGTTTACAGTATTACAAACATCGCAGTCATAATAAACCATAGGAATCTTAATAACCTCAAGAAAGAAACAAAAGAACTAAATGGATTTTTCTGTCATTTTAATCAAGCTGCATACTAACTTTGCGTACAGCAACCCTGGCTGGGTCTGGTAGTGTTAAAACACGCTAATTTATATACACTATAAGATAGCAAGTTACTGAACATATCTAATAAATACTAATAGAATTAGAAACAGGTTTTATAGTTTACGTGCGGGTTTATATATATATACATTTATTTTATTTTTTTACTTTTGTTTTTGTTGGGGTGGTGCTTGGAGGAGGGGGGAGGGGGGTAAAAAAATAATAATTAAAACTGCGAATCAGGTTGATAATGTATTTAAAGTGTATCGTAGATGGTGAAGGATACTGAAAGCATTGCCACCCATATATATATATAAAAAATACTGAGATTTTTTCATATAACCGTAATGGTTGACTGGGCGTAGAATACAAAGTTACTTACTTACTGAGATACTTAAAATCACAATGTATGCAAAACGTTTTTTTCTGATTACATACAACCTCACACAAATAGAAATAACTGAAGGTTAGGTTTTTTGCTTCTATAGTTTCTTCTGCTGGCATGCAAAACGCTTAATTTTCTACTACACACTTTTCAGTTTTATGGATAAATCACCTAATTCTCTATTACGTGAATTGTTCATTGGTAGCCTAAATAAAGCTGACATTCCTCCAGAGTCGAATTATGTGCAGACTCTACAAACGTCTGTGTGAAGCGTGCACTAAAAGGTGTCAGAGATCTCTCAGTGCTAAAGTTGGACACACCATGGAAGAAAAAGTGTTGAAGTTAGACACTGCATGGAAGAAGAAGTGTTGAAGTTGGACACTACATGAAAGAAGAAGAAGAAGTCCAGCGAGTGAGCTAATCTTGTCAAAAGAGGTCTTGTGGTTTTGTGCACACAAAATTGTTGTTGTTTTCTAAATGAAAATTTGATGTGTCACTCTTGTCTTCTACTGAGTTAGCCATTCTTGCCGATGTCCTACAATGTTTTTGATAAAGCTACCATACATTTACTGCATTGCTAATTCCATAACATTTTATGAGCGAAGCAGGACAGTAGAGCAAAGAAAAGACGGGAAAAGCCACTCTTACAGTCTTAGCCTCACACACACACACACGTCACTTAGTGTATACTACGTTTAGATATCAGAGTACAGTAAAAAATGAGTATGGTATTATTTATTTACTTTCTACAAATAACTTGTAAAACGATACTGTTAAGGCAATAAGCACGTACAACATAAATACAGAGCTATAAACTCCCTCACGCAGACCTTACTCTAGTGGTGTGACTAAAATTACTGATGTGTGCTGACACATGATTTTCCACACATATATGGGCTGAAAAAGAAATAAAAAATGTTTCAAATTCCAAGCAACATTTGAGAATGATTTACTAAACGATTGATTTGTTATTGATAATCATTCGTCATACTGCTTTGTTAGGCTTTTAATTGTTTTCAAGTTTTAAAATATGTCAGATATGTACATAGAATTGTGTGTGTGGAACCCCTCTATAACGAGGTCGAACCCTTCTCTTGAAAAAATCTAAATGGTATTAGAACTGATGTGGTCCTTGGTCATGACTTTGTTCAAAAGAATTATAAAGAAAAGGGTTTGAGAAAAAAAGAGTCTTAATCCAAAGAAGGATGGTCTCTCATCAGGGAGAAAATGAGATGCAGTTAAGTTAGTAAGGCCCAGTAGAACGACTGACCTCATAGCCATCCAGACAGATGTTGGTGAAGATGTGGTAGGAACCCTGGCTGATGACTTGCACATTGTTGCTGTTGCTTTCCTCTCCAGTGAACAGAATAACTACCTTAGAAGTAGTCACTCAGCTTACACAAAACCATCTGCACACACACACGCACGCACGCACGCACGCACGCACGCACGCACGCACGCACACACACACACGTGCAAGTTCTTATGAACATATTCTTATGAGGACATAAGCAATATGCTCGGATGCTTTATATTTAAATACAGTTTAGCATAACAGCATTCATTCGAGTTTTCCCCCCAGTGATTGACTGGGCGTAAAACAGCAAGTTACTTACCTTTCCCCCCAGAGATAAACTGTTCATGTCAAATCTGTAATGTTTTACATGAGAATAATCCCCAAAACATCTTTGCTCTTTTATTCTGCTTTCAGTGAACTTGAGTCATGTCACAATTTCTGGAAAGAGGTAAAACTGCAGATCGAGAAAGAAAGAACGGAAAGAAGAAAAATACAAGGGGACCCCCCCCCCCCCCCCAACAACACACACACAAACAAACAAAAACAAACAACTACAACAACAAAAAAGCACCAACGATAGCTAGATTAGCCCACATGTATATTGTAAATTAAACTTGTCAGCAAATATTCATGAGCATGGTACATGATGTTGAATGTATATAATAATAATAACAACAATAAAATTAGACTTGTAGCACACCAACTGCCATCCAAGCGAAACAGTTCAAGGCATGGGAGTGGTAATTAACTGTATGGGAAAGGGGAAGGAAGGCAGTCAAACTTACAACATGTACATAGAGATTTACACACAACTAGAAGGAGTGGGAAAAAACAACGATTAGCACAGATACGGTTTACGTCCCTTAGCAAATGGACAGCTGAAAAGAGCACTTCAGAAATAAGAATATCTTTGACTTACACTTTAATGGCGAATTAAGTGACAGTGGAAGGAAAATTTAAGCAGAGGGAAAATGTGCAATGTATATTAACTAATTTGGAGTAGGCTATCCGGCCACACCAATAGCGGTCCCCGAGGATTACACATTTTTATTTCTTCCACATGTTGCTCATTCTATTTACTTAGTGTTACCTCCTGTTGTTTACTTCAAACAAAAATTGTGTCTTTACTGAAAAGTGCGATGGGTTCTCCAAATTCAGAAGCAGTCTGATAACGGTGTATTTGAAAATATACACAGACGACAAAATATTCAATGTCAAGTCATGACAATAAGAGTGGCTTCCCATTAAGTCTAAAAAAAAAAGCAAATCCGTGAGGGCAGAGACACCCTTACCATGCCCTTACAGGGCCGGTACAGGCAAAGTATGAGCAAGCCCGTGCCCGTATGAGCCTTTACCATGCCCGTACAGGCCCCGCACGGGCATGTTCAATGGGAGTGGAGGTGACAATAAAAGGGAACTGAAGAAATGATGATCAATGGAAGTGATAATGTCGATGTGTGGAGTGCCAGTGGAGGAGAGCGGATGTGACAATAACGTTGAATGCAACTGACAATATAAGTGAATAAAACTAACTCTCAAGGTGTGTGAACGTAATGAAAACGGTGGATGAATAAATGCGATGAGAAAGACGAATGCAGTAAAGACAGAAGTGCATGGAGATCAAGATAGACGAATACAGTGATGTTGAAAGAGTTTACACGTAACATTGAAGACGATAAATTTTTTGTTGTTCAGTCGAATGGAAGTGCCCCGAATCCTACTGGAAGTGCGCAAACGGCATTTGTATCGTCAATGTAACGGTGTGTGACGGCCAAGACCACTGTGGCGACGGTTCTGACGAAAGAAACTGCCGTAAGTTGGTGTTTATGACAGTGGTGTTGATGGTGGTGGTAATAGTAGCAGCGTGAGCCTTTGATGTTGAAAATATACGTGTGTCTTGTCTGGTTCCCAGATTTTACGATGCTGAAAATGGTGTGTGTCTTAATTGTCCAGTTGCCGATTCATGTGATGAACAGAGCACCGGAACAAACGATTCATAAAAAGAGTGAAGGTGACAATAAAGGTGAACGGAATAGATGAAGATCAATGGCAGTGATAATGTCGATGAGTGGAGTGACGATGGAGGTGAGCGGATGTGATGATGACGTTGCATGCAACTGACGATAGAGGTGAATAAAACTGACTCTGATGGTAGGTTCACACGATCGAAGAAGTTTGCAACTTTTCCCTAAAATGTATTACTACGCGTCGCCTACTCTTAGGTCAGAGACGACGTTACCGTTAAAAAACGTATGTTAAAAATAACCACTCCACGTTATAGATGAAGGATTTTTCCATCAGTCTGCGAGAGCGTCAAAAACATTGAGAATCGGGCCGAAAAGTTGCATACTTTTGAAAAAATAATTTTGAAGCCACTTGTGTCAGAAATGTGATGGGAATAGCAGCAGCGTGAGACTTTATTTAAATGATGATCAATAGAAGTGATAATGTCGATGTGTGAAGTACCGATGGAGGTGAGCGGATGTGACAATAACGTTGAATGCAACTGACGATATAGGTGAATCAAACTGACTCTCAAGGTGAGTGAACGTGATGAAAATGGTGGATGAATGAAAGTGATGAGAAAGACGAATGCAGTGAAGACAGAAGTGTATGGAAATGACGAGAGACGAATACAGTGACGATGAAGGTTTTTTGCACGTAACACTGAAGGCGATCACTTTGTTTGTTGTTCAGACGAATGGAAGTGCCTCAGATCCCACTGGCAGTGCCCAGACGGGAAATGTATCTACAAGTTTCACGTGTGTGACGGCAGAGTCCACTGTGGCGACGGTTCCGACGAAAGAAACTGCCGTAAGTTGGTGATTATAACAGTGGTGGTGGTGGTGGTGGTGCTGGTGGTGGTAACAGTAGCAGCGTGACACTTTTGATGTTCAAAATATATGTGTCTTGTCTGGTTCCCACATTTTACGATGCTAAAAATGGTGTGTGTCTTAATGTCCAGTTGCCAACTCATGTGATGACCAGAGTACCGGAACAAACGATTCATAGAAAGAGTGAAGGTGACAATAAACGTGAACGGAAGAGATGATGATCAATAGCAGTGATAATGAAAGATTTTTTCCATCCATCTGCGACAGCGTCAAAAAGACTGAGAATCGGGCCGAAAGGTTGCATACTTTTGAACGTTTTTGAAGCCACTTGTATCAGAAACGTGCTGGGAATAGCATCAGCGTGAGGCTTTGATGTTGAGAATATATGTGTCTTGTCTAGTTCCCAGATTTTACGACAATAAAAGTGAACGGAAGAGATGAAGATCAATAGCAGTGATAATGTCGATGAGTGGAGTGACGATGGAGGTGAGCGGATGTTTTGGTGACGTTGCATGCAACTGACGATACAGGTGAATAAAACTGACTCTGATAGTGGGTTCGCACGATCGCAGATGTTTGCAACTTTTCCCCAAAATGTATTGCTACGCGTCGCCTACTCTTAGGTTAGAGACGACGTTACCGTTAAAAAACGTATGTTAAAAACAACCACTCCACGTTATAGATGAAAGATTTTTCCATAAGTCTGCGAGAGCGTCAAAAACATTGAGAATCGGGCTGAAAGTTTGCATACTTTTGAAAAAAATAATTTTCAAGCCACTTGTGTCAGAAATGTGCTGGGAATAGCAGCAGCGCGAGACTTTATTTAAATGATGATCAATAGAAGTGATAATGTTGATGTGTGGAGTACCGATGGAGGTGAGCGGATGTGACAATAACGTTGAATGCAGTGAAAGACTATTGCAGTGAAGACAGAAGTGTATGGAAATGAAGAGAGACGAATACAGTGACGATGAAGGTGTTTAAATGTAACACTGAAGGCGATCACTTTGTTTGTTGTTCAGACGAATGGAAGTGCCCCGAATCCCACTGGAAGTGCGCAAACGGGAAGTGTATCTACAAGTCTGATGTGTGCAACGGCTACACCAACTGTGGCGACGGTTCCGACGAAAGAAACTGCCGTAAGTTGGTGATTATGACAGTGGTGGTGGGGGTGGTGGTAACAGTAGTAGCGTCAGACTTTTGATGTTCAAAATATATGTATCTTGTCTGATTCCCAGATTTTACGATGCTAAATAAAATGGTGTGTGTCTTAATGTCCAGTTGCCAAGTCATTTGATGAAGCGAGCACCGGAACAAACGATTCATAGAAAGAGTGAAGGTGACAATAAACGTGAACGGAAGAGATGATGATCAATAGCAGTGATAATGAAAGATTTTTTCCATCCATCTGCGACAGCGTCAAAAAGACTGAGAATCGGGCCGAAAGGTTGCATACTTTTGAACGTTTTTGAAGCCACTTGTGTCAGAAACGTGCTGGGAATAGCATCAGCGTGAGGCTTTGATGTTGAGAATATATGTGTCTTGTCTAGTTCCCAGATTTTTACGACAATAAAAGTGAACGGAAGAGATGATGATCAATAGCAGTGATAATGTCGATGAGTGGAGTGACGATGGAGGTGAGCGGATGTTTTGATGATGTTGCATGCAACTGACGATAGAGGTGAATAAAACTGACTCTGATAGTGGGTTCATACGATCGCAGAAGTTTGCAACTTTTCCCCAAAATGTATTACTACGCGTCGCCTAACCTTAGGTTAGAAACGACGTTACCGTTAAAAAGCCACAGCACGTATGTTAAAAACAACCACACTGCGTAATAGATAAGATTGAGAATCGGGCCGAAAGGTTGCACACTTCTGCAACTTTGTGAAGCCACTTGTGTCAGAAACATGCTTATAGTGAAATATCTAGAGCAAAAAAATTCAAAGACTGGTACCACGTGAAAGAAGAATAATTGTTCTATCTGTCCCTTACATTTTGAAAGTTATGTTACGTTTACTTTGACCACACGAACTGAGTTTGTCATTGACCGAGTTTTGCCACAATTTCTGGAAAGAGGTAAAACAGCAGATCGAGAAAGAAAGAACGAAAAGAAGGAAAAAACAAGGGGGGGGGGGGGGGGAAAGACCCCCCACCCCACCCCCACAACAACACTCACACAAACAAACAAAAACAAAACTACAACCACAAAAAAGCACCAACGATAGCAAGTTTACCCCACATGTATATTGTAAATTAAACTTGTCAGCAAATATTCATGATCATGTAGTACATGACGTGGAATGTATACAATAATAATAACAACAACAATAAAATGAGGCTTGTAACACACCAAGTGCCATCCAAGCGAAACAGTTCAAGGCATGGGAGTGGTAATTAACTGTATGGGAAAGGGGAAGGAAGGCAGTCAAACATACAACATGTACATAGAGATTTACACACAACTAGAAGGAGGGGAACAAAAAAAAAACCAAAAAAAACCCATTAGCACAGATACTGTTTATGTCCCTTAGCAACTGGGTAGCTGAAAAGAACACTTCAGAAATAAGAATATCTTTGGGTTTGACTTACACTTTAATGGCGAATTAAATGACAGTGGAAGAGAATTCCAGTTGAAGGGTCCTGTGAATGAAATAGCTTGCTGGCCAGCAGTTGTCAGCCTGGTGTGTGGGATTCTGAAGGTCAGGAGCAGGAGCGGAGAGTCTTGAAGGAGTGTACAGCTGCAGGCAGTTAGTTACTGGGTCAGAGATGTGGCAGCTGTTTGGTTGATATGATTATTTGTAGCACATGGAGCTGATTTTTTACTAGACTTGCTCTAAAACATGCAAGCAGTGCCAATGTTGACAATAGCCGTTTATTTATATCTACATTACATGGGGAGGGGGGGGGGGGATATAATGTGTTTAGGCAATTTGAACAGAAAATGTATTGACTGCCCTCCATGGTGCCCAGATAGATGAAGACAAAGATGTACTAAAAGATACTGATTTACTTGAGGGTATTGATCGGCACCTGCTGCTGCTGCTTGCCTCGCCAAAATGATCCTGAACGAACACATTTTACATACTGATCACAAAAATAAATAAATAAAGAAAAACAGAAACATGCGTGCGCGCGCACGCACGCACGCACGCACGCACGCACATACACGCGCGCGCGCGCACACACACACACACACGCACACACACACACACACACACACACACACACACACACACACACACACACACACACACACACACACACATTGTATTATAAACAAAGTACATAAATCCTCGTTGGTATCAGTGTATATACTCTAATTGCTCACTGTTGCCACTGGTTCATAAAGACACTAAGGAAAGATGGCAAGGTCTTCTTAACAGAAATAATACTGTTCAGTTCCCATGTGTGTTCTGTTAGCATCTGGCTGATCAGTGGACTAGACAATCAGCATGTAGCATTTCAAGTATGGAACTGTTCAGCAGGAGAAACGTTTCTATGGACAAGTGAATGTTTCCTGCACTAATTACATACAGTCAGAGTGTATCTTTACAGCAATCCATTGTCCCTTCATATATTTTGAGTGCAGAAACATGAATCCGGAGATATAGAGAGAGAGAGAGAGAGAGAGAGAGAGAGAGAGAGAGAGAGAGAGAAGAGAGAGAGAGAGAGAGAGAGGTACTGAAGAATTACAGCTGCTGATTAAGACCAAAGTTGATTCATCTTGATAAGCTACACCCCCTCCCCCCCCCCCCCCCCCCCCCCCCCCCCCCCCCTCCGCCGAACATACGAACACACACAAATACTGTAAACTGTTTTTACTACACAATTTGTTTCTTTACGCTGATAATTCCTGTTTATGAGCCTAGACTCCCCCCCCCCCTCCCCCATGTTACTCAGTTTCTGAGTGTGTGTGTGTGTGTGTGTGTGTGTGTGTGTGTGTGTGTGTGTGTGTGTGTGTGTTTGTGTGTGTGTGGATTCACTTTAAATAACTGTCAACACGCAAGGAGACGGTCGGAAATAGACGACTCCACTCCTGTCAGTCAAAGCAGACACACCCTTAGATTTCAGCCAATCACGTGCCGCAGCATAATGAGGTGCCCACGTGTTTTGACAAGGCCTGAAATGGTCTGGCAAGCCTTCGTGCCAGATACTGCAAGTAGTCAGTTGGCAGTGTTCGACATGGCAGAAAAAAAACCAGGAAAACGGAACTGTTGCTATGGCCAGTGTAAGTCAGACGAACGATACCCTGTCAAATGTGCAGGTGTCACATTCTAGCCGCTTCCGAAGCCCAAAACAAGGCTGAAAGATTGTAAAGCTTGGATCAAGGCTGTGGTCGACCCCAAGATCAACTAAACCCGAGCGTGATAACAAAGAACTACTACGTGTGTTCCAAGATATGTCAGCCTTAGTACAAAACATATCATCCAGTTAATTTATGCATGCGTTCCGTTTTCTCTTTTGTAAGCTGTCAAAGTCAATGATTGTGTGCATGTGGTGGAAGTATAATTATTAGTGTAGGACTACATGGCTAAACACAAAATACGTGCCGTATAACGGCCGAAATATTGTTCATTCACTTGGAACATTGCATTATCGGTTTAATAATAGAGTGTGTGGGTGCGTGCGTGCGTGTGTGCCTGCGCACGGTAGCGCCCGCCTGGCACTCTTTGTTACCAGCCCAGAGCAAACTAATACCCCAGTGAGGAAATGAGTAGCGGTAACTTTAACTCCTTACAGTACTTTCCCTTGAATTTCCATCACCGGTGATCGATGGACAAACATGCCATTTTAGCAGTTAAAAAACAAACAACGAATCTAGTATTTTTGTGCGAGAAATACATCAAGGAAACTCTGTCTCGGCAGTTTGTGTGCAAAACGACGTCATTTAGATTGTTTTTCGATAACAATTACGCAACGCAAATGCGTCATGCAGCATTTTCCATTTTGCCGCAATTTTCGATTTTGTTTGAGTTCAGCGTACACAGTGCGAGCGTATATTTGGCGAAAATGAGTTCTGATGAGTCTTCAGACAGCGAAATGCCATATGATAGTTCAGATGACGAGGTCAGTGGGAGGAAGAGGAGCTGAACGGAGACGATGACAGTGACGGCGGACCTGGATTTTTAGATCCAACTCGACGGCACTCCCTCCCTGGGATGTAAACTGTCCCTTCCCTTCCCATCTGACCAAGGAGGGCATGATAAGACTAACTGCAGACCAGTTATATTATCAACATTTTCTCTCACCAAAACCAAAGGCCGTCTATTTTAAAATAGACGGGCTTTGACCAAACACAACAGCGACAGGTCTTCTGGCAAGAGATCGAGAGTACTTCTGGATTCGGCTGCAGCCATCTTTTCGGGTCGCTTGCCAGAGGGGCGGAGCTTACGGCTGGAAGCGGTGCGTTGTGGAGTGGTCTATTCCTGGGACATTTTAAACACCACTTTGGGTCACAAATGATATTATTAAAATCAATGAAAAGGTTCATATTTAGCGACTGGAGCCAAAATGTGCGAAAGTTAGTTTGATTACATTCGCAGTCTGTCAAAAGTAAGTCATCAGTACACGATCGACTGTTTTGCCGACATCAACTCTGAGGAAGCGTGCACGTCGTTACTTGGAAACTAGATCTAGATCAAACATCAATGGCGCATACGCGCTCATACGGAAAGACACAAATGTGATCAAACTCATTTTTGTTGTAGAAATTTCCGACCGCTGGATATAGTCTAGGACAGAAGCTCTAGGTTCCAATAATTGTCCACCTTTCCACTTCCATTGTTGGCAGCTTCTTCTTTGATGTGGGCAGCCACAATCCATTAAGCAGGAGTTGATTGGAGATTATGTTGCACTTTAGGGTGGCCCGCAGAGACATACAGATTAAAGTGGTGTGGAGAAGAAGAAAAAGAAAAAAGTAGAAAGGAAAATTTAGGCAGAGGGAAAATGTGCAATGTATATTAACTAATTTGGAGTAGGCTATCCGGCCACACCAATCCGGCTACCGTAGCGGTCCCCGAGGATTACACATTTTTATTTCTTCCACATGTTGCTCATTCTATTTACTTAGTGTTACCTCCTGTTGTTTACTTCAAACAAAAATTGTGTCTTTACTGAAAAGTGCGATGGGTTCTCCAAATTCAGAAGCAGTCTGATAACGGTGTATTTGAAAATATACACAGACGACAAAATGTTCAATGTCACGTCATGACAATAAGAGTGGCTTCCCATTAAGTCTAAACAAAAAAGCAAACCCGTGAGGGCAGAGACACCCTTACCATGCCCTTACAGGGCCGGTACAGGCAAAGTATGAGCAAGCCCGTGCCCGTATGAGCCTTTACCATGCCCGTACAGGCCCCGCACGGGCATGTTCAATGGGAGTGGAGGTAACAATAAAAGTGAACGGAAGAAATGATGATCAATAGAAGTGATAAAGTCGATGTGTGGAGTACCGATGGAGGTGAGCGGATGTGACAATAACGTTGCATGCAACTGACGATATGAGTGAATAAAACTGATTCTCAAGGTGTGTGAACGTGATGAAAATGGTGGATGAATAAATGCGATGAGAAAGACGAATGCAGTAAAGACAGAAGTGTATGGAGATGAAGATAGACGAATACAGTGATGATGAAAGTGTTTACACGTAACATTGAAGACGATCAATTTGTTTGTTGTTCAGTCGAATGGAAGTGCCCCGAATCCTACTGGAAGTGCGCAAACGGGAAATGTATCTCCAAGCAAAGGGTGTGTAACGGCGGAGACAGCTGTGGCGACGGTTCCGACGAAAGAAACTGCGGTAAGTTGGTCATTATGATAGCGGTGGTGGTGGCGGTGGTAATAGTAGCAGCGTGAGCCTTTGATGTTGAAAAGATACGTGTGTCTTGTCTGGTTCCCAGATTTTACGATGCTGAAAATGGTGTGTGTCTTAATTGTCCAGTTGCCGATTCATGTGATTAACAGAGCACCGGAAGAAACAATTCATAGAAAGAGTGAAGGTGACAATGAAGGTGAACGGAAGAGATGAAGATCAATGGCAGTGATAATGTCGGTGAGTGGAGTAACGATGGAGGTGAGCGGATGTTTTGATGACGTTGCATGCAACTGACGACAGAGGTGAATAAAAACTGACCCTGATAGTGGGTTCACACGATCGCAGAAGTTTGCAACCTTTCCCAAAAATGTATTACTACGCGTCGCCTACTCTTAGGTCAGATACGACGCTACTGTTAAAAAACGTATGTTAAGAACAACCACACCATGTTATAGATGAAATATTTTTCCATCAGTCTGCGAGAGCGTCAAAAACATTGATAATCGGGCCGAAAGGCTGCATACTTTTGAAAATGGTTGGAATCCACTTGTATCAGAAACGTGCTGGGAATAGCACAATGTTGTTCAGTCGAATGGAAGTGCCTCAAATCCCACTGGAAGTGCCCAGACGGGAAATGTATCTACAAGTTTGAAGTGTGTAACGGCTACACCAACTGTGGCGACGGTTCCGACGAAAGAAACTGCCGTAAGTTGGTGATTATGACAGTGGTGGTGGGGGTGGTGGTAACAGTACCAGCGTGAGACTTTTGGTGTTCAAAATATATGTATCTTGTCTGGTTCCCAGATTTTACAGTGCTAAATATATGGTGTGTGTCTTAATGTCCAGTTGCCAACTCATGTGATGAAGCGAGCACCGGAACAAACGATTCATAAAAAGAGTGAAGGTGACAATAAACGTGAACGGAAGAGATGATGATCAATAGCAGTGATAATGAAAGATTTTTTCCATCCATCTGCGACAGCGTCAAAAAGACTGAGAATCGGGCCGAAAGGTTGCATACTTTTGAACGTTTTTGAAGCCACTTGTGTCAGAAACGTGCTGGGAATAGCATCAGCGTGAGGCTTTGATGTTGAGAATATATGTGTCTTGTCTAGTTCCCAGATTTTTACGACAATAAAAGTGAACGGAAGAGATGAAGATCAATAGCAGTGATAATGCACAATAATAATTGATCTACCTTTCTGGTCGATGAAAACGTTTGAAATAAATGATTATTCTTTTGCAAATGATCGGACAGGAAACCACAAAGCTATGCGACTATCTACCTACAACACCCTATTAGACCATGAGTCAGCCTATACCCCCCCCCCCCCCACACACACACACACACATGGTAATTTCTGGGTCCCTTGACCATCAAAGTACAGGTTGTCTGCAAGTGAGCTGTTGTGGTGCTGGTTCTAATAAATGCCTATATAGAATTCCAAATTGCGATGACCTTGCCTCTTAGCAAATCATTTATTATGACAAAAAAGGCCATTTCTATTTATTGTTTTACTGTTTGAACAGTTTAATATGTTGTAGCTTTCCGTTTCTCTTTGTCTTAAATGTGTCATTGTTATTGGACACTGCGGACGCAGAAATATTAAGGTCCCCTCTGTTAAAAACCCACAGCTGACGAATGTTTTCCCTTAAAAAGCACGGAGTAGGTCAGAATATAGCCAAGTATGCTTAGTCAATGCCATAATTTCTTCCTTATCCTAATTTCCGCTTCCCCGGTCCATTCACCTTCATTTTTCCAAACCCTCTCCATACTTTTCAATTGCGTTAGTCTTGGCTAAAACGAATTCCCGCGTTAGCCTGCGAAATAAAATAGGTCTTGCTGATCATAGTCAATTGATTTAAGCAGGTTCTCATGTTGAGTGCCTGCAGAAAATAAATAGGTATCAAAACGTGTGTTACTGTGCCTCAAAAAGGTGATTTAGACATACTTGTGATCTGATCAATTGTTCTTTAATTTTGTACTGAATGCATTACAGGGAATCTGTCTGGAAGTATCTTTTGCAGTTGTAGATAGTGATATGTGCTAATTATTGGCTGTTTTGGCTGGGATTTTTGCTAGTGATTGTGTTCTGTGTAGAACAGTGGGCCAGCGTTTTGCTTGTAAGAAACTGTGACTGTGATTTGTTCGAAGTGACCATGTGCGGTTGACAAGGCATACAAATCCAAGAACTAAATAACTTAAACATGTGCAATAGTCCAGTTCTGATATGATGGATGAAATTTATAAGTATATATCGAATCTGCATGGGAATCACACCTTGTGCTATTTTATGAATGACTGCAGAATTATTTTAAAAGAACCCATAGGAAGGGAGTGATGTAAGATCCTCCAAAAAGCGAGAACAGCAAATCCGTCAGCAACCACAATGCTAGCTGTTGCCCAGTGACAGATGTCTTTTTTTGTGAAAAGACTTGAAAACAAGGAAACAACATGTTGAAAACACTAGTCAAATGTATGGCAAAAACAGCTGTGTACTCTGCCAAAGAAGCAACCAAAAGAAAACAAGATCACATATCCTTTTGAAGGTGCAAAATACTGACTTTGCTGTTCGAGAAGCACATTACCATGCCACCTGTCAGAGAGATTACACTCGAGAGGATGACAGACACCAGGAAACCATCAAAAACACTAAAACCATTGAAGAGCAAGCTTCCAACAAGACCATATTAACGTTATTTTCAGTACATCGTTCAGTATGTTGTGGGCAGAATCGTTTAGAGATAAGGAGATTACCACGTTAAGGAAGAATTATGAAACTGGAACATTCCATGCATATTCTCTGTAGAGGTAAATAAGTGATAGATGTCAACAAAATGTGTCAACACACCTCATCCTTGTTGAACAGTCACAATGCCACCATGCAGAGATGTATTGATAACGCACATCGAAAGGGCCAGCGTTCAAGCACTCTTAATATTCCGCAGTTAAGGCAACTAAAACCATTCCTCGAGCAGATGGCCGTGGCTTGCATACTGTGAATAGAAAGGTGGGAGGTAAACTGGACAGACTGTTTCTTCATGCCACAAGACCTGGTTGAAATCCAGGTGGAGCAGCCCCAAAAGGAAGATGACTATCAAGAATTCACAGAGCTTGAGAATCTTGATGGCTTCAGGTTTGAGGCTGACATATATAGCTAATCTGGACGTGCATTCGGTGTCACTCAAAGTAAGGGACATTCAGGTTTGGCAACCTTCTATGGCACCGGCTTTGGTACCTGTCAGATAACAATTTCAGAAAGTCAATAATGATTAGTCAATGATTTGACAGTGTGGACAATCACTTTGGTGAATATGTTTCACATTTCCTAGCTGTTCGTCTGTATTCTTGGCATAATAGCAAAGAGCCTGCTGACTGCAAGCTGATACATGAAACTGTCCAGCAATTGCATACTGAATTAAGCCAAACCAGAGATGCGATCCGGTGGCATCAGGCTCCTAAACCTAAACTGTTTTACTGAGACATAACAAAGGCAAAACTGGTAAGTTTTACATACATCGGGCATGTAAAGTAGGCATGGACATACTAAGGTAAATTATATGTAAAACAGTAGATGAGTGGATAGGTAGATCTTTGTGGTTATCTGGAATGAAAGCATTACAATGAACAGGTAGGTTGATTAACAGGTACATCTATGAGCCAGGTAGCCGAGTCGCCTCTTCATTGACATTGATATAACCGTCCTCCTGACTGGGCGTAAAAAAAAAAAAAAAAAAAAAAATACCTTCGTGGTTAGCCGAAAGGGAATAGCACCAACATGAATCGGTATTATTTATTTTCGGGTGGGTCTGTGGGTACGTAGACCAGTAGATTAGTTAACAGATAAGTGTGCATGTTAAGCCGGAAGGAAAATAATCTACTGAACAGGTGGGTTAATAAATGCATAGATCCGTGGATATGTAGAGCAAGAGTTGAGTGGGCAGGTTAGTCGAAATTAAAGTATCAAAATGAACGGGTAGGTTGAAGAGCGGATGCATCTATGGCCACGTGAAGGAGTAGTTTAGTCTACAGCTAGGCCTTTGTGGTTAGCCGGAAGGAAAGCATCATGATAAAGAGGTAGATTTATTTCCGGGTAGATCTGTATATATGTAAAGCAGTAGTTGGGTGGACGGGTAGATCGTGGAGGTAATTCGGAATAAATACATAAAAATGCACGGGGAGAGTTTTTGAACGGCTGCATCTGTGGACATGTAGACAGTTGAATCGGCAGGTGAGTCTTCGTTGTTATAGCCAGAAGTATCAAAATTAACAGGTACATTCATTTTCGTGTGGATCTGTCGGTACGCAGACCAGCAGATGAGTTGGCAGATAAGTGTGCATCTAAATCCAGGCGAAAATCACACACAAATGGAACCGGTTGGTTGATGAAAGGGTAAATCTGCTAATAGTTAGAACAATAGGTGAGAGGACAGGTAAGTCCAAACGGTTTGTCGGAATGAAATAATCAAAATGAAGAGGTAGGGTAATGAACGGGTAGATCTATGGGTATGTACACAAGTAGTTGGGGTGACAGGAGGCTAGATAAAAGAGAAGCATGAAGATAAACAGGTAAATTTATTTTCGGGTAGATCTGTGTGTACTTACCCCGATAGATGAGTTAAAAGGTCATTGTGGATGTTATGCCGAAAAGGAACAAATAAACTGAAAGGTATACTGATGAGCAGGTATATCTGTGGACATGTAGAGCAGTAGAAATGTTACGGCTAGATCTTAGCGGTTAATTGGAATAAAAGTATAAAAATGAACAGGTACATCTATGGGCAGGTATAGAAGTAGTTGTGGCGACAGGTAGGTCTTTGTGGTTAGACGAAAGTGAAGCATGAAGATAAACAGGTAAATGTATTTCCGGGGAGATCTCTGTGTACGTACCACGGTAGATGAGTTGAAAGGTCACTGTGCAGGTTATGCCGAAAAAGAAAAAAAAAACTGAAGAGGTATACTGGTGAACGGATACAACTGTGGACATGAAGGCGCAGTAGAAATGTTGACGGGTAGACCTTGGCAGTTAACTGGAATTTAAGTATGAAAGTGAACAGGTAGGGTCCTGAGCAGGTACATCTATGGGCATGTACACAAGTAGTTGTGGTGACAGGTAGTACTTTGTGGTTAGACGAAAGAGAAGCATGAAGATAAACAGGTAAACAGGGTGTTGCAGCGCAGTAGAAACGATAACGGGTAGATCTTAGCCTTCGATATGAATTAAAGTATGAAAATGAACAAGTATGATCATGAACGGGCACATGTATGAGTAGGTACACAAGTAGTTGTGATGACAGGTAGGTCTTTGTGCTTAGACAAATGAGAAGCATGAAGATAAAGAGAGTCATGCAGCGCAGTAGAAACGTTGACGGGTAGATCTTAGCGGTTATTCTGAATTAAAGTATGAAAATGGACAGGTAGGGTCATGAAAGGGTACATCTGTGGGCAGGTACACAAGCAGTTGTGGTGACAGGTAGGTATTTGTTGTTAGACAAAGGAGAAGTATGAAGATAAACAGGTAAATTTATTTCGGGGTATATCTGTGTGTACGTACCCAAGCAGATGAGCGGAAAGTTAACTGCATGTGCATGTTATGCCGAAAAGGAAGAAATAAACTAAACAGGTATACTGATGAACGGATATATATCTGTTGACATGTACAGCTGTAGAAACGTTGACGGTTAGATCTTAGTAGTTGTGGTGACAGGTAGTTCTTTGTGGCTAGACGAAAGAGAAGCATGAACATAAACAGGTAAACAGGGTGTTGCAGCGCAGTAGAAACGATGACGGGTAGATCTTAGCGGTTAATCTGAATTAAAGTATGAAAATTAACAGGTATGGTCATGAACGGGCACATGCATGGGTAGGTTCACAAGTAGTTGTGATGACAGGTAGGTCTTTCTGGTTAGACGAATGAAAAGCATGAAGATAAAGAAAGTCATGCAGCGCAGTAGAATCGTTGACGGGTAGATCTTAGCGGTTACTCCTAATTAAAGTATGAAAATGGACAGGTATGGTCGTGAAAGGGTACATCTGTGGGCAGGTACACAAGTAGTTGTGGTGACAGTTAGGTATTTGTTCTTAGGCAAAGCAGATGAACAGGTAGATTTATTTTCGGGTGGATCTGTGTGTACATACCACAGCAGATGAGTGGAAAGGTAATTGTGCATGTTATGCCAAAAAGGAAGAAATAAAGTGAACAGGTATACTGATAACCAGGTGCGTCTGCATACATGTAGAGTAATAGAAACGTTGACGGGTTGATCTCAGCGGTTAATCGGAATGGAAGTATGACAATGAACACGTAGGGTCATGAACGGATACATCTCTGGGCAGGTAGAGAAGTAGTTGTGGTGACAGGTAGGTCTTAATGGTTAGACGAAAGAGAAGCATGAGGGTAAACAGATACATTTCATTTTCAGGTGAATCTATGGGTAGGCACCCCAGTAGATGAGTTGAAAGGTCATTGTGCAAATTACGCCGAAAAAGAAGAACTGAACAGGTATTGTGATGAAGAGGTACGTCTGTGGACATAAAGAACAGTAGAAACGTTGACCGGTAGATCTTAACGGCTACTCTGAGTAAATATGTAAACAGGTAAATCTCTTGACGGTCGGCATCTCTGTTTCAGCTATTTCGCCTTTATTTTCAGTCCTTTTCCCGCTTCGATAACTTATCTAATATTGTCTCATGGACTGTGTGCTTACCGGGGTTGTCTGATTGGTTTGAATCTAAAAAGGACCGACCCAAAACAGGCTATCGAGTGAAAGAAGTGCATAAAAAGCAGTAAAACGCACCATCCTGCGCATACAAGATATAATTCCGCGAAAAAAAAAAAGAGTTCTACTCTGTGAAGCTACCGTTCGAGCAGGCATATAACCGTTTGTTCTTTCAAAAATGTGCAGAGATATGCAACTTTTGGAAAGTTGCAAACTTCTGCCATAGTGTGAACCCAGCTTTACTGAAGAGACGATCAATGGAAGTGATAATGTCGACGAGTGGAGTGACGACGGAGGTGAGCGGATGTGACAATAACGTTGAATGCAACTGACGATGGAGTTAGGTGAAAAAGCGAATGCAGTGACGACACAGGTGAATGAAAGTGAAGAGAGACGAATACAATGTTAATGAAGGTGAACACATGTAATAATGAAGGCGTTTTGTTTGTTGTTCAGCCTAGCATGTGTACGCGTGCCACTCGGACGGATTGAAGTGCCCAAACGGGATCTGTGTGCACAAGAGTCATGTGTGTAACGGCTACAACGACTGTGGCGACGGAAGTGACGACCTACCCGAGAATTGCAACGACACCCAGCCGCCTTAGTGAGCTGTGCCGCTCGATCCTGATTTTGAGTCGCGCACTTCTTATGAGAATAGATCCGTTTTCAACGCTGACAGTTTCATCTTGACTTTTCTGTAGTGTGTGTGTGTGTGTGTGTGTGTGTGTGTGTGTGTGTGTGTGTGTGTGTGTGTGTGTGTGATAGAAAAGTAAGTTGTTCGTCCTTATGTTTGTGTTGTTCACCCTCGCTCTGTCTCACTCTTTCTCTGTCTCTTTATCTCTCCCTGTCTGTGTCTGTCTGTCTCTCTCGATCGGTCTGTCTGTCTGTCTGTCTGTCTGTCTGTCTGTCTGTCTCTCTCTCTCTCTCTCTCTCTCTCTCTCTCTCTCTCTCTGGCACTCACACACACACACACACACACACACACACACACACACACACACACAAGCACACACACACACACACGCACGCACGCACGCACGCACGCACGCACGCACGCACGCACACACACACACACACACACACATTCACGAATGGAAAACATGCGAGTCAGTACAACATACATAAACACCGACACAGGTACATCCACAATATACACGGTGCATAAACTACACCAGAGGTACATCGTCAATATACAAGGTACATAAAACACGACCAGAGGTACGTGCTCAATATACAAGGTACATAAACTCCACCAGAGGTATATCCTCAATATACAAGGTACATAAACTCTACCAGAGGTATATCCTCAATATACAAGGTACATAAACTCCACCATTTCAAGACACCACGTAAACCACACCTAAAGAAATTACTGTCATCCATTTCGTATCCACTCTGTATCATCGGCCAAGCAAAAAAGACAAGAGGAAATGTGGTCATGTAGCAAGAAAGCTCCTTAGTTTCTGTTGTGAACAAGTCAGAATATCGTGATACACACTGAGAAGACACCATCGGTATCGTTCGAGACACACACTGTCTTTTTTTGTTTGGCGCTGTTAGTTGGAAGCAACACATACTTAATAGTATTGATATTTAAGAGCTACCCGCCTTATTTCTCGTAAAATTTGTTTTTATTCAACCATGAACGCTTTGAAGGAAATATCTGCGACCACCTTACCTTCGTTTAGCCATGTGCTCCTCATCTCCACCTTTCTTCTTCCTATTATCTTCGTCCATCTCCCCTCTTCCACTTTTCATCATCATCATCATCATCATCATCATCATCATCATCATCATCATCATCATCATCTGTCCGTCTGTCTGTCTGTCTGTCTGTCTGTCTCTCCCTCTCTCTCTCTCTCTCTCTCTCTCTCTCTCTCTCTCTCTCTCTCTCTCTCTCTCTCTCTCTCTCTCTCTCTCTCCTGTATTTTCAATGAATCCTTTCATATCATCAGCACCACGAGTCTACACGATAAATCTACCGCCTGATGCTGGTTATAATCAACTTCAAAACGGTTTCATATTAAAGGTGACGCCAATCGAGGAAGCAAATGGGCCTGAAAATGTACAATGTGTGTCCATTTGCTGCTTGCTTCGTGTGGTTGTTATATTAATATCTGTGCAACAAAGGAAATTCGAACATGAATCATAGCTGGTAATTTCAGCCCTTCGGGACACAGCTGTGCTGGTTAGATAATTAGATCACTGATAGTGGTTTCACACGATCGCAGAAGTCTGCAACTGTTTCCCAAAAGATAATACTTCATGTCGCACACCTTTATGGCACACCGAATCTATAACGCCCGTTCAGTTGTTTCCATTCTTGTTATAGTAATGTTGTTTATGCAGCCTCTTTGATCTGTTCATATAGCATATTGCAATTTAATAAATGTGGCCGTCAGCAGCAGCAACACCAACACCAACACCAACAGCAGCGGTAACACCAACTCTCTGTCTGTGGCCGTCCTCCATCTGCTATGGTCCCCACCTACCGACCCTCTCTCTCTCTCTTGTGTTCCTATTATATCATTTTAGATCATAAACGTCACGAGACTGCATGATGACTAACACTGCGTGATTGTGGTTCTGAAACAAATGCGAAAAGGTTCGACATTAATTTATCTCACAATCAGAGTATGAGTAATAAAACAACGCTCTGGAAGTTAGTGCAGGATAAGCAGGAGCTAGTCGCGATTAGAGATAAGAGAATGGAAGGAGTTCTGCTTCGCTCCAGAGCGAGATGGATTGTTGAAGATGAAAAAATTAGGAGATACCTTTGTGGACTTGAGAAACGTAATTATATAAGTAAACAAATGACGAAACTTACATTGAATACTAGAGAAGAAATAATTATATGAAAGCAAGGACATTATTAAAGAAGTAAAAATATTTTACGAAGAAGTAAAAGTATTTTACGACAGATTATGTTCTAAAAGACGAATAGAAGACTGTAAAATATTAGATATGGCTCAGGATATTCGTAGGAAGGGGAGATTACTTTAGTTAAAGCAAGTTTTGCGCCTAAAATATGAAACAATTACAAAAGCCTTGGCTCCGATGGATTTACTGCTGATTTCTTTTAAAGACCAGCCCGAGTGGATTTTTTTTTTTTTTTTTTTTTTTCTTCTAAAACGCGTACTTTAATGTTGTGAGTTAATGTGCGTGTTTACCTTTTGCAAAAAAATAAAAAAATAAAATAAATCTTTTTATTTTTAATTGAATAAAAACCGCACCAAGCCACTTACCCTCACCTGTTCAAAGTGCGGAAACCGGAAATACGTCACTTGTGTATCAAGCTGAAATAATTATGGGAATGCCTTCTGACCACGCGTACGGTGATATGCATGGATTAAAAAGAAGAAATATGAAGAAGAAAAAAAGAAGAGAAAAAAGTCATAGGTATAGCCACTGCTGGATCGTCAGTAGTGTTTCGTGCCTTACTAAAAGCAAACGTGGGCAGAGGATCGAATACAGAAGATGGAATAGCGAAACCGGTTGTTCCATTTCATCACTCGCGTCGGACAGCAGTCAACAATCTTCTCCAGAAAGTTTTGAGGTGTTCACTGCTAATTACTGTAGGTGGTCGGAAATTCTTGGACATTTTGACGCCATTTTATTTCACAAATATCAGAAGAATCATCCAAAGTGGGTCATACGAAGCGGGGGGGGGGGGGGGGGGGGGGGGGGGTGGAAGGATTATATTTGTGTCCTTCAGTGTGCGTATGCTTCTTTCAGATATTTGATCTAGATCTATTTTCTGAGTAACCGTGCACGCTTCCTGAGTGTTGATGTCGGCAAAACAATTGCCGTTTACAGACGGAATCAAAGTCACCTTTGCTGCAAATTTTGGCTTTATTCGGTAGATATCAACATGTTTGGGTGATTCTGACGATATTTGTGGCACAAATGGCGTTTAAAATTTTCGACCGTCTCCTTGGATGTATTGTCTTAAAACAGCTCTATCTTGTGTGTCAGCCTGAAGCGTCCGTATTTTTGACATCAGAGAGGTAGTGTAAATAACAGAAACACTACACCGTGTTCATATGCACGTCAGCAGTGTGTGTACTGTTAATACGTTATTTAATGAATTTGTTCAGATTGATAGGTGGTAAACTGTTATAGATTAATGGCTTGAAATTCAGAAATCACGCTGAAATAAATCTATAGATACTAATATAGATCATATAAGTAAGCAGAATAATCTGCCAGAGATCTGTATAAGCAGACCAAAACAAACATAATAACAACGTATAATGCACATTTGATTGGAGAGGGTGTAAAAAGTCATGAGGCCTGACTGTTGTTCCAACAACTAACAATAACAATCATGTTGTTTTGTTGTCGTGTTTGTACTTCCTATGTGGGTTTGTGGTTTGTGTGTGTGTGTGTGTGTGTGTGTGTGTGTGTGTGTGTGTGTGTGTGTGTGTGTGTGTGTGTGTGTGTGTGTGTGTGTATATATATATCTATCAGTTTGTGTACACACAAGATCTCATGTGTCTAATTTTTTTTTATAAATGAAGGCCTCGTTGCCAGTAGTAAATGCCATATTTAGCATATATAATATAAAATGTTAGTGTAGCAAATTAAAGATAAGAAAAATTATGAATTAAGTTACAATCACTATATCGGACGAGAATTTAGAAGAGAGAGAGAAAAGAGAGGAGGCAGTTCTCCTCTTTTTCGGAAAACAGATCCTCCATTGCACTCACTCATACAACCAAGCAACTTCCTTACTCCTTACGCCGAACTAGAGACTGGACAGAAAACCAGAACGGACCAGATAAGGATCAGTGAAAGTCAGCCGGAGACAACAGCAACCGAACTGGGTGCACCTGTTTGCGGCAAGGATAGTGGTCAGCGGGAAGAACAGTGGTCAGCGGCAAGGACAGTAGTCAGCGGCAAGGACAGTGGTAAGCGCAAAGGACAGTGGTCAGCTGCAAGGACAGTGGTCAGCGGCAAGGACAGTGGTCAGCTGCAAGGACAGTGGTCAGGACAGTGGACAGCGGCAAGGACAGTGGTCAGTGGCTAAAAGTCCGTACGGTCTCTGTGGACGTAAAGCCACACTGAAGCTCTGTGAACAGTTGTGGAGAGTATGGTCGTTGTACCATGACTTTGTTCAAGGTGTGTACACAAAGCGTGTAATATCGTTGTATCACGATTTTTTTTTCAAAGTACTATAAAGCGCGTATCATGATTTATTTTCGAGGTACTACAAAACGCGTAAGATCGTTGTATTATGATTTTTTTGTTCAAGGTACTACGAAGCTGGTAATATCGTTTCGTTGTATCACGATTTTATATATATATTTTTTCGAGGTACTATAAAACGCGGAAGATCGTTGTATCACGATTTTTCGCTAGGTACTACAAAGCGCGTAAGATCTTTATATCATGATTTTTTTTAAGGTACTATAAAGCGCGTATGATCCGTTGCATCATAATATATTTTCAGGGTACTATTAAGCGCGTAAGATCGTTCTATCGATTTCTTTCTCAGCGTACTATTAAGCGCGTTAGATCGTTGGTTCACCCGTTTTTATGTTTGTTTTTTTGTAGTCCCCCCTCCCCCCCCCCCCCCCCGCCCCCCCCCCATTAAGTTACTATAATCCTCATAAGATCGTTGTATCTCGCTTCTTTTCAAGTTACTATAAAGCCTGTATGGTCATTGTCTCTCGATGTTTTCCCGAAGGTACTATAAAGCATGTATGATCGTTGTATTACGATTTTTGTCCCCAAGTTACTATAAAGCACAGCGCGTGGCGCCGTCAATCATGACGTCACTGATCGCCGTCACGTTCCTGGCTGCGCACTGTTGCATTGTGGGATGGTGCGAGGTGATGGCGGCCACGCCCATTGATCGGCATGCCACACAGCGGACACAAGAGATGCTGGGACTGCTGCACACGCTGTCACGTGACTCGCACAAAGTCCTCTTCGGACAACAGGTCTGTTAGGTTGTTAGTCAGTAAGTTTGATATTGTTGAGAGTATGAGCTGCTGGTATGTGTGAATCACTGAGTGAAACTTGCTTTTACTATTGTGTATATTTACGTATAGTAGTAGTAGTAATAAAATCATAGCGATCATTTCTAAAGAGCAAATTCTTAAAAAGCCCTCAGCGCTTTACAAAGAGCATTAGGGGAACGGGTGAGCCGGTTAATGTATATGTACAAAATGTACGCGTGTGTGTGTGTGTGTGTGCGCGCGCGCGCGTGCGTTAGTGTGTGTGCGCGCGCGTGCGTTAGTGTGTGTGTGTGTGTGTGTGTCTGTGTGTGCGTGTGTGCGTGTGTGTGTGTGTGTGTGTGTGTGCGTGTGTGTGTGAATGTATGTATGTATGTATGTGTGTGTGCGCGCGCGCGCCCCCGCGTGTGCTACTTTAGTCAGTGCACGACTGGACTGTGGTGGGTTGCAGGGTCCCACGTGGTATGGAGTACACGGTGGCCACGCCCCCTACAGTTTGTTCCCGCACCACGGCAAAATGGAAAGCTGGAAATTCTCGGTAATTTGTTTCTGGCAATTTTTATATCATTATTAGTTGATGACTGGCTGAAGCATCATGAGAAACAAAGGATTTCCAAACTTTTTGTGTGTTTAAAAAAATAATTAAAAAAATGCGTTGTGTGTATAGACAGTGATGATGGTTATCTAGTCTGTGACTTTTGAAAGAAAGAAAAAAAGCTATCTAACCCCACCAGTTCAGAAGAACGTTCTCCATGTACATGTCCCTCAAAAGCTTTCTGCTTTGTACGTTGTTCATAAGTCTGGAAGATCGGTCTGTGTGAATCAGTTGTGATGTTTTCAGGCGAAGCGTTTAAAGAAGTAAGACAAGTAAGACAGCTGAACAGTCATGCCAGCATTCTTCCAAAAACACTAAACAGCAACCAGATAAGAACGGTATTGTCATTTATCACCGATTAACTGCGTTTTGTGGAGAAAAATAAATAATCTGAAAAATAAATAATCTGAAACAAGACACACAAAAGGTTCAAAATAACGCTTATTTATTATAACACAGATAACCAAAATCTGCTAATCGCATGTTGCTAATCGCAGATTGTGTGCCTGTGTCATAATAAATAAGCATTCTGTTAAACCTTTTATGCTTTTCGATGCTCAGTATTGTCCTGTTAAATTAGGGTTCTTGTTAACCGTTTATGTGATTGGCCTGTCAGTATTGTCTTGTTAAATTAGGGTTCTTGTTAACCGTTTGTACGATTGGCCTCTCAGTATTGTCCTGTTAAATTAGGGTTCTTGTTAACCGTTTGTGCGATTGGCCTCTCAGTATTGTCCTGTTAAATTAGGGTTCTTGTTAACCGTTTGTGCGATTGGCCTCTCAGTATTGTCCTGTTAAATTAGGGTTCTTGTTAACCGTTTACGCGATTGGCCTATCAGTATTATCCTGTTAAATTAGGGTTCTTGTTAACCGTTTACGTGATTGGCCTCTCAGTATTGTCCTGTTAAATTAGGGTTCTTGTTAACCGTTTATGCGATTGGCCTCTCAGTATTGTCCTGTCAAATTAGGGTTCTTGTTAACCGTTTATGTGATTGGCCTCTCAGTATTGTCCTGTTAAATTAAGGTTCTTGTTAACAGTTTACGTGATTGGCCTCTAATTACCACTGCTCCAAGCCGCTCACATTCTGGAACCGACTACAGAAGCTCGGCTTTTGGCCTCAACAAAGCAGACCTGGGAGCGGCGGGAGACTGTCCAGCGTCAACATTCTGTGCTGATTCTTATTTCGGTATCCGTTCCACCGCCGTGTTACCGCAGTAGCACGTAAAGGATCCCGGTCATTCTGCCAAAGGTGCCGGTGGTAGGTTACAAAAACACACACACACACATCTGTTTATAAATGTGTTGCAAATAAACACCTATGTAGGTTCCAAATAAACACCCATGTAGCTTTGAATGAAGTGACACCATATTCTGATGCGTCTTTGTATGGTGTACACAGAACATGCGCCGAGACGGCAGCAGTTTCACATGGCACCAGCCATGTAGCAACGACGACCACAACAACAACAACAGCAACATGAAAACAAGAAAATGAAAAACATCGGTAAACATCAAATAACGCGCTGTAAAGGACAGAGTCACTCATTCAGAATCACATGCGACATGTGCGCGGTGAGTATGTTGGAGAGCAGGGAATAGCGCTACACAAAAGCTATCACTAATAAACCGTGTCTTATCATGAAACTCGCTAGATACTGGAGTGGCGTACTGTTCTATCAGCGTGCGTCGAATTCTTAACTATTCGCAGAGATCCAAACACATATAAGATTCAAAAGAACGCTTATCTATTATGACATAGACAACACGATGCAAATTTTCAGAAAAATTCCATTCTTCAGGCCACAAAACGACACTTAAACAACAGTGAAACGGTTAAAAACAATGAAAAATGATATGAGAGGTAAATTAACTTTTTGTTGTTGCTGTGTTCAGTGCTTGCCGGAAGAATGTTGGCATGACAATGACGTGTAATAGGTACGATGTAATGAATATTATGTGACGTAAAAATGACAGAACGTGTGTGTTGACGTGTGCAGCACAGCATGCTGGTCACGGTGACTCGCTGTGTGACGTGTGTGTTGACGTGTGTGTTAACGTGTGCAGCATGGCATAGCAAACTCTGGTGACAGTGACGAGTTGTGTGACGCGTGTGTTGACGTGTGTGTTGACGTGTGCAGCACGGCATGGCAAACTCTGGTCACGGTGACTCGCTGTGTGACGTGTGTGTGACGTGTGTGTTGACGTTCGTGTTGACGTGTGTGTTGACGCGTGTGTTGACGTGTGTGTTGACGTGTGCAGCATGGCATGGCAAAATCTGGTGACAGTGACGAGTTGTGTGACGGGTGTGTTGACGTGTGTATTGACGTGTGTGTTGACGCGTGTGTTGACGTGTGTGTTGACATGTTTGTTGACGTGTGCAGCACGGCATGGCACACTCTGGTCACAGCGACGAGCTGTGTGACGTGTGTGGAATCGTGGACGACTTCCCTGCCGTCGTTGGAATGGATCTGAACAGCCTCGAAAAGAACATGGTGTTTGCAACGACAACAGCAGCAGCAGCAGCAACACCAACAGCAGCAGCAACACCAACTCTCTCTCTCTCTCTCTCTCTCTCTCTCTCTCTCTCTCTCTCTCTCTCTCTCTCTCTCTCTCTCTCTCTGTGTCTGTGTGTCTCTGTCTCTGTCTCTCTCTGTGTCTGTCTCTGTCTGTCTCTGTCTGTCTGTCTGTCTGTCTCTCTTTCTGTCTATCTGTGTGTCTGTCTGTCTGTCTCTCTCTGTGTGTCTCTCTGTCTCTGTCTCTCTGTCAATCTCTCTCTCTCTCTCTCTCTCTCTCTCTCTCTCTCTCTCTCTCTCTCTCTCTCTCTCTCTCTCACACACACACAAACACACATACACACACAAACACACACACACACACACACACACACACACACACACACACACACACACACACACACACACACACACACACACACACACACACACACACACACGCGCTGTTTATATACTGTTTGAAAGACCGACGGTCTTCCAATATTTGGGGGGCATAATTACAGGGGAGGATAGCTGCTTCATAGAGAGACGAACTGACTGACGTCTCTATGGGGAGATGAACCTGTCGGGGATCCTGGATAGCTCACTGGTAGAACGCCGGACTCTTGATCAAAAGGTCTCGAGTTCAAATCCCAGCAGGAGTGTCAGGAGAATTTTCTTCCCCAGAGTCAACTTTCTGTGCTGACTCATATTTCGGTATCTGTAAGTTCCACCCCCCGTGTTATGCGGTAAACGTAAAAGATCCCAGTCATTTTGCCAAAAGTGCAGGTGACAGGTTACAGCTAAACACACATGGATCCTAAGTATGTGGCTTCGAATAAAGTGATTTTGCAAACTGATGCATGGTGCACACGGAACATGCGCCAAGACGGCAGCAGTTTCACGTGGCACCAGCCATGTAACAACTAAACAGCGCTGTATCCACTTCGGTGGGTGCTCAGACAAACGCGCTGAGTAAAGATACATGCAGTCACTCGTATCCGACATAGTGGCGTGCGACTAGAGCGCAGTAGGACTGCTGGAAAGCAGAAAACAGAGGTATAATTGCCATTGCAAAGCGCTTATGGCTCATCCCTAGATGAGGTGCTCGATAGGTGTTGATATACTAAGACATTGGCGTCTTCATGGAGAGGTGAACTGACTGACGTCTTCATGGAGAGGTGAATTGATTGACTGACTGAGGCTGGATAGACTGACAGACTGGTCCGACTGGTAGAGACTGGTTTGACTGGCTGAGACTGGTTTGATTGGTTTGAGACTGGTTTTACTGACTGTTACTGGTTGACCGACTGAGACTGGTTTGATTGACTGAGAATAGTTTGACTGGCTGAGACTGGTTTGACTGAGACTGGTTTCACTGGTTTGACTGACTGAGACTGTTTGACTGATTGAGATTGGTTTGACAGACTGACTGAGACTGGTTTGACAGACTGACTGAGACTGGTTTGACTGGTTTAATTGACTGAGACTGATTTGACTGACTGAGACTGTTTGACTGATTGAGAATAGTTTGACTGATAGAGATTGGTTTGACAGACTGACTGAGACTGGTTTGACAGACTGACTAAGACTGGTTTGACTGGTTTGACTGATTGAGACTGGTTTGACTAAAACGGATTGAGACAGGTTTGACTGAAACTGATTGAGACTGGTTTGATTGGCTTGACTGATTGAGACTGGTTTGATTGAAACTGATTGAGACTGGTTTGATTGATTGATTGATAGTCTAGTCAGTTGGTTGCCTGGTCTTAACTGATTTTTGTATGTTCTGTAGTCGGACATCTTGAGTCACCTGACGAGGAAAGCCAACAGCCGCGGAGCGGTGGTGACGGTTTCATGGCATCACAAGAACCCAGTCACTGGCGGCCCTGTGTACATCCAAGTACGAATTAGCATTCCGATCACAGGTGTTAATGTTAGCTGCTGGTCAGATTGTCATGTGTTTGCTGGACGTGTTAGAAATCATTGTATCATGGGAAATTTGCATGGCCACACACACACACACACACACACACATCCTTCGCACTTCCTTCCATTCAACTGCTGTCCAAGTCAGAGTACAGACGCTGTGTGGAGTCGTTTAAGATGGTTGTAAGTTTATGTCTTACCTTCTCCTAGAAAAGAAAAAAAGAAGTATGTACCTCTGGTGGTGTTTATATACCTTTATATACGTGTAAACGTATGCCAGGTGAGAGTTACTGTAGGCGACTCAGGTCTTTGTTTTTGTGCTTGTGTGACGTCTTTCGAGCCCCTGTGTGACGTATTTCGAGCGCTATAATGATCTCCCTTGTGTGTTGACTCTTTTCCTCTTCTCCTAGGATAAACTTCTTCAAAGTATGCATTTAATGAGTCCTTTAACTTGCCTTCATGTGACAGTATTTTATGCCCGATCCCCTGATGTGATTGCTGCTTGTCGGTAAATTACGTAGATGGTGTGTGTGTGTGTGTGTGTGTGTGTGTGTGTGTGCGCGCGCGCGCGCAAAAGACGTGTTTTGTCGCGACAAACACGTGTTTTGTCGCGACACAATTATATAAGAAAGCTTGTCGCGACAAAAGGTGTGTTTGTCGCGACAAAACTTCTGATACTTGCGGCAGCTCCTGCCGATGATAACAACTTGGCTCCCTTTTTGGACAACACTCCTTTCCCTTGTGTGAGTCCAGGACGATCGTGGTGACGTTTTGCACTCCGTGAAGAGACTTCTGCCAGGGGGAGACCACTACCACCGATTCCTGTCAGACCTCGACACTGT
>OY757558.1:8515398-8519007 GCA_963584105.1 Alviniconcha strummeri | reverse complement strand
ATCGCTTGTTTGGGGATGGGTGCATGATCGCTTATTTGGGTGGATTGGTGGATTGGGTACATGATCGCTTATTTGGGTGGATTGGTGGATTGGGTACATGACCGCTTATTTGGGTGGACTGGTGGATTGGGTACATGATCGCTTATTTGGGTGGATTGGTTGATTGGGTACATGATCGCTTATTTGGGTGGCTGGTGGACTGATTTAGGCACAGCTTAATATTTCTCACTTCTGTGTGTGTGTGTGTGTGTGTGTGTGTGTGTGTGTGTGTGTGTGTGTGTGTGTGTGTGTGTGTGTGTGTGTGTGTGTGTTTCTGTCTGTCTGTCTGTCTGCACGCGTCTGTGTGTGTGTGTGTGTGTGTGTGTGTGTGTGTGTGTGTGTGTGTCTGCACGCGTCTGTGTGTGTGTGTATGTGTGTGTGTGTGTGTCTGCACGCATCTGTGTGTGTGTCTGCACGCGTCTGTGTGTGTGCGTGCGTGCATGCGCGTGTGTGTGCGCGCGTGTGTGCGTGCGTGCGCGCGTGTGTATGAGCATGTGTTTTGATCGGCAGCACATCTTTCTTCACTCACGACATCCTTCAGACAGAGCTGAGCAGCCCGACATTGATGGGCGTGGCTTACATGATGACGTGGACTAATCGCTGTGGTCCCGAGGGCACGTGCTCCGTGTACGCGCCTTACCCAGGACACCCCGCGGCCAGTGACTTCCGGCGCTTCTATCTGGATTCCCGCACGATGTTTTTGTCGGACCTCAAACGCTATGCATCTTGGTACTTTAACTGATCCTGGAAATTTCCCTCTGCTTTTGAGTTTTGGATACTACATGTGTTTGTGATTTTGTTCCCCGTAACTATTGAAAAATAAAGTTGCAAAGTAGGCCAGTTGTTTTCCTTTTTGGACATGTCTTTGTGACTTTGTTCCCCGTAACTGTTGAAAAAGCAATTTGCTGTGCACACAAGTTGTTTTCCTTTTTGGACATGTCTTTTTGATTTTATTCCCCACAACTGTTGACAAAGCAGAATCAACACACAAAGGAGTTAATTAGCACTCGAAATACGTAACACAAGTACAAAAATAAAGACCCAAGTCGCCTGCTATACCTCGCACCTGGCATGCGTGTAAATACAAGGTACATAAACTCCACCAGAGGTACATCTTCAAAAGCTTGTTCAAAAAGCAAGTTGCAAAGTAAATACGTTGCTTTGCACTGGCAAGTTCCCCACCAGTTTGATATCTATGGGGTTCTGCTGCTGTTCTTTCCTGTTTCGTGAGGGGTCGGAGTGCGTGCGTGCGTGTGTGTGTGTGTGTGTGTGTGTGTGTGTGTGTGTGTGTGTGTGTGTGTGTGTGTGTGTGTGTGTGTGCGTGTGTGTGTGTGTGTGTGCGTGCTTGTGTGTGTGTGTGTGTGTTCGTGCGTGCGTGCGTGCGTGTGTGTGTGTGTGTGTGTGTGTGTGTGTGTGTGTGTGTGTGTGTGTGCGCGCGCCAGTGTGTGCGTGCGTGCGTGTGTGTGTATGTGTGTGTGTGTGTGTGTGTGTGTGTGCGTGCTTGTGTGTGTGTGTGTGCGTGCGTGTGTGTGTGTGTATGCGTGAGTGCGCGCGCGCGCGCGCGTGTGTGTGTGTGTGTGTGAGAGAGTGTGTGCGCGCGCGTGTTAGTGCATACGTGCGTGTGCTTGTTAGAAAATGAACTGTGAAATTGCTTTGCTTTAATTTTTGTGATAGATTGTGCATGATTTTATTTCCTGTAGCCCCTCCCCGCCCCCTGCCACCCCCCCCCCCCCCCCCCACATGACTAGACTAAAACAAAAACAGTTGAATTTAATGCAATAAACCTGTAGTGAGTAGATGGCAAACAGGTTTGTTTTGGTGTGAGTTATTCACACATCTGAAACTGCTCCTGACCCTTTGACTCTGAATAGAATAAACAATTACCTAATTAAATATGACGTAGAATATATATGACATCCCTGCTGATGGTTCCTCCGAAGAAGCAGTCGCCAGAATGGACGATCCTTTTCAACCAATCAGGGCCTTAGACAGCTGGAGAAGTTAGAGAGTGACGTATATTATATGCCTCCTACTAAGTGAAGATACATTTGCGTCATTGCAGTTTGGTCTTGACGTCATTTCAAAGGCATTTCCTTTTGTGACAAGAACGTTCGGGATCTAGCAAGACAGAAAAACATACGGTAGAGTGATCATAATGTAACATTTTGTAAGTTTTGGTTGATCATGTGAAGACGTTATGAACTATTCATTCATCGTGTTGCTGCTGTTGTGGGCCTTGCCAGCTACTACGCTTGCCTTTCAACAATCCAGCGATGGTATGTTTGCGCTTAGAAAATGACTGTTCATAGAGCCGTACAAATTTACAGTGCCATCACCATGGAAGACCAAGGCCTGAAGATCAGTGTCACTTGAGGTTTTGTGCAGCTCACAACACAACATGGCTTTTTTTCTTGCTATTTTTCTTTCTTTCTTTCTTTCTTTCTTTCTTTCTTTCTTTCTTTCTTTCTTTCTTCTTCTTCTTCTTCTTCTTCTTCTTCTTCTTCTTCTTCTTCTTCTTCTTCTTCTTCTGTATGTTTCGTATGCTTTGTACCCTTGTATACTATTGAATTGTATAATTATGGGTATTTGTGCATTGTATGTTTTTCTTTAAGTTGTAAAGCGCTTTGTGATTCTGAAAGTGCTCTGTAAGTTCCCTATTATTATCATTATTATTATTATTTCTTCTTCTTCTTCTTGACAAAGTCGATTTATATATTATCGAGAGTTATTGAAACTTTGCAGTTCCAGTTAAATATTTCTCTTCTTCTTTCGTTTAAGAGCCGGGCCCTTGGCCCCCGCTACACTTTTGAGACTATCGGTATGCCGTACCAGAGAAAACAACTCACACAGCCGGTACAGTCAACATTACATAGGCCTAAAAATGTGCCCGGGTGCCCCCCCCCCCCCCCCCCCCTTCCACTCGCCCGCACCTCAACAGAAGTCACGCTTCTTCCTATTTTTAAAATAAATTTTCTGTTCACCACCAGTTTCCACCCTGACACAATACGATCTGCAAAACGAAGGTCACACTGAGACGCCAGACTTTGCTGTGTCAACGTCGTCTTCATGCCTGTGCCACAGAAAAGAATGATATCATCCAAGCGTTGTTGTTGTTGCACTCTTTTATCTTCTGTCGCTTAACAGCTGGTAGTTTGACGGTTTTGTCATCCATTTCAAGGGTTTCTTCGTTGAAAGCGGACGTCGAAAAACAAGAATTTTCTTCACTGAGTTTTGCCCATCCAAGCAGTGACCTCAGTGTTGAAAGTTAGGAAGAATAGCTTAGGCTGGCAAAGACCAGATAAAGGATTTAGCCTAAGTAAATGTGATCACTGTCATGTCACATCATGATACGATTCGGTCGGCGCTGTACGAGAAAACAAAAACAAAACAAAGCAAACAAACAACAACAACCAGCCAACCATCCAACCCACCAACCCACCACCCAACCGACCCACCCACCCACCAACCGACCCACCAGCTCACCAACCCACCACCCACCCACCAACCAAAAAACTGACATGCTGCATACTGATGCAGTTAGATCTAGAATCAACGCGGAGCGGGAAAAGT
>OY757558.1:8505398-8510398 GCA_963584105.1 Alviniconcha strummeri | reverse complement strand
CCAGTAAAGCTTGGAATTTTATTATTCTCACGTAACAGTCTTTGTCCGGCCAGCACGAGGCGATTTAGGGAATTATTATTCTCATGTAACAGTCTTTGTCCGGCCAGCACGAGGCGATTTAGGGAATTGTTATTCTCACGTAACAGTCTTTGTCCGGCCAGCAAAGATGCGATTTAGGGAATTATTATTCTCACGTAGCAGTCTTTGTCCGGCCAGCAAAGATGCGATTTAGGGAATTATTATTCTCACGTAGCAGTCTTTGTCCGGCCAGCAAGATGCGATTATAAATAATATATCGAAGCCTGCTTTTCTTAGGTAAAGAAACCCACACCTGTGTGTGATAAAAGGTCAGTTTATACCGCAAGCAAAACACTTGCAATTTCACAGAACGAGCTCACAGCTCTTGGAAAAGAGAAAGATTTACACACAGAGAGAGTAAAATGCAGAGCATATATGTATACATAGCATACATATTTGCCACATCATATTTATAAATACTGAGAACATAAACGCAGTTCTGTCACGTTAAAGAAATAGTGCAAATATCCTTAATCAATTTTTTTTCTTTTTTTCTTTTTTTTTTCTTCTTCTCTCCATTATACACCGTTTTAAATGCTTTTGTGTGTGCACCAGCCTAATGCTGCTATACGCTAAGATATAGGACTACCACCTTGCCTACACATCATTTCTACTCTCATCCTCATACATTTCCATAAATTCACATCGACACTGGGGTTGCAGTTCAGTCCACGTATTGTGACATGTAATCAATAGCATGATTATTGAGATCTCAATGTGAATGGCATAAGCCATGTCACTGTGAATTATACACATTGATATTAAGTTTACATAATACAGGAAACATTATTACATGAGATCTATTCTTTCCTTCCTTATTTGCCGTTTACTAATAATGCTCGGCGATGGACCGAGGTGCAAAGTGTTGAGTGGCAATTCTTTCTCAGCGTATTGATAGGATGCTACGGCAGGAAATGTTTTAGTCACCATAATAATAATAATGAAAAGGAAAGAAAAACCTACCGGCCGATGGCACGCCAGAAGCACACACTTATGCAAACAGGAAGTACTTTGTAGAATATTTAAAGTCAAAAAAGAGGTATCAGTCAAAAAAGAAGTATCAGGAACCTTTTCTTTTACTTGTCCAGTAACAGCTTTGGCAGTTTCCTATCCGCAGACGTCTAACCTTGTGCACCGCTCTCTCCACCTCTCCACCTGGTCACCCAGGTTAACCAGCCACGACCTGTATCTACGTTGTCGGTCTCTTGCCAGTCGAGCTAAACGTTCTTTTTATTTTGGTCCTCCGAAGATAAATGGTAGTAACTCCAAATTATCTTTGCTTTGATTGCACGATCTTAAAAAGAAAAGAAAAGGAAAAGAACTATGAAGATATAAACACCACTGTTTCATTCTCAGTTTCGTTGCTTTCGTTCAACGGGCTATATGCTCTTTATAATAGCACATGAGAGAATGTATTTATTATCTATTAGCACAAAAGAAGGCGGCACATAAAACAAAACACATGTCCCGTCCCGTGTACTCTTGTTGTGTACATATTCCTAGTCATTCTTTTCAGTTTTGTCATTCTTGCCATCACTAATTACTTCTAGAGCCATTGTTTCCTTCGACTCTTCTTTTTCCTTTCTATAATCTTTTGTCTAATTATTGATATCGTAATGACGTCAAAATGATCTATTCATTATTTCATTGAGCCAAACAGATAGGGTGGCATGGGGGAAATTCGTCCACTCGCTCGGTTGGGGGAACTTCGGCCACCCCCCAGAAAAAAGGGTGAACTGTACTCAAAGCTACGCACCAACCTACAATTGAACTTTTCCAAACTGTAACATCAGCTTCATAATGGATCAGTCCACAAACAAAACAACAAACGAGTGACTGTTACAAGTAGCGTGTGGGAAAACCTGTTCTGCTTGGGGAGCCTTGCTGTTCGCTTGGCAAAAAGAAAAAAGAAGAAGAAGTGTGGGCTGTACGAAAAGCAAGGACCGATATACTGTTGGCAGATCTTGTTTGTTTTGAAGTTCAGTGTTTGCCACGACCTACCCACTTAAAAATCTTCCTAATTTTGGCATTTTGATGACGTCGTTTTAAATCTGCGTATCCATTCTTAACATTTTTTATTTATTTTTTTACATCAAGTTCTTCTTGCCTGTCAGTCTTCTTCTTTGCTTCCTTCTTCTTTTATTATTATCTGTATATTTTTCTTGCACTTGAGGAAGACAATTTTCTGTCGAAAGCGCTTGTGTTTCCTTGTTTCCTTGTGTTACGTCGTATAGGTGAATACATTTCCCTAGTTCTGTTCTATCAGTTTTGTCAACCTCACCAGTAGCTGTTCACACATTCCTCAGAAGAAAAGAAAAAAATGTTTTCTTTCATATTCATGAATCACACGGGTAGTTGTGTTGTATGCTAGTCTGCGATTTGTCGAAGGTGTCTACAAACCACAACGAGCTTGTGTTGGTTGAGCCAGTGTGACAGAATTGTGTCTCGAAGTGTGCATGGGAATCAAACGTACCTGTTTGGATGAATATCCCCCAGGCCAGGCCACCCTAAAACGTTCGAAAGAACGCTGACATCATTTCATTGTTCGTCTTGGCAATTTCAGACACTATCATTTCCGAATGTTTTGTGCTGCTCCCTATGAAAACGTTAGGAAAATGAAACTATTTCACACAGATTGTCCAGATTTAAAAAATAAACATTGACAGAAATAATTTATACATGAAATGTATACAAAACTGAGAAGTTCCGGCATCCTGTCAGTGATGTCATACTGAAACGCGGGAAAGAGCTCGTGAAAACAGTGTTAGTAACACTGTCTGGGAAAGTCCTCTTCTAAAATCGTTATAAAATCAACGGCACGTTCAATCACGAAACGTTTAACGCTGATCATTTTCGTTTAACCTCCTCTAAGCACACGAGAAGTTTAGCCGCCGAAGGAGAGTTCCTTTAAGATTATTTCTCACCAGGCTCCCATCTACCGTTTAGAACTTCTTCACCTTTACACTCCCTCCCGGCAGCTCCGCTCTTTCACAGACACTCGAGTGTTAAGAAAACCATCCTTCCCAGCAAAGTTTGATGGTCAGCGCTCGTTCTCTTACGAGGCTCCAGCTATCTGGAACCAACTCCCTGTTCTCCATTCTACCTCTGTCAGCTCCTTTAGATCTTCCTGGAAAATCATTCTCTTTAAAAAAAAACTTTTCTTCAGTCTCAGTGCCTGATTGCCCTGATGCGCGGCTGGTGTGTGTGTGTGTGTGTGTGTGTGTGTGTGTGTGTGTGTGTGTGTGTGTGTGTGTGTGTGTGTGTGTGTCTGTGTGTGTGCGCGCGTGCGTGCGTGTGCGAGTCTGTGTGTGCGTGCGTGTGTGTGTGTGCATTCATGTTGTATGCATTGAATTTTGACAAATATGTATTTGTAGAGAACGTCTAAACGCTTAGGCGCTCTAAGTATTCATTATTATTATTATGTTTTGGCGAACATTTTTTGGCCCTTACTTCTCGCTCTGATGACCGTCATGCAAATAAAGATAGTTCATAGAGCAGACACCCTCTGTGAACATCGTATGTACTTCATGAAGGCATCTGAGGACCGTCTCCCCAATGATCTGATCTGGCTCTCTGACATGCCCTGGGCTGCAGCAGTAGTGGCTGCTCCTATACGAAAGCTGTGTGATTTAAACTGTTTGGGGCAGAAATGACAAAACTGCAGGGCTCCTCGTAGCTGCTCATGAAACTTGGCACGCGTGACAGGCATCCTGGGGCAATACAGAAATGCGCGAAAAAACCTTTTGAAATGCTTTGTGAACTGTCAAAATTTTAATCCGTAATGGTAAATTATTTCAAACATTTGCCCCGGAATACATGACACTACATTCAGATAAATCTAATCCAGGGCGAGGTACGGTACGTTTGTGTGAGTGTTTGTTGTGATTTGAATGAAAGTAGAATTTTATAGTTCAGGGAGCGTAACCAGTGACTATAGTTTAATGCATAATGATGCCTTTATAATGTAACCGAGCGTATTGTGTGTGCTGAGGGCCATGACACTTTAACCTTTCTTTCCTATCCTTTTCCTTTTCGATTGGGAGGGAGTTTTATGGCCCCAATTATCTAAAGTGTTAAAACTTGTGCGCTGGGCCCGCCGCATCCTCTTTCCCCCAGTGTCCCTGCAGTAGCAGGTCGTCAGTTAGTTCGAGCTGCTGTCTATGCATCTGATTCAGGGGAGAGCCTACACTGTTTCCTGGTTGGTGCAAATAAAAGTTATAACAACCTCTGACTTGTGGCTCTTCATTCATGCTTCCAAACTGCTTCCCTCACTCCCCACCTCGCTCCCCTACAATTCAATTGCAGGTTTAATTTTTTTATTGTAATTTCGGAGGGGGGGGGGGGGGGGGAGGAGAGACAGACGGTAAAGAGAGACAGACAGACAGAGACAGACAGACATTACAGAGAGAGAGAGAGTGACACACACACACACACACACACACACACACACACACACACACATACACACACACAAACACACACACACACACACACACACACACACACACACACACACACACACACACAACCAAAGAGAGAGAGAGAGAGAGAGAGAGAGAGGAGAGAGAGAGAGGAGAGAGAGAGAGAGAGAGACAGACAGACAGACAGACAGACAGACAGACAGACAGACAGACAGACAGACAGACAGACAGACAGACAGACAGACAGACAGACAGAGAGAGAGTAAATAACAGAAACAACAACCGTGGACTAAACAAACTGAATTGAACATGCAGTTCGCTTGTTATGCTCACTGTTTGAATTGTTGCATTTCAGCCATCAAATGCAAATGTTCGGCTGGGTGTAGAGATTCGGGATGGGTAACATTAAGGGGTATGTTCCACCACACACACACACACACACACACCACACACACACACACACACACACACACACACACACACACACACACACCACACACA
>OY757558.1:8495398-8502898 GCA_963584105.1 Alviniconcha strummeri | reverse complement strand
AAATTTGATATTATAGCACAGTAGAACTATCCTTTTTACACAAGCCGGAAGCAGTCTGGAAACCTTGTCGTTTCTCTCCGGTGTGAGAGTTACTGTCATTGTTACTGTCGAGCTTTTCTTCCAGTTTCTTATCTGGCATAGACACAGTAAACCTGTTAGTCGCTATCTTTGCTAGTTTGTCTAGCACCGGGGGCCCCGTGGTCTGTTCCACGTTTAGTTCGGCGTCAGACGCCATAGTGTCCATAAGTCGACACTAGACGCTCCAGGTCTCTTTTGTGGCACCGCCGCAATTAAGTCACTGACCGGCACACTGAGACAGAGCGTTTATTTGATCTTGTAAATTGTTCATTCTGCTACCCAGCCCAGTAATTGCCTTCAAAATGTCTAACAGTCAAGGGATTTGAACCATCTCTGACTGAGGAGGACTAGAAGTTTTATCAGATTCCCGCGCCGCCGCACGAGCCTCGTTGTCTTTGTCCGCCGTCGCGGGGGGAATCTGCCGGCCCCTGTCGGGGCAATGAAAGGAAACATTTCTCGTCCTACCTTGAGAGAATCCGGCAAACACCAGGAACCAACAGTCACGAATATTCACTTACAAACGCAAACTCTGGTAATCCATACGAAAGAACACTATCAAAACCGTGAAAAAGGATCCTCAGGAGGAGACTGAAAATTAAAACAATGTGAGCATCAAACGCGCGCGAATAAAAGTGAGTTATCTGCGCATGCGTCCTATTCATACTAACACCACGTCCTGATGCAAGACGAGAATAAAACGCATTTTTTTCTTCGCTCTCACCAGCTCTGCAACATTAAATAATGTAGTTAAATTATATTAAACCCATTAAAAACAGTAGGAGGTTTGACACATAAAGAACAGCTGTCATAAAAAGTATGTGATAACTGATACATCTTTCACAACCACATGCGTTCCAGATGGCATTTTAAGACTGAACACCGATACATATGCCATGCCTTCAGTTCCAGTATTTCTTACCAGTTTTTTTATTATTATTGTTTGCAGGGCCCACAGGAAGATATAAGTTTGCTGCGTACGACCTGACAGTGGATTCTGAAAGTTGCTGGTCGACGAAAAGCTACTCGGAACATTATCACCAAATGAAATCAAAACCAAATACCAGTAAGAATCAAGCTCGAGATTGTAATTCGAAATGCGTGCGTGCGTGCGTGCGTGCGTGCGTGCGTGCGTGCGTGCGTGTGTGTGTGTGTGTTTGTGTGTTTGTGTGTGTGTGTGTGTGTGTGTGTGTGTGTGTGTGTGTGTGTGTGTGTGTGTGTGTGTGTGTGTGTGACCTTAGATTTCATGATTTGTATCCTGTTTCGCGAACAATTTTCGAGAACACCTCGGTCGTGTGTGTGTGTCGGAGGGGGGGGGGGGTATATGGATGTGTGTGTGTGTGGGGTGGGGGGTGGGGTGAGGGGGTGTATGGATGTGTGTGTGGAAAGGTAGAGGGGGTGTGGCTGTGGAGGGGGGGGGGTAAGGGTATCTATGGTATGTATGGATGTGTGTGTGGAAAGGTGGAGGGTGTGTGGATTGGGGGGGGGGGGTAAGGGGGTGTATGGATGTGTGTGTGGAAAAGTGGAGGGTGTGTGGATTGGGGGGGTAAGGGGGTGTATGGATGTGTGTGTGGAAAGGTGGAGGGTGTGTGGATTGGGTGGGGGGTGGGTGGGTAAGGGGGTGTATGGATGTGTGTGTGTGGAAAGGTGGAGGGTGTGTGGATTGGGGGGGGGGGGTAAGGGGGTGTATGGATGTGTGTGTGTGGAAAGGTGGAGGTTGTGTGGATTGGGGGGGGGGGTAAGGGAGTGTATGGATGTGTGTGTGTGGAAAGGTGGAGGGTGTGTGGATTGGGTGGGGGGGGGGGGGTAAGGGGTGTATGCATGTGTGTGTGTGGAAAGGTGGAGGGTGTGTGGATTGGGGGGGGGGGGGGTAAGGGGATGTATGGATGTGTGTGTGTGGAAAGGTGGAGGGTGTGTGGATTGGGGGGGAGAGGGGGGTATGGATGTGTGTGTGTGGAAAGGTGGAGGGTGTGTGGATTGGGGGGGGGGGGGGGGGGCGGGTAAGGGGGAGTATGGATGTGTGTGTGTGGAAAGGTGGAGGGTGTGTATGGATGGGGGCTGAGGGATGTATGGATATGTGTGAGGAAGGGTGGCGATTGTATGGATGGGGGTTGAGGGGGTGTATGGAGTTGGGTGTCAAAGGACAGGATGAGAATTGTTATGATTGCACTTGTTCCCATTATATATACATATATCATATTATTGTGTGTGATACTGGTTATTTTGCAGCACATCTCCATTAGAAATATACGCTGTTTTTAATAATACTTCTTGTCAGCTGTTAATCTCACCTCTACGCCGGTGCACGCTCTTAAATTGTGAAGCTTAAAAAAAAAAAAAAAAAAAAATGATGTGCCGCGCTTACGTTTTCCTTTAAATGGAATAATAAAGAAGTACTTGACTTGACCATGGAGCATATCCTCGATTAACGGCATTTTCTGTGCATAGGAACATGTCCACTGCGTGCTTGCACACCCGGTGAGAGCTGGTATACACTGGGCTGAACGCATCTACATCTAAACGCATAGGCCTTTGAATGAGGTGACACCGTAAACTTTCTCCGAGAGGGCAACAGTTTTACGTGGCACCAGCCCTACAACAACCAAATAGATAGCGCTGTCAGTACACCACTTCGGCTGATGTTAACCCCTTCACAGGCGCAGCTTGTAAAATATCCGGGCTGAAAAATGGTCACATACATGCGTGCAAACAGTATATTCGATGGTTCTATAACAAATCTAATTTCAATACCGTGCATTTCGATAGAAGTCCTTTCACGTGCTTATGCGAAAGGGAGAAAAGGCCTGATTAATTACAAGTTTGGTACTTTTACTGATCGTTTTCCGAGTGACAGCGCGGCAAGCATGGCAGTAAAAGGGTTAAATAAGGCGCTGTAAAAGGACAGAGTCACTCATTCAAAACCACATGCGACACGTGCGCGGTGAGTCTGCTTGAGAGCGGAGAATAGCGCTATATAAAAGCGATTGATAACAATAATAATCCTGCTTTATTTTGCAGACTACGATACTATAAAGTGCCCGAAGCCTCTGACTGGGCGGTATGTCCGGCTAAGAAAGCAATATGGTTTCAGCAAAGAGAACTACCATGCCGTCTACGTGTGCGAGATCGAAGCATGGGGTAAGTGCAGGCAAACGTACACTTATATGTAAACATGGTGCTTAACGTCCACTTAACGTACAGTTATATGTAAACATGGTGCTTAACGTCCACTTAACGTACAGTTATATATAAACATGGTGCTTAACGTCCACTTAACGTACAGTTATATGTAAACATGATGCTTAACGTCCACAGAAACCATGAGGTTTATTAGGGGCGGGGAGAAGGGGGGAAGGGTTTATGAAGGTGGTTGGGGGGGGGGGGGGGATTATACACCTACCGCTACACTGTCACCATCAGACTGACTTCTGCATTAAGGTGGGCAGCGATAAGAGCTATTTTAATGTTTCGTGATCGTGAGGGACAAAGTCACAAGACAGTGTCCACAGACTACAACTTTTGAAGTTATCCTTTTTCGAACATTTATATACTTGCTAGCGTGCTCACAAACTCAGTGATGGTCTTTCAGATACTCGCTTACGCACTTTGTGATTATAATTAAGGGGACAGTGACATTAATTTAAACAGGCTCCAAGTGTGAATACAGCTTCTCTCTCTCTCTCTCTCTCTCTCTCTCTCTCTCTCTCTCTCTCTCTCTCTCTCTCTCTCTCTCTCTCTCTCTCTCTCTCTCCCTCCCTCCCTCTCTCTCTCTCTCTCTGAAAATGCCGCAATTACGGAATGTCAAGCTGGATTTCGTAAAAACTATTCTACTGTTGAACAAATATTTAACCTTTATGCTATTGTTCAAAAATGCTTGAGGAAGAAGGGACAGAAATTGTATGTCGCATTTGTGGAATTTAGGAAAGCATTTGATTCTGTACAGCATGACAAGCTTTTAGATTGTATTAGAAATCAAGGAATTAAGGGGAAGTTTTTGGTGCTCTTAGGGCTATGTATAACTCATTACTTTCTTGTATAAGAGCCAGCTGCAAGTACTCTGAGTTTTTCGAGTGTCCTGTTGGTGTTCGTCAAGGATGTGTTCTGAGCCCAACATTGTTTTCCTTGTTTATCTACAACTAAACGCATAGGCTTTGAATGAGGTGACACTGTAAACTTTCGCCGAGAGGGCAACAGTTTTACGTGGCACCAGCCCTGCAACAACCAAATAGATAGCGCTGTCAGTACACCACTTCGGCTGATGTTAACCCCTTCACAGCCGCAGCTCACTCTCTCACTCTCTTTCATGGTTAAGAGTCTTGACTTCACGGAGAGTCAGAGGCGCAGAGCCACAAGGAACTGGCAAAGCATGTGACAGCAAAAGGCAGGCATGGAACACAGCTAGTGCCAGGGGTCATGGAACTATTTATCTTACTGTTTGCAGATGACGTAGCCTTATTATCGACAACACCTACTGGTTTACAAAACCAGTTGGACTGTCTTAAAACATGCTGCCAAGAGATGAAAATGGAGGTAAATAAGGACAAAACAAAAATCATGGTATTCAGAAAGGGGTTTGTTTTGGTTAAGCATGAAAAATGGTTCTATAACGACACCAGACTGCAAGTTGTTAATAACTACTGCTATCTAGGTTTACATTTGACCACGAAACTGAGTTGCAAGCAGGGTACAGACCACTTAGCGGCAAAGGGGAAAAAGCGGTAATATGTCTTAGCAAAGCTTTTCAAAAATACAAGGAAATAACATACGAAACATTCTTCGAAATATTTGATTCCAAAGTGCAACCAATTTTACTGTATTCGTCCGAAAGTTGGGGACTACAAAGACTTGAGAATATTGAAAACATTCACTTAATGGCTTGTAAAAGATTCCTCGGAGTTCCGGTCAGAACACCCAATAAAATGGTGTATGGTGATTTAGGAAGATTTCCTCTTTTCATAAATAGCTATATTAGTTGCATTAAGTATTGGTTTCGATTATTGGAAATGGGGAATGACAGACTACCGAAAACAGCCTATAAAATGCTGCTGTGTTTAGACAGAAATGGAAAAGAATGTTGGGTTTCTAGAATTAGGGAAATTCTGTGTGAAACTGGATTCAACTTTGTATGGCTGCAGCAGGGGGTCGGTGATAAAAACTCCTTTTTGAGGTGATTCAAACAAAGGCTAGTAGATATGTTTATACAGGAATGGTCTGGAGCTGTTAGAGACAAAGATAGGTATGAAATTTATCGGTCCTTTAAGACGCTCTTTGAAAAAGAGAAGTATATTTCAAACACTGATAATTATTGCTTTAGAGTGGCTGTATCACAGGCTAGATTTGGAGTACTTCCATTAAACAACAACTTACACCGGTACAGCGTTTTATCTCTAGAAAGAAGTTGTGCTTTTTGCATAAATGAAATTGAAAACGAACATCACTTTTTGTTTAAATGCCCTATGTACGCGGACCTCAGAAGGAAATGTATACCAGATTCTTCCTTTAGATCCTTAAAAACAGCACTTGAAGCAAGAAATCAAAGTCTATGTCGGAATGTGTCAAAGTTTATTTTTCATGCCACAAACGAAAGAAAATTTCTTGATAGTAAGTGTAGGAATGGATGACACTGCAGTTGTACCAAAACTGGTAATTCTATGTGTGTGCGAATGCCACCCCCCCCCCCCCCTCAACCCCACTCGTTCAATCCGACAATGCGGTTGTATCACGGCAAAGAAGAAGAAGGAGGAGGACGAGAAGAAGAAGGAGGAGGACGAGGCTGAGAAGAAGAAGAAGGAGGAGAAGGACGAGAAGAAGAAGAAGGAGGAGGAGGAGGACGAGGTTAAGAAGAAGAAGAAGAAGAAGAAGAAGAAGAAGAAGAAGAAGAAGAAGAAGAAGAAGAAGAAGAAGGAGGAGGAGGAGGAGGAGGAGGAGGAGAAGAAGAAAAAGAAGAAGAAAAGAAAGAAAAGAAGTTAACCGTTGTTGCAAAGCCTACTTCGCTTGCTGCGAGGAATTGTATAAAATAATTAAGTCATATTGGAAACCGACCATGGATCGACCCACGCATCGAGACCATGCAGCTCGTGCTAGATTTACCATTGATTTACCAACGGGTTAACAACGCAAACAAGACAGAAAGTGGACTCAATGTTGTCGAAAGTCACCACAACGCACTTAACAAACCCGTGAAATATAGATGCCAGGGCAGAAATTCTAAACAAATCCGGTGGAATTTCAAATCCTACTGGTAGAAATTGAAACTGATTTTCAATCTTGCCAAACTGGTACAGATCGCAGTCTAAATTTCTACAGGGGTAGATCCCAGTTCGGATCAGCATTGAAACAGATTCAATCTTTTTCTGATAAAATTTAAAACCTGTCCGGCTGAAATCGGTGCAAGAAGAGAAAAGGAGAGAGAGAGAGAGAACTCGAACTCGAAAACTGTAATCCTCAAGGATAGTAGCGTTAGGTCCATTTGAACCTATCTAACAGCTAGTCCTTGCTATATTACAAACACAAATGAACACGACAATACCATAAACAAATATTATAAGCACGATTCAGCAGTTGATTAATGCAGTTTCACAGTTTCTACAAATGCGCAGAAACATCACAATTAAATTTCTTTCATGGGAATACACGTATAAAACACTCACATTTTTAGGCAAACGTGTGATTCAAATAAATAAATCCAAATCTGACGAAAGGTTATTCTCAGACATATATTTGTGCAGATTACGTTTGAAACAACGAACAGAAATACATGATTTTATATTTTGATGCAGGGAGTTCCAGAGGGACGCTCCAGCGAAGGATATGCTAGTTTTAAATAAGTCCAGCCTTGGCCTTGGCACGTAGAGGTTATTCCTGGGGTTGGTGTAGTGGGACTGGTGACTAATAAAGAATTGTGCAAGGTAATTCGGAGAATTATTATTAAGAACTTTATGCATTAATATTCCTTAAGCGAGCTGTAGCGGTAGGTTTAAAATTCCAAGTGTACTCATCTTTTGCTCTGTAGATAGGGAAGGATCAGGAAGGATTAATTTGCCTGCTTTTCGATGCAGGGAATTCAGTTTTTTTAAGCGTACTTCGCCACAGCCATCCCACACTACTGACGCATAATCGATGTGAGGTTTTGTGTGAGCGTTGTAGAAGAGTTTTCTGGTATCGTTGTTGATGATATGTTGCAGTTGAGAAAGAAAAAACAGTTGTTGTTTTGGATATGTTTTTGCATATGTGTTCGATCTGGGCTTGCCATCAGAATTTATTGTCGACAATGAGACCTAGTAGGCGATGTTCAGTTATGTTTTTAATATTCTGACCATCAGACGAGTAGGAGCCACGGATAAAGACACGTACTCTATTTCTGAGGTATGAACAGAAAAGAAAAGAAAAAAAGGCAATGAGTTCGAACTGTTTAAATAGACAGAA
>OY757558.1:8476411-8488911 GCA_963584105.1 Alviniconcha strummeri | reverse complement strand
CCACATGAAACTGCTGCCGTCTCGGCCAGTTCTGTGTACGTTGCCGGGTTATGATGCATATACATACGTTTATGCCCCTGGCGGGTTCGTGGGAAAAACAGGAGGAGAAGCAGGGGAACCGTGGCTGTTTATTTCACGGTTGTAGTACAGTGTAACAGTAGCACTGTCAGACAGGTGTAACACTGTCCAAAAATAAATAAATATATAAGAACTGGCTAACAGGAATTCTGTTAGCATTAAAAAATAGCAGGAATAATAACTTCCTAGAAAACCATCCAGACAAATGCTGGGAACAGAAGAATATATAACACAAGGACAAGGTAACTGATACAAACAATCCTGGTCAATACCCGCAGCACTCTTAGCGTTACAAAGAGTAATGTTGACCATAACATGTTCCAGAATATGATAGCAGGCAAAGAGTCACTAAACCTACTTCACAGCTGCACAAACCATGATTATAACAGCTAAGGAAATGAAATGACAAAATAATAGAATAAATACATAGAACAAAATAAGCGAAGGAGTCATGAAATTAAACCTGTCAAATACCATACGAAACATATCAGTATCACATTACGAAAATATATAGATTCGCATACCTTCTCAGTTTGACAAAGGCTCCTTCTTCTTCCAAATAAATAACTTCTGTAACTGCCCACTAAACCTGTTGCTAGATCATATGTATAGTGAGCTGTGAGCTCAGAACTTCTAGAGCCCACTAAACATGAAACACATACTTTTCTCTTGTTGCACTTGCAACAATAAAACAAACTCTGAACTTGTTAAAAATCCTATACTATACATGGGACAGAACTCTGTCACCATAACTTTGTAAAACACCAAACATTATCATTTCTACCTTAATATGACCAGATTTTAAGACAATATTTATCATTAATTACTGAACTAATAATCAAAAACTACATCCAATTTCTAATGAGAAAATCCAATAAAATAGCAAATTAAATACAGTTAATAATCAAGACTCAATTCTTGACTAAACATAATGAAATTGATACTAAGCCTGTGAATGTCTAAGCATCATGTTTACTTAAAGTCAGTATGAAATATAATCCCCACAATTTGCGATAAAACAAACATCACACACCCACAATACTACTCTGCCACATGTACAGCATACAACCATGAACCGTGTCACTTTACGCAAAGCCATGTAAGTCATGTGCATGCGTGTTTAGCTGTAACCTGCCACCAGCGCTTCTGGCAGAATGACCGGGATCTTTTACGTGCTACTGCGGTAAGTCGGGGACGGAACGGATACAGAAATAAGAGTCAGCACAGAAAGTCGACCCTGGAGAAGAAAACTGTCCCACCGCTCCTGCAGGGACTCGAACCCGCGATCTTTCAATCACGAGTCCGACGCTGTAACCACTGAGCTATCCCCGCTCCCCTGGAATAATGATGATGGTGATGAGATGCTGCTGCTGCAGCTGATCATGATGATGGTGATGAGGATGATTATTATTATGAAAAACATTTTGCAATCAAGTGTACTTACCCACGGTGTTTTTTCTTTTCTTGCGACGCACGTAACTTTATGTACCTGAACGATCGGTACTCCAGAGGTGAAGCGGGAAGGCAACTGTAAAGATTATCCACATGGGTGTCAGTTTGGTACCGTCTGTGACAAACAATCAGGCTACAAATGCAGTAAGTGAGAACTTGCAGTTTTATGTTGTTGTGTTGTCGTTATTGTTGTTACTGTTGTTGTATTATCGTCGTCGTATTTGTTGTATTGTCGTCGTCGTTGTTGTTGGGTTGTTGTTGTTGTTGTTGATGTGCTCGGTCGTTGTCCTTGATGTTGTTGTTGTTGATGTGTTCGGTCGTTGTCCTTGTTGTTGTGTTGTTGTTGTTGTTGATGTGTTCGGTCGTTGTCCTTGTTGTTGTGTTGTTGCTGTTGTTGATGTGTTCGGTCGTTGTCCTTGTTGTGTTGTTGTTGTTGATGTGTTCGGTCGTTGTCCTTGTTGTTGTGTTGTTGTTGTTGATGTGTTCGGTCGTTGTTGTTGTGTTGTCGCGGTCGTCGCAGTTGTCGTTGTTGTCGAGTTATCGTTTCTGTTATGTTTTTGTTCATGTTGTGATGTGTTCTTGCTGTAGTTGTGTTGTTACTGTTGTGGTTGTTTTTGTGTTGTGTTATTGTTGTTATTGTTGCGTTGTTGTTGTGGTGGTATTTTTGTTGTGTTGTTGTTGTTGTTGTTTGTTGTTTTGTTGTGGTTGTCGTTGTTGCGTTGTTGTTTTTGTTGTTGGGTTGTGATTGTTGATGTGTTATGTCGTCGTCATCGCAGTTGTCGTCGTTTATGATTGTTGTTGTCGTTGTGCTGTGTTGTTGTTGCTGTTGTGTTGTTGTTATTGTTGTGGTTGTAACTGTGTTGTGTTGTTGTTGTTGTTGTTGTCGTCGTCGTTGTGTTGTTGTCGCTGTTGTGGTTGTTGTTTTTGTATTGTGTGGGTGTTGTGTTGGGTTATGTTGTTGTTGTTACCAGGCTACATATGCAGTAAGCGAAAACTTGCACTTTTATGTTGTTGTGGTGGTGTGGTTTTTTGTTGGTGTTGTTGCTGTGTCTGTCTTCTTTAATTCATGATAATTTATCCAGGATACTATGATCATTGTCGTTGTCGTAACACACACACACACACACACACACACACACACACACACACACACACACACACACACACACACACACACACACTAATTCACACACACATACATACACACACACACATATGCACACACACACACACACACACACACACACACACGCATACACACACACACATATGCACACACACACACACACACACACACACACACACACACACACACACACACACACACAACCATTATTAGGGATGGGGAGAGGAGGGGGAGGCACGGAGGGGGGGGGGGGGAAGATGGAGATTATATACCTGTCGCTACACTGTCACCACCAGACTGGCTCCTGCATTAAGATGGGCAACGATGAGAGCCATTTTAATGTTTCATTCATTGTGAGGGACAAAGTCACAAGACAGCGTCCACAGACCACAACATTTGAAATGAAAGGAGAGCCGAAGCGGATTCGAACCGAGGTCCCTCTGCTTACCAGCCTAACGCTAGGCCAGACTGGCTCGTGTTTTGAATTTATATTTGGAGATGGCTGCAAGGGCTTCGTTGCGTATTTGTAGACGGGACAGTTTGAAGTCCCTCTGCTTACTAGCCTAACGCCATACCGCTAGGCCAAAACGGCTCGTGTTTTGAATTTATATTTGGAGATGGCTGCAAGGGCTTCGCTGCCTATTTATAGACGGGACAGTTTGCGGCTCAAAACTGCAAGTGTGCAGCCGAGCTGTCACGGGGTAACGGACAGTTTGCGGCTCAAAACTGCAAGTGTGCAGCCGAGCTGTTATGGGGTAACTTGCTGTATGTCCCAGGGACACAATACTTTAGTACTGTCCTGTGGTCCAGACGGTTAAACACCGATTTTCAAGGCGGAAGATCAGAAAAATACCGAAATTCAATTTTAATGAGGAAACTGTTCACGCTGTTTGGGATTATAAATATTTGGGAGTAAAATTTAACTATAATAACAAGTTTAAAAAGACACAACAGTTACAATTTTCGCTTGCAAACAGGGTTATGTTCTCATTGTTAAGGAAATATTGGCAGCTTAATTTGCCACTAGATGTACAATTAGAACTTTTTGAAAAAATTGTGCACCCAATCCTTTTGTATGGTTGTGAAATATGGGCGTGCGAGAAGATGGATTTAATCTCAAAACTACAGCTTCGATTTTTAAAACTGATCTTAGGTGTCAAAGTTACAACCCCAACATGTATGGTGCTTGGGGAAGTGGGAAGATATCCGATAGAAATTAAAGCAAAATGCTGGATGTTAGGATGTTGGTATGGTTTGTGCAATACCTCGCACTCTGAATCACCTAAGATTTCTAACTTAATGTTTCAGCTATGTTCAAAGTTGTATTATGCATGCGATTATAAACTCCTGTGGCTTATGAAAGTGCATTCGTTATTAGATAGTTTAGGATTATCTTATATTCATACCATCGAAAGTTTTAAGCGTACAGTGAAGCAAAGACTAATGGATCAGTTTGTACAAGAATGGCAAAGCAGAGTAGCAGAAAATAGTGTCTGTAGTAATTATCGTTTATTTAAAAATAAATTTTGCTTTGAGGAATATCTAACCTATCTCCCATCTATCCTAAGACAAAGAGTATTGAAATTTAGACTTAGTAACCACAGACTGCCAATCCAGCAAAGACGATCGTTAGGTATTCCAAGGGATGAAAGAATATGTACTGTCTGTGACAGTGGTGAGGTAGGAGATGATTTTCACTATTTGCTTAACTGTTCCAATGAAAATGTCAAAAGAAACCGTACTAAGTATGTTGATAAATATTATACACATCATCCCAACGTGCCAAAATTCTGTAGCCTCATGAATATGACGTCAAAATCTAAGAATGTTAAGCTTGCTAAATTTATCAGTTGTATCTTTGAGTTATTTTGATAATGGCGAAAAACAAAGAAAAACGAAATATTTAATTGGAGCAGTTAAGGGGTTAAGCTCTCTTTTGTTGTGGGCCATTTTTACTGACAGCGATTGAGACGCACGATTTAAAATCACCGTTTTGCAGAATTAGCTAACGGCCAGAAGTGCTCCAAACAGACTGACTGTGCGAAAACGACCATCTGTGACAATCTGGGAACCTGCAGTAAGTGTAAACCCTGGAGTTGAGTTTCTACATTTCTTCTTCTTCTTCTTCTTCTTCTTCTTCTTCTTCTTCTTCTTCTTCTCTCTCTCTCTCTCTCTCTCTCTCTCTCTCTCTCTCTCTCTCTCTCTCTCTCTCTCTCTCTCTCTCTCTCTCTCTCTCTCTCTCTCTCTCTCTCTCGTTGTTTTCCGTGTCATTCTTCGCCATCTACGTAATGCTCTTCTCTGTTATGAAAATAGTATACTCTGTTAGTTACGAAAATGGTATACTCTTTTGTTATGAAAATGGTGTACTCTGTTAGTCATGAAATATGAAGTGATTACTGTATCTGTGTGTTCAATTATGTCGTGTTTCGTCGAGCTTATTATCATAGCGTGTACACTGATAAGCTGTTGATGATATTGCGAATGTGTGTATGATTACGAACGCGCTTGACACCTTGCCTCATTCCATGCGTATGTATAGTTTACTTAACACTTGGCAATACAAATGTTGTCTGACTGATTGATTGATTGACTGATTGATTGATTGATTGATTGATTGACTGACCCGCACACACCGTTTCCTCTCCGTGAGCTTGTCTCCTGTTGGCTTATGTATAACATCATTGGCGGCAGCAGCCACAAGTATCATTTTCGTCGCGACAAACACGACAAACATTTGGTTGTCAGGAAAAAAGCACGTCTTTTGTCGAGACTACAGTATGCTTGTCGCGACAAATGATTGTAGCAACAAAAGTATGTTTGTCGCGACAAAAGCGTATTATGTTTGTCACGAAAACAGTATATTATGCTTGCTTTGTTGTGACAAAATTATGTTTGTCGCGACAAATATTTGTTATGACAGAGGTTTTGTCGCGACAAAAATATTTTGTTCCGACAAACAATTTTTTCGCGACAAAACGTTTGTCACAGCAAGCATATTTTTTGTCTCTTTGTCGCGACAAACCCGTGTTTAAATTATACTTAGGACAGCTCCCGCCACTGATAGTATACTATCGTTCAGTCAGAAAATTGCATACGTACTGGACATAATTATTAGTTTTCATTTTTCGCTCAAAAATCTTGGTGATCCATTTATTGCAGCTGAACAACCAGTGTACACATTTTATGAAATGACTGAAATGTGTGAAAGAAGGAAGAACAAATTTAGTAAATTGTGACACTTGTTTTTAATTTAAATTTAGATCGAACTGTCAAAGATAAATACAACTAAATCAACAAACAAACAAAAACAACAAGTAACCGACTGTTGAGGCAGAGAGAGAGAGAGAGAGAGCGAGAGAGAGAGCGAGAGAGAGAGAGAGAGAGAGAGAGAGAGAGAGAGAGAGAGAGAGAGAGAGAGAGAGAGAGAGAGAGAGAGAGAGAGAGAGAGCGAGAGAGAGCATGTGGGAAAGATAAGATAATACTGCATTACACAGGGATAAAGATTTAAGCTTTTTTGCAAATCTGTCCCTGAGAGAGAGAATACGGAATACGGATATTTTATTCAATAAGGCCATAGCCCCATTTGAAGGGGTGTAAGCACAATAAATCGTACAAGACAATACACAATACAAACACAGAGTAAACAAATTACTGATGTTGGAATGTAGCAAATGCACAAGGCGGGAGCGAAAGCATATGCAAAGGATATTATAATAACGTTCTTGAATATTAATTCGTGATATATATTAAAATTCTTCACGATAGCAAGGTTTTCCTTCTGCTGAATGCTTTATACAGAAACAAAGCAAGATTGATTTTTCAAGGCGCGTTCGTTTTGAGTAGCTAAGAGTAATGCCAACCGAAATTCACATGGGTTATTGAAATATTTTGACTCTATAAACTCGTATCTTAAATACTTAAATGCAGGGCAACACAGAACAAAATGGACTTCATTTTCCACAGCCGAAAGACACAATGGACATTTCAATTCATCCACATTATAAAGTTTAAATCATGATCTATGTACTTAAATATCTGACACCCCAAATCTAAATCTGGTCAATGTATACCTTATATATCTGTTTAAATTTAACATTATGTATGGTTCAACACAAGCTAATGTTTTAAACTGTCTGTATAACGAAAATCTGTCACTGTGTTTACATGGTCATCCCAAGCTTGCCATCGCATGTCAGTAAGTCGTTGTCTGAACTCCCTAATAAATGCGCTGAAACATCCGACACCCTGATTATCCCAAACATAAGAAAATCCATTTACACATAATGTTTTACGAACATTAGTTACCCAGTTAGTTTTTCCCCTTTGCTCCAAATTCAATCACATTTTATATGCTCTCAAAGGCAGTCTGTGCTCATCCATACGTGTCAATTTTAACCACTATCTTATACAGCGAACACTTGCATTAATTTGAATAGGAAACCTTCCAACTTCTCCATAAACAAGATTATTCGGGGTTCTCCTGTCCACACCTAAATAACGTTTCAAACCAAACAAATGTACATTATCAATCACAGAAGAGCTACTATCCAGACCCCAAATCTCTGCCCCATAGAGAACAATTGGTTGTACTTGAGCATCAACATTTTTCAAAAATACATTAATAGAATTGCAGTCAATTCTATACAATTTTCTCATAATGCACATCAGCGCCCTTTTCGCCCTACTTACCAAATCTTGACAAGCATGGTAAAAACTAAGCCTTGTAGAAAAACATATACCAAGATATTTATAAGAGTTCACCACTCTCATCATACAACCATCGTAGATCCATCTTTCTCTGGCACCTAAATACCCTCCCTTCCTAAACACCACTATATTACTTTTATTCATATTTACTTTAAGTTGTAATCTTGACGCAGTACTAAACAGATTGTTAAGCTGGGTCTGCAGACCAATAACAGTTTCAGACATCAATATCATGTAATCTGCAAATAACAGTATCTCTAACTGGACAAAATCACTGCTCAGGCTTACTCCATGTCTTCCGTTATTAATAATATCAAGAGCTAGGTCATTAATAAACAGTGAGAACAAGACAGGGATGCACACATCACCCTGTTTCACACCAAGGGTACACTTAATATAGTCTGTAAACTTAGCACCACATCTAATTCTAGCTTTCACATTTTCATACATACTTCTAACGCACTTATACAGTCTACCCTTAATACCATTTTTCAGAAGAATAGGCCAAAGTAGTTTTTTCGATATCGAATCAAAGGCCTTTTCAAAATCTATAAAGGCCACATACAACTTTTTATTCAAGGCAAATTGCTTCTGAATCATTGCCATCAGTGTAAACATATGATCAACAGTTGAGTAGTCCTTTTTGAAACCCGCTTGACATTCTCCCGTTAAATTGGTTCTGTTCAATCCACTCCTGTAACCTGTTGTTAATAATGGAACTATATAACATGCTACTGATATCGCATAGAGATATTCCTCGGTAGTTGCCTGGATCATTTTGGTTACCATTCTTAAAGAGGGGAATGATTATGCTCTCTGTCCAACTATCTGGATATATACCACGCTCAAACAAAACATTGAAAAACTTAACCAAGAAGTTCACTGCCAAATGTCCAGCATGCTTAAAGAATTCACCAATAATACCATCCGGACCTGCAGCCATACCATTCTTTAACCTTTGGATGGCTAACAAAACTTCTTCTCTCGTAATTGTTCTGTCATAATAGACACATCACTTACACAATTTTCAAAATCATCATCAGAATCTTGATCCTGGTTATCTTGCTCGAGCACCTTTTGAAAATGGTTAAACCAATCCTGTTCCGAAATACTATTATAAGGCTGATACTTATTCTTCGAAAATTTACGCATATTCTGTCAAAAGGCCTGTTGGTCTGAGACTGACTGCATAAGATTGTTCAACATATTTTCATTGAACTTCTTTTTCTTTATTCTTTTTTTGCAACAATATTTTATATTCTCTTCTAGCACAGCAATAGTCTTCACATACTAAGCGATCTAGTGATTTACGAAATTTACGTAGTAGCTTCCTAACGTTTTTTTCTAGCAGCCTTACACTATTCATCATACCATTCATCCATCTTCTTTGGTCTGTTAACATATATTTTCCTTTTCATACACTCGGCATTTTGTTTTAAACAGTCATTGAAGGATTTTAGTGCCTCATTAATATCCACATCAATTAGACTCGAGGCGAGGCTCAGCTGTTCTTTGGTTATATCAGAATGCATAGCTTCAATGAACTGCTGGGCATAGTCAGCTTTCCATACAAATTTGTCAGTACATTCATTTTATCTACTTCTGCTGTATGTCCTATCATTCCTTCAACGTTTGTATGCAATTCCACTGGCAAATGGTCTGATTCTATTCTTTCTATAACACAGAGCCGACAATCATGCTGAATAAGAGAGAAAAAAAATCTTCGGAAACCATAAAGTAATCATTCACGCTATTTCCAGAGTTAGATATGAATGTATAACGACCCTGTAGGTCAATCCAAAAGCAGTACACATATTCAGTAACTTTTTCCCCCGAATGAATTCAATACAGTGTCCTCCGAACATCTCGTTGGTGTTTCCTCAACAGGACGCGCAAAGACATCATTTCCACTTTGGCTTATAGGAAACTCGTTGGCTGTTATACTATTCAAATCGCCACACAGAAGTATATAAACATCATCCAAAGATAACATTACATCAGCCAAACTTTCTTCAAGTAAAGAAATTCCATCGTCTATATCAAACGCCGTATAGTAAGGCGAATTTTCTGGAGGCACATAAGCACACATGTAAACCACATCACTTTTGAACCCAAACAGCCTTTTATCCAATAAAAAAGAAAGTGTCCCCGGTCACACTTGATCTCTTACATACGGAACAAGTTCGTTTTTGATCAATCACAGAACGCCTCCCGTTTTCTCCCCTGTTTCATCAATTTTACAGCTGGCTTACAAAACACTGTATGACTTAAAAACACACTTGGTTCTAAATAGTCTACAAACGTCTCAGCGAGGCATACAAAATGGAAGGAAGAAATATATTGGATCAGTTCTCTGTCTTTCAGTTTGGTAAGGAGACCGTTAACATTCCAATGCAAAAACTACAGATGTTTGAAACAGAAGGTCTTGTCAATCAATTCAGAACTATCACTACACACCTGTCTTTCAGTCCCGGGGTCACCTGTATTCCGGCTTACTTCAGTTTCTACACAAACACCAATTTCACAACAACCGTCTGTCTGTATATCACTATCACCACCAATCACTGAACTGCTGCGGGACGGTATGGTATGTACTGCAGTAGATAAATCACAGGGCCGGCCGGTATCCTATGCACGACTAAGTTCTTTTAGCTCACTGATTTTGTCTAAAACAAATTTCTTACCATCTATCAGTAAGTTATAATATATCATCGTTGCCCGTTTTCCATGGTTCCTGGCTGTCTTCAGATGCGGGGTCAGCGCCTTCCTTATCTCCCTTACTCTCTGAGAGAAATCTTCAGCGATAAAGTTGTTGCTTCTCTTTAGTTTGCTTCTTTCTTTTATGATTTTTTCCTTGTGCTTGTAGAAAAACAACACCGTGCCACTACAGGGGAGTTAGGTTTACCACTCAGTCGATGGACTCGATCAAACTCAGTATCATCAGCTAGCTCCAGTTTGTCTGTTATGAGATCGCGCACAATGCCTTCACAGTCTTGCGACGTCTCATTATCTGCTCTTGGGATTCCATGGAAGATGATATTATTCCTCTTGGACCGACACTCTAAGTCATCAGTCTTACTTGCTAAGTCCTGTAGTTGCGTCTTCAAGTTGTTATTCTCAGTTGTCAGTTCCGACATTGCTTCTTTCATGTTTTGTACTTCAGTTTTCAAGTTATTGTACGACTCTTTCATATCATTCATGTCCATTTTCAAATCGTCAAACTTACTGTTCACCGACATCAGAAGAGACACGCATATAACATCTTTCAATGTCGGCTCAGTTTCAGTCCCTGTCGAGTTGTTTCTGGGGGCTGTAGTCGGGGTGTTGTCGTGGTGTCATGGTGGGGTTGATCCTCACCGTGTTTTTCATCGGGGATCTTCTGCTGAGGTGTGGTGATGTGGAGAGGAACCCGGGGCCAAAGTCAGACAACATGGGACAGACAAGACTGAACAGTCGGAACCGGATCGACAACACCCCGACTGCAGCCCCTGAGAGAGAGAGAGAGAGAGAGAGAGAGAGAGAGAGAGAGAGAGAGAGAGAGAGAGAGAGAGAGAGAGAGAGAGAGAGAGAGAGAGATAGAGAGAGAGAGAGAGAATAATACTTTATTACACAGGGATAAAGATTTGAGCTTTTTTGCAAATCTGTCCGACAGACAGACAGACAGGCAGACAGGCAGACAGACAGACAGAGAGAGACAGACAGACAGACAGAGACACAGAGAGACAGAGAGAGACAGACAGAGAGACATAGAGAGACAGAGACAGAGAGACAAACAGAGAGACAGAGACACACAGAGAGACAGAGACACAGAAAGACAGAGAGAGAGACAGACAGACAGACAGACAGAGACAGAGAGACCTACCCCTTTCGAAAAGAGCCTATCGCGTTATCTTAAATGTCCGTCTTGTTTCAGAATATGCCATTACTTAAACTTGTAGCAGCGTTATCTTGAATGTCCGTCTTGTTTCAGAATATGCCACTACTTAAACGTGTAGTAGCGTTATCTTGAATGTCCGTCTTGCTACAGAATATGCCACTACTTAAACGTGTAGTAGGTTTATCTTGAATGCCCGTCTTGTTTCAGAATATGCCACTACTTAAACGTGTAGTAGCTTTATCTTGAATGTCCGTCTTGCTACAGAATATGCCACTACCTAAACGTGTAGTAGTGTTATCTTGAACGTTGGTCTTGTTTCAGAATATGCCACTAGCTTCGTGGGCAGTTAGTTTTCCTGGTCAACGCCTTCTACTTAGAGTGATAGCCCCTTCGGTGGTGTGGCCTTGACTGCAGATCAGTCGTTTTCTTTCCACCTGAGTGATGGCGGCGTTCTCAGGTGCCAAGAGGAGTCGGTTTGGCCAGGAACGACGGAGGTGGTCAGAAATAGTAATAAGTGATTTTTTTTTTATATGTGTGTGTGTGTGTGTGTGTAGTGTGTGTGTGTGTGTGTGTGTGTGTGTGTGTGTGTGTGTGTGTGTGTGTGTGTGTGTGTGTGTGTGTGTGTGTGAGTGTGTGTGTGTGTGTGTGTGTGTGTGTGTGTGTGTGTGTGTGTGTGTGTGTGTGTGACTTCAAATTTCAGTTGAAATCGTGTGTGTGTGTGTGTGTGTGTGTGTGTGTGTGTGTGTGTGTGTGTGTGTGTGTGTGTGAGTGTGTGTGTGTGTGTGTGTGTGTGTGTGTGTGTGTGTGTGTGTGTGTTTGTGAATTAAAAAAAAAAAAAAAAAAATCTAATTTATCATTCAATTAACCGCGTTGTCCTGATATAACCGTACATGTTGACTGGGCATAAAACATGAAGTTACTTATACAATTAACCGGCAGATATTTTCGACTTCAAATTTCAGTTGAAATCGTTGATCCGCTGCATTATGGGATGCCGACATTTGCACTGTTGAAGAGTGTACGAATAGTAGGCTATATGTAAGTAAGTAAGTAACTTGGTGTTTTACGCCCAGTCAACCAGTACAGTAAATCGGACGAGATGGGCTCTATGATTACCAAGTCCCATAGGCAAGATAGATTTTGGACGAAAGTGCTGGGTCTGGTAAGCCAAGACTATTTGCACTGTGTCGAAACTAAGACTGGTTGGTTCTAGACTTGCATGATAATGTAGTACGGACACCAGAAAACAATAAAAACAAA
>OY757558.1:8435129-8476211 GCA_963584105.1 Alviniconcha strummeri | reverse complement strand
GAGACCACAGCAGGCGGAGGCGGCAATCAGTTTTATTGCTACAGTAGCAGACAATTTTCAGCACACCGAAAATCTCACTCGCACGCATAGATAAGAGAGCGGCGTGGGCCGCAAGGAACACACGCTATCGCTACAATCAAATCGGCCCTCTGGACCACAAAATGGCTGACAATTGTGTTTCCCTGGCCAGCACAAATACAGTTTCCTCTACAATAACTGAACTAATTAAATCATGAAAAACATCAAATAAAAGCTAAAATTACAATCTTTTAAACCGTATAAGCAAAATGTACACACCTGACTTATTTTATTTACAACAAGAGTGGGAAGCGTGGGTTGCGCCTGTCTATAAACAGAATGAGACAACTAAATCACAACTAATACAATGTACAAAATATTAATGTTACTAAAACTTACATCAGTGCACGCTCCCACGCTTAAAATTGTACATAACAACTACAATACAACGCTCTGTATGACAAGCAAGACACACTCAAAGACTAGCACTAAAACAATCGGTGCGAACTTTCGCCTGGGGCGCGTTATCTGGGGCGCGTTATTTATTATATAAAGTGATATCAAGTAGTCTATGAATACAACTTAGCTTCTACAGTACACAATACTTAATAAGTTAATTTCAACCCAAAATAAACACTAAACATGAAGCCAGCTAAGCAAAATACTATACGATAAAGCATTGATCGACACAGAATTACTTTAATCGAGTCAAAACAACGATTCACTGCTATTCGCTAGTACCAAACAGAGAACGCGCCGTGCAGACGACGGCTATAAAAAGATTAGACCTAGAGAGGCATCGGCTCAGGGTTCCAGGCGAGATCAAAAGATCAAGAGATCTTAGAGGAGGGAGGTGGAGCTGGACCCTCAACTTTGCCCAGAAGAAATCATGAGTAGGGAGGTGGAGCTGGGCTGAGCAAGTTGGAAATCTTTTGCTTCGAGTTGTCCAAGTTGTTCGTCAACAGCAGTGCAATGGACATTGTCCAGCACAGCAGCTGAAACAGCAATTGCGCGGTGCACAAGTCGCTGGGCAATGGCGAGGAGACTCCGACTTAACACTTCCATTATTCTGGCGGCGGTCCACGGTCTCTCCGGTCTTTTTCGGGCGGTTTCCATTGTCGAGCCTTCACTCTGTCGTCCCCTTCCCACTCTGTCCCCGTCCCTAATAGGCCATCTCGCCTCCGTGGACGTAAAGCAACATGAAAGCAAAGAGGCATCGGCTACTGATTAAGCTCGATCCTGCGTCTAAATAAGCAACAGGTACACATTCTAAGATCTAATAGATGCCAAATTATATTACACATGGCTGGGTGCATAAAAAGGACTAGGTAAACAAAGAGTAGGTAAACAAACAAGCGGTCAAAATATTAAGGGAGAAAACAGATTTCAAAGTGGCGCGCACCGGTGGATATCGCCGGTCGGCTGTGTGAAGGCCATGTGGCGTTACGCTATACGCCTCGCTTCAAAACAAAAGCGTCGTCTGCTCCAGTTCCCGGGTTACTAACAGTAATAAAATTGCATGGATCTGATAACCGGGACGGGATTACTGTAAAAACGTGTACAAAGAGCACTTGCTCACAATAATAAAAAGGCAAGAGTCAAACTGGCCACTGAGCTGACTCTATCCATGCATTTCTGGTGTCTTCAGTAACACGCGAGACTCAGACCTATGACGTAGCAATGCACAATTAACCAACCCTGTCAGTTTATGTCTTGTATTTATGTACACAAGATATTTATGTACACAAGAGATGTCAAGCTTTCATTTCCAAATAGTAACATTAAACAGTTCACACTTTGAATTTTTACCCTCTATGTCACAGTTTTGACCAGTTTTCATGAGATTGACCCATATATATATATATATATATATATAGAGAGAGAGAGAGAGAGAGAGAGAGAGAGAGAGAGAGAGAGAGAGAGAGAGAGAGAGAGACGTGTCTACCTATCATAATTTTACGACAGGCTTTCCAGAATGCTGGGAGTGTTTCGTCTTCTTGTTTTGTTAACTGTCTTTGTTTTGTTTTGTTTGTTTGTTTTTTAATAATGCAAAATGTCATGCCAGATCCTGTAGCCACGTCCAGATTAAGCGATCCCGTCCTTGCCAAAGAACAAACAACAACAAAAAGAAAACAAAAAAGCGTTCCAGGCTGGGTACAGTGCTTTTAATCGGTGATGGAGGAGGGTGTTTTCAATCAATCAATCAATTAATCATTCAGTATCTTTACTGGGGAGAGCAGAAATTGTCCTCAAGAGAAAAAAGAAAAAGGAGTCTAACCACAGCTTGGTCTTTCTCTATCTGTGGCCATGAGTCGAGAAGAGTTGTCTTTTTAGTTGCGGCCATGAGTCGAGAAGAGTTGTATCTTTAGTTGTGGCCATGAGTCGAGAAGAGTTGTCTCTTTAGTTGCGGCCATGAGTCGAGAAGAAATGCTACACTATCATCACCTTCACGACTTGGCAAAAGCTGTGAACTCGCCCACATTGTTCCAGTCTCTCACAGTTCTTGGATAGGATTCTATATACGGCTGGCTTGCCAAGTTTAACTTTAAAACAGTGCAGTTGTGTGTGTGTGTATGTGTGTGTGTGTGTGTGTGTGTGTGTGTGTGTGTGTGTGTGTGTGTGTGTGTGTGTGTGTGTGTGTCTTTTTGTTCTTGAGAAGTGCGCGACGTTGTTCTGGTTCTTGAAGCCTTTGATGGTCCTTGGTCCGATAGGCCTCTTGTTCCGGATAGGAGTGATGTAGTCCCAGCCCCACCAAAGAAAGAAAAACCGTCCTTTCGCAGGATATGAGACGGCTAGTTCCTTTCAAACTGGAGTGACAGATGTAGAAAACAATACAAAGAAAGTGCTCGACCTCAGCATGATGGTCACTCAAGCAATTGAAACATCCCAATTTGACCCGTGGAACCGCTCGCCTTCTGTCGCTTTCAGGTATTCACGGCAGACGCACGGCGGCCTGACGTGGTGTTAGTGTTCGTATAATTCGTTCGGTCCACTTGCTTATCGCCCAGCTGCCTGTCCTGATGCTACACTCTCATCACCAAGGTGACGGGCAGTGATGGAAGCCTTTGCACATAATGTTTCATTAACTGTGAGGGGCACAGTCACAAGACAGTGACGATAACCACAAACTGTTTAAAGAAAGAAACAAAAACAAAAAGAAACCAAAAAAAAAAAAAAAAGGACAGCCGAAGCGAGAAATTGAACCGATTACCTCCGCTTACGAGCCTAACGCCAACGCCTTCCCGCCGGGCCAAAGCGGTCCATTGTGTGCCAGTGTTGTCTGAATTTGCGAAGTTTATTCCCCACAAATCGTCTCCGCGATGGAGACACCAGTTTATCATATTATGACGTCATGTTTGTAGCGCTAAGACCAGTATACCTCATTATAGTGTGACGTCCACTGATCAAGAAGTACATGGATAGCGGCTGGACAATCAAGAGTGTTGATCAGACTGAGGCAAATAGTCCTCCAGCTGATCTCTTGCAGATTATTTGGTGCAGGATTTTAGTTGAAATAACATTGCCATGTTGTGCGGATGGGGTCGCAGTCGCCAAGGTTCCCAGCAGAGAGGCGAAATGGTTTCATCCTTAAAAGGGAGTGTGTTATTGGTACCTGTTTGATGGTTTAATGTACGGTATAATTATGCGAGTCATATGAATATCTCTTAGATCCAGAACTACACTCTTCAGAACGTCGTGTGTGTGTGTGTGTGTGTGTGTGTGTGTGTGTGTGTGTGTGTGTGTGTGTGTGTGTGCGCGCACTTAAAACTGTATTTGAGACATGCAACATGGCGCCCGTTCAGCTTCAGCGTGAGTGTCACGGCCGCTATCCATATATTCTACATAGGTGGCGAATACGCGCAGAAGCGGTTAGTTCACCTGTTTGCGTAGTAACACTATACCGCCAATCATGCACACACCCAACACAGCGCCCCAGCCGGACCCGTGTCGCCCATTGTGTAACGTCATTATAACGTCGTCTTCTGCAGCCCCTCCAGGAAACTGCAGTGGCCCCCACAAATTCCAGTGCGGCAGCGGGGAATGTATTTCGATCTGTTACCGCTGTGATGGTGGCAATAACTGTGCCGACGGTTCCGACGAAAAAGACTGCTGTAAGTTGATGGTGATTGTGAGAGTGGTGGTGGTGGTGGTGGTACAGTCGAATACGCTTAAGTCGAACGTGCTGGGGAATTTTGTTGTTGTTGTTTTCTTTGAGTTCTCCGTTTTCTTTGACTTACCCGTCCACGACGGACAAGTCGAACCTTGCAGTCGAACGTTTGAGGATGTACCTCTGGTGGAGTTTATGTACCCTGTATTTACACGCATGTCAGGTGAGTTACCGCAGGCGACTCAGGTCTTTGTTGTCGTGCTTGTATGACGTCTTTGGAGCCCCCTTGTGGGTTGATGTTGCAGAAAGTACTTCGAGTTAAGAGTTTTCTGTTTGTTTGCTGTTTTTGTTTCTTTGCTTTGCAAAATGACGACTCCTGATATTGATCTTAGTTTTTTGTTTGCTTTTCTGTATCAGTTGCTACTGACGCAATCTTTAGAGCAGCCAAACTTAAATTTTTGATGGCTTCATAAGTTTCGTTCGTGTTTTCCTTTGCAAAAGCTACATTGTCAGTAAAGAAACAAGGGCATCTGTGGTGCATGTTTGCAGCAGTCTTGAGCTCTGGCCGTGCAGTAGTGGTTTTGACTCTTGTATGAAGTATGAGAGCGCCTTTCCCTCTTCTTCTTCTTCTTCTTCTTCTTTTTTTTTCTTTTTCTTCTGATAGCGCGCACGTCGCACGAGTTTATGACAAAACTGGAACAAAGTTGAAGTTTCTAAATGTAATAACACATCCAAAACAAACATATGGCAACCATGCTACATCATTACAAGTAATAAATGTGAAAAATAACACACTAAATAACAAGTCAGTAACTGTTCTTTATATCTACTTAATGCCGTTAAATATGAAGAACAAACACCCCGAATAACGAATCAATAATTGTACATCATTTACATGTAGGGAAGCGAGGTGGGGAGTGAAGGAAGCATAAATGAAGAGTCACAAGTCAGAGGTTGCTAGAACATAACTTTTGTTTACACCAACCAGGAAACAGTGTCTGTGTTAGAAAAGACAAGCAAACAAAATATTTAGAGCATGAAAACAAAAAATAAAGACTAAACAAGAGCAATTATCTAACAAATACAGTAACCATGTATTTTACCTGTAGGCTACTATAATACATAATGGTAACTGTGACAAAATAATTAATAATCAAGCACGTAACATGTTTGTGTGACTGGCACTCAAAACCAGTATCTCATAGTGTCGCGGTGAGTATCAAAGACACAGCAGTATCAAATGATGAAGGCTCGCAGTGTCACAGTAAGTATACAAGACACGGCCAGTATCAGTTAACTGTATAACCAGCATAATTAATAGTATACAATAAGTAACACAATCAAAAATACAGATTACCAAGATTATTCTCAACTAAACAGGTAGGGTGAGATCATTGTTACAGTAGTTTCACTTAAGCACACAAAGAGACGGACAGTGACACGGGTGGCACTTGGGACCAGGCTATTGTGACAAAACATTCGCATGACGGACCAAATCCAAGCTGCCTACCGACACTGGCAAAGACAATAACATACAACCGCCATCCGTCTAGAAGTTTTATGTTGCAAAGCTTGTAGCTGGCGAGCAGCTAAGTTAGGAATCTGGGGACAGCCAACAACGGAATAGAAACGCCTTCGACTTATCCGAGTGGGAAAAGGGGAAAACATGTTCAACTTAGTTGAAAATCGACTTATCAGTTTTGGTTGGGACAAAATAAAGATACTAGACAAAAGCAATGCAATCTACAGTGGATCACAGAGATCAAAGTTTAGGAGTACATTTTAAAAGCGATACTAGTGCACACTTTAATGAAGATAACTGGCGTCAAACAACAATAACCGAAAACAGGAACAGAATAATTAACCGATGATCAAGAAAGAACCTGAACATTTATGTAAAAGTACCAATCGTTAAAACCCTCATAATCTTCCAATTTATTTACATTACGCAACCAGTAGGATTGCCAGAAAATACCGTAAACATCATCAACCAAAAATTACATACCTTCATGTGGAAAAAGAAATATAACAACAAGAAAAGCTGTTGACAAAAGTAAAAAGCTAAATTATAATGCAAGATATTGATAAAGGATCCATTAAAATAGTTGATATGAAAATTCTCCAAAATGCGCTCTACTTGAACTGGATGTCAACATTAATGGGAAGCAAATCAGACAAACCTCAATGGAAAACACGTCTAAATCTCATTTTCTCCAGGAAACAGCTTAGACATTTTCAACACACGCTGCGAATTGACAGACCTTATTGGGATGCCAAAACATGAGCAGAATTCTTTAGAAATATTCTACAAACATGGCTGAAACTTGAAATTCAAAGACGAACTCCCACAATCTGTTTCTCCAGAATGTGCTTTAAGGAATAATAACATCCAGAAACACACACACACACACACACACACACACACACACACACACACACACACACACACACACACACACAAAACTTGCATATGGAAGACTGGATTAACAAAGGAATATTCAAAGTAAAAGACATCACAAACAACAGGAGACAAATAATATCCTTCGAAGACGCGGAACGTGCAGTTGGTAGAGCACCACATAGACTCTCTGAACACAACGCCGTAAACCTGCCCTAAAACAAGCAAGAGAACGCAGGAAACTACGGGTTGAAGATCACGAAGATCATGAACTCGTACATATTAATTAACAACTAAAAACAATTATCATTAAAGGTAAGAGTTTTCAACAATTTTTAACAGAGAAAGCACAGCCATATGTCACCAACTTTGGGGAAAAACAAAGACTACATAACACACTTTTTCTTCGCATATATATGCCAAAGTAAAACGAATATGGAAACTTGTGGAAAGAGAGATTAGACTCAGAAATGAAAACAAGAACAAAAACTGAACATTACTCAAAACATAGCATTAATGGGATTACACCAAAACAATTGACTGGCACCAAAAGATAACGCTGTTAACCACTTCATTGTCATAGCAAAGGTGTGTATCAGCAAATTCAAGTATGGCAAAGCATGCCAAATTGGTCTCATCTCTAAAAAATAGCTGCTTCACAGGAAACATCTGTTGTAAACATCTGTTGTAAGGAATCTCTCTCTCTCTCTCTCTCTCTCTCTCTCTCTCTCTCTCTCTCTCTCTCTCTCTCTCTCTCTCTCTCTCTCACACACACACACACACACACACACACACACACACGCACGCACGCACGCACGCACGCGCGCGCGCGCGCGCGCGCGCGCACACACACACACACACACACACACACACACACACATGCGCGCATGCACAAACAAACAAACAAACAAACAAAAAATCAAACCCAAAAGCAAATACACCCCTCACCCCTAAACCCCACATAAAAACAAAGAAGGTTGAATGACGCAACTATCCAACTATTTACAACAACAACAACAAAAAAGTAGCATCCAAGTATTTTTTTAGTGATAATATCAGGCCTGAATAAGTTACAAAATCCATATAAATGCCGTACTTGTTTCTAAACTCTGTGAATGTTAACAGCTTTCCGGTGTTTCCAACAAAATTAGCGAGATTGTAGACACCTTTCTCAATCCATTGTGTGTACGAAATAACTTTGTTTCCTATTTTAATTCGGTCGTTATGTAACACCGGTTCAGCAAGTTTGGGGTTCAGTTCTGTAATAAAGCAGTCTATAAGCCTTAAAAACATGTTCCCAAAATATATTACTTTTTGCCTTTTGGCTATACAAATTCGGACCACATTGTTCTAAACCTATAATAAAAGGATAAGTTATTAATGCTATGTTTTTCCATTTGTGCTTTGTTTGTTTCAGTTTTCTTATCCACATAATCTTCAGGGCTGAAATATATTTCCTTATATCTGGTACTCCCAAGCCTCCACTCTTTACACTCTTTACGGCAGTTTTGCGACTTATTTTGTCTTGTTTATTATTCCAGATAAATCAAAAACACATTTTCTGCAGATTATTCACAAAGTCATCTGGTGGGTCTGGCAGCAGAATCCAAAGATGTACAAGTTTAGACAGTATCAGAGATTTCAAAATAGCAACTCTTCCAAGTGGGATAATAAGTCTTTTTGACCAGGTGTTGAACAATGCCTTCACTTCAAAAAAACTTTTCATTATAATTAATTGTTTCACAATCTTTCAGGTCTTGTGTAAACCACACCCCTAATATTTTGAATTGACTAGGATTCCAAACTATTTTCAAGTGTGGCATATATTTAATTTGTGACCGTCTTTTGCTTCCAAGCCAGATCGCCTGTGTTTTGTCTGTATTCAGAAACAAACCAGATACTCTCCCGTACTTTTCGATTGTATCTAATGATTTTTCAAATGACATTTTATCACCATTATTCATCAATTGTGCATCATCAGCAAATTGTGAAAGTTTATGTTCTACCTCATTTATACATATTCCTTTAATGTCAACATTTTCTTTTATCATTGTTGCTAGTATTTCCATGCATAATACGAACAAGTAGGGTGAGACTGGATCGCCCTGCCTACATCCGCGTTCAATAGAGAACCACGATGAAGTTTGACCGTTTACTATCACTGTTGAGTTAATCTTTCTATAAAAAGTGGCAATCCATCTTCACCAAATCCAAATGCTTTCAACGCCTTAGTCATAAATTTCCAATCCAGAGAATCAAATGCTTTTTCGAAGTCCAAACACAAAAGCATACCAGGCAGGTTTTTTGAATTCAGGTAATTTATTAGGTCATAGATCAGTCTGATATTATCCCCTATGTATCGATTTAAAATAAATCCAGATTGGTCCTCATTTATCAATAGTGGTAAAACTGTTTTGATTCTGTTAGCAATGCAAGAAGATCCTATCTTATAGATAACATTTAGAAGAGAAATTGGCCTCCAATTTTTTAATAAAATCTTTGTTCTTATCTCCCTTGGGGATGCATGTAATTATGCCCTGCTTCTGTGTTGCAGACAACTCTCCATCTCTAAATGATTCATTCAAAGCTCTAACAACAAAATCTCCAATTTGCCTCCAAAAGCATTAAAAAAATTGTGCACCAAAGCCGTCAGTTCCTGGACTTTTCCCATTTTTCATATTTTTCAAGGCAGTTCCTGCCTCTTCGAGTGTTATTTCTCCTTCAAGAGATGCTTGTTGCTCTTCTGATAATTCTGGTATTTCACTGATCAGCTCATTAATTTCACAGTCCTCTACGTCTCTGGACTTATATAACCTTTCATAAAAGCACTGGACTTCATTCATAATTGCATTGGGTTCCTCGAGAACTGACCCATTTTTATCTAAAAAAAATTTCATCTGCTTACTTATAAAGTTTCTTTTTTCAAGACTGCAAAAGTATTTTGTAATTTTTTCACCCTCAGCAACCCATCTTGCTTTTGACCTCAGTAGAACTCCTTCCATCCTTTTTTCTCGTAATAAAATTAATTCTTGATTTTTTTTCTTGTAGGAATTTTATATCTTCTGTTTTTTCTTCTTTTGTTTCAATTTCTTTAATGCTCTTTTGAAGGTAACGCTCTTTTTCTTGCGTTTTCTTTTTCTTCATACTCGCGTAAGCTATTGTTTTGTATCTAATTTTCATCAACATGAAGTCCAAAAACAATTTGTCTGGTATACTAAGTTCTATCTTGGATTTGGGGATATTATGCAAAGTAGATCGATCATAATGATCAGCTGCATATTCTTCTGTTACATTTTGAATTTCAATGTTCACTTGGTCTAGGTACTCTTTATCTCTAAGCAGTGAGCAATTGAATTTCCAAAAGGTATTGTGCTTTATATCTTTCCCAAATTTGAGCTTGAGCATAACAATGGAATAATCAGATCGATATCCTGGAAGAATATCTGTGTCATCAAAATGCCACATTAAATGATCTGACAAAAGAATAAAGTCCAATCTAGCTTGCTTCAAAGGGTTTGGTTTTCGCCATGTATAACGTTTACATTGTGGATTGTTCTCTCTCCAAACATCTGTCAACTCAAGCTCTAATATCATATTTTCTACTACTTCTTTGGCTTTGGGGTTATTAATGTGTTTATAATTATAACAATCTAGCTGAGAGTCTAGAACAAGGTTCCAGTCTCCCACTATTACAACATTATGATTTTTGTAGCGTTTGACAGTTTCAGAAAGACTTTGGTAAAAGGCTGGGTTGTCTTTGTTTGGACTGTATATATTAACAAGTAATAGTTCTTTATTCATAGCAAAAAGTAATATTATTATAAAATCCCCGTTTTCATCCCTCTGAACTTCTCTAACTTTGAACTCAAAGTTATTATTAAATAGAACAGCTACACCTCTTGAATTTGACTTATATGATGCAAAAAAACATTTATACCCCCACTCTGAAGTTACATATTTTTCTATCTTTTTATCAAAATGTGTATCTTGTAAGCAATATATTGAGTGACCTTTTTGTTTAAGATAATGAAAAACGTCTCTTCGCTTTTGGAAATTTCCCAAACCTTGACAATTCAAAGATGAAATTATTAGACTATCCATTTTTATGCAACAAAGTTATCATACTACTAAAGCAAAATACCAACAAGCATAGCAGCTCTTCCATAACGTAACACGTTGATGTAATACAAAGCACCTTGTCGTTCATCAACCACACAGAGAAAAACACGCAAGTGTCATTTCGCATCCAGCACACGAAAAGCATTATAAAAAGATACATATTCAATACTAATACAAAGGAATCCATATTTGCATCACCAACCTGACAATAAAAAGGACAAAAATACGAAGCATCTAAACTAAAACACCCAAACACAACCACACACACAAAGCCTGAAAAGGTAAAAAATACAAGGGGAAAAAACTTTTAACTTGGTAGATCTGCCAAGGGCAGTGCGACAAAAAGATGGTAATGTTATGCATATATATACAAAGAAGCAACTGAGGCCATAATGTTTATAAATAACAAGCTCAAAAAATAAATAATAATTTAAAAAAAAAAAAAAAAAAAAGGCCACCAGAATCAGTAATTCCAGTGAGTAGACCCAAACCGCGTTCGTGATGCCAGATCAAAAGCAGAAACAACAACAAAAGACAAGCAAAAAACAAAAAAAACAAAAAGCGGACTAAAGGTAATGAACAAAAAACATAGGCATCATAATCACACACGTTTTCTATGCTCTTGCACATTGACATGGTCTATACGCACGCAGTGACTTTGTCAATATCCGTGTAAGTCAATGACTCAAAATAACGACGCATTGATGTCCTTTACAATCAGGTACCTGTCCACAACCCAAGCCTCGGAGAGAAAAAACAAAACAAAAACAAAAACGGGGGATGTGGAGAAGAGAAGGGATAAAGAAGAAGAAGAAGAAGAGGAAAGAGAGAGCGAGAGAGAGAGAGAGAGAGAGAGAGAGAGAGAGAGAGAGAGAGAGAGAGAGAGAGAGAGAGAGAGAGAGAGAGAGAGAGAGAAAAGAAAAAAGAAAAAAAAAGAAAAAAAAAAGGATGCGGAGTTCGGGAACAAGAGGTAAAGTCTTTTTCTTATAACGATACTCCCAATCTTAGCCTATGGCATAAACTATGTTCAACAACCCATGAACCACGGCCAGCAAGAGTTACCTTTCCTACTACCACACATGCTGACTTTCGTATCGTCAATACTACATTCTGGACAACTCAATCGGAGCTCACGCTTTGCACGACTATCCGTGGCTGCACGTGCACCAGTAAACACCGGCACGCTTGATCCAGGTTTAAAGGCCCATCATCAAATCAGACAAACCAACGTACAGGCAAGAGTATTGTTATCAAAAGAGTATATAAATAAGATTGATTAAAACATTTTTTATTTTTTTTAAACACACACACAATTCAAGGCCTAACCAACACTCCTAATAGTACTGAGAGGGAGGCAGGGAATGAGAGCTAGGGAGATAGGAGAGGGGTGGGGAGAAAGGGAGAGAGAGAGAAGGAGAGAGAGAATACAGGCGCCCGACTGTAACCAATACGCTTAGAGAAGCCATAATCAAAACAACAAAAACACCAGCGATTCCAAAGTGATGATGGATTTAGCGATTTAGCGGTTGCCAGCAGGCATCTCCTTAAGAAGTTCATTAATGTCTGCCCCATATTTGATTCTCACTGTCTTATCGTTTTTCAGTTTGGCAAAGACCTTTCCTTGTGAAGACCATGATGCAAGTGTGTATAAATGTTTGTATGCATCTCTGGCCAGTTTGTAGTTGGCTGCCGTAAGGTCTTCATCCACAGAGACCCCCTTACCCTTCAGCTTCTTTCGATTGGCAAGCACTTTGTCCTTCAGTTTCCTGGACTGGAAGCGGACAATGATAGGACGCCTCTTGCCGGCGGTGATAAATTGACCAGACTATCTCCATGAAAATTCCACTCAGCAGCGTTTGCCGCGACTCTTTTTCTTAGATTAAGATTCCTTGCGTCCTTCCGACCGTATCTCTCAAAGAGCACATGTTTGAAACAAGCAAGACTTGTCACTGCAACTCAGACATCGGCGTTAGCAATATTCTATTGAAAACGTGTCTGTGAAATACGGTGGCATTAAACTGGCCAGAATATCTCCATGAAGAAAAAAGAAAAAAAGAAAAATAAACAGAATGATTGCTAGCGTTCTAAAACAAGATCCACACACACACACACACACACACACACACACACACACACACACACACACACACACACACACACACACACACACACACACACACACAGAGTTCAAACGAACGCTTACAGTATGCACATTTCCGGGGAAATCCCCTTTGTCAAGCCACAAAACGACACTTAAACAACAGATAAATGGTTAAAACCGATGAAAAATGAGAGAGAAAACAATCGTGACAACAATCTTCCAAGCACTGAACTAGCGACAAAAACTCGACCAAAACAAAATAGTTTCTCTCTCTCTCTCTCTCTCTCTCTCTCTCTCTCTCTCTCTCTCTCTCTCTCTCTCTCTCTCTCTCTCTCATTTTTCATCGTTTCTAACCGTTTATCTGTTAAGTGTCGTTTTGTGGCTTGACAAACGGGATTTCCCCGAAAATTTGCATACTGTGTGTTCGAGTCAAAATAAATAAGCGTTCGTTTGAACCTTTTTTGTGTTTGGATCTTATCTCCATGAAGGATCAGCTCAGCAACTTTTGTCTCGACTCTTTTCCTAAAAATGCCTTAAATGCGTTCATCCGGCACTGTCTCTCAAAAAAGCAACCACTTCTGCAAGACTTGTCGCCGCGTTCATAACCTCCCGCCTTGGTGGCGTGTTGTTAAAAGTTCTATGTAAGTCAAGTTCAGAAGTGGGCGGTTTGCGTGTTGCTAAAAAAAAAAAAGCCGATGTAGGTGACGATCAGAAGTAGGCGGTTTGCGTGTTGGTAAAAGGTCGATGTAAGTGACGATCATAAGTGGGCGGTTTTTGTGTTGCCAAAAGGCCGATGTAAGTGACGAACAGAAAAAAAGGAGGTTTGCGTGTTGTTCAGATAGTTGCTCTAATGCCACATGGGAGCAATGGAAATAACGACGAAGGTCGACTGATGGCAAAGACAGTTCGTATCCAAATGTCTGGCACCTAGTTCTTGTGTTGCTGAAGATGGATTGTCTTAACTGTCTGGCTTCCACTTCTTGTGATGCTGTTTATGGTGTTCAAGATGGTGTGTGTGTGTGTACTGTCTAGTTGTGAAGCTGAAGATGCTGTGTAATGTCTGGCTCCCATGTTTTGTGAAGCTGAAGATGCTGTGTATTGTCTGGCTCCCATTTTTTTGTGAAGCTGAAGATGCTGTGTATTGTCTGGCTCCCATTTTTTTGTGATGCTGAAGATGCTGTGTATTGTCTGGCTCCCATTTTTTTGTGATGCTGAAGATGCTGTGTATTGTCTGGCTCCCATTTTTTCGTGATGCTGAAGATGCTGTGTATTGTCTGTCTCCCATTTTTTTGTGATGCTGAAGATGCTGTGTATTGTCTGGCTCCCATTTTTTTGTGATGCTGAAGATGCTGTGTATTGTCTGGCTCCCATTTTTTTGTGATGCAGAAGATGCTGTGTGTATAGTCTCGCTCCCATTTTTTTTTTTTTTTTTTTTTTTTTTGTGAAGCTGAAGGTGCTGTGTCTGGCTCCCTTTTTTTTTTTTTTTTTTTTTTTTTTTTAAGCTGAAGATGCTGTGTGTATTGTTTGGCTTCCAGTTCTTGTAATGTTGAAGAAGGGAGTATAGATACATACACACTTCTTAGTCTAGAAGACGGTTTCTTCCTTATCTAGCTTCCAGTTCTTGTGATGCTAAAGATGATGTGTGTCCTGTCTTGTTCGCAGTTCTTGTGATGCTGAAGATTGTGTGTGTCTTAATTGTCCAGTTGGCCATTCATGTGATGAACAGAGACCGGAACAAACGATTAATTGGAAGAGTGGAGATGACAATAAAATTTAACGGAAGAGATGATGATCAATGGAAGTGAAATGTCGATGACTGGAGTGACGATGGAGGTGAGCGAGTGTGACAATAACGTTACATGAAACTGGCGATATAGGTGAATAAAACTGACTCTCAAGGTGAGTAAAACGTATTGAAAATAGTGGCTGGCAGTGATGACAAAGATGGATGAAAGTGGTGGGAAAGACGAATACAGCGAAAACACAAGAGTACGAAAATGAAGAAAGACAAATACTGTGACGATGAATGTGAATACACGTCACTATGAAGGCGCTTAATTTCTTTGTTGCTCAGCCGAGTACGTTTGCCTCGAATCTACCTGGAAGTGCCAAAACAACCGTTGTGTCAGGAAGGATTATCTGTGTAACGGCTATGATGAGTGTTTCGACGGTTCCGACGAAATAAACTGCGGTAAGTTGGTGATTATGACAGTGGTGTTGGTGGTAACAATAGAGCGTGAACCTTTGATTTTGAAAGTATATGTATGTCTTGTCTGGGTCCCAGGTTTTACGATGCTGAAGATGGTGCGTGTCTTGTCTAGGTGCCAGTTCTTCTGATTCTGAAGAGGGTGTGTGTACTTAATTGTCCGGTTGGCCATTCATGTGATGAACAGAGCGCCGGAAGAAACAATTAATAGGAGTCCCAGCAAACATGACCGTACGGGCAGGCGGTACGGGCACCCAAAGGGGCCCTGTACGTTGCCCGTACGGGCTGCACACGGGGAAAGGTGCGGGCCACGTACCGCGCCCACACCATGCCCCGTACAGCGCCCACACCGTATCGTAGCCCGTATGGGTCCCGTACCGTTTTACCCGTACCAGTCCCGTACCGTTTTGCCTGTACCAGTTTATCCTGTACCGGCCCTGTACCGTTTTGCCCGTACCAGTCCCGTACCGTTTTGCTCTAACCGGCCCCGTACCGTTTTGCCCTCATGTTGCCCTTACAACTCCTTACCAGCCCCTACCGCCCCGGTACAGCTTTGCCCGTGCCGCCCTCGTACCGTTTAGCCCCGATGTTGCCCTTACGGTACGGGACCTGTAAATGTTTGCCTCTATTTGATACTTACCAATCATACTCGTTAATGTCATTTTTGCCTGTATTTCATACATACCAACCATACTTGCCAGTGTCATTTTTGTCTGTATTTGATACTTACCAACCATACTTGCCAGTGTCATTTTTGTCTGTATTTGATGCTTACCAACCATACTTGCCAATGTTATTTTTGCAGTATGTATGATCCATTGCAGCCTGCTTGATGCCAGTTCCCCGTAGTTCTGTTCGTGCTGAATCCACGTGAAGGGCAATCCATTTCCAGGATGTTTTGTAGAAAGATTGTGATGATTTGTCATTTTTTATGTTTTAAATAAGTCTTATGTCTTCTTCAGCACGAATTCTTTACTATTTATCATTTAAAGATATTCTTGATGGAGCAGGTTAAAGGAACTAACCTTCTCTGGTTTGGTGACAATAATAATTATGAGTTAAACATAATTGGGGGGTAAAATAGAACAGACCACACATTTTCTCGTGGACACATTAACAAAAGTGTTATTTTTATAAAAAGCTCGAAAATGTCATCAAAATTTCACTCCACTGAGATACAAACAGGCGGTAACAACAATTATTGCAATCCAGATGCATTTCTTCCGTGACCTGTACGCAAAACTGAGCCGAGATTCTGGTGTTCTGTCCGTAACTCCAGACACCTTGGTGACGTCAAAATGAAGCGCGGGAAAAGAGCGCACAAAGCGGCAATCAGCTCATGAAAGAAGAGTTAATTTAAAAAGTCAACTTCCAACTATAAAATCAACGGCACGTTCAACCGCAAAACGTTTACTGTGGATCGTATTCGTTTAAGCTGGTCCAGGCACAGAGAAATTTAGCCTGAGAAAGGAGAGTTCTTAAGAAAAAATAATCATCTCCAGTAAAAGTTCTGCGAGTGAACATGCCATTGATTTTATATTGATTTTATTTATATTTTTTTTAATTATTTGTACACCATCACTAACTCTTGTTCAGGAGCTAATTAGCCCGTTGTGCACTCTTTCCTCGTGCTTCATTTTGACGTCACCAAATGCTTCTGACGTCACAGATAGAGCAACGAGAAACTCCCATTTTTGCGTACAGTTCACAGATGAAATGCATGTGGACTGCAATCATTTTGGTCACCAAATGTTTCTGTCTCTGTGGAGTGAACATTTGATAAAGTATTGCAGCATTTTAGAAAGAAGATCGGGGTGGTCTATGGGTAAATCTTTGGTAAAATTAGTCAGCAGATGAAAACATAATGCAACATGCGAATAATGTCTAAAATAACAGTAATTTATACAGCAACCAAAAATCGCCTTTTTGCCAAATCTGAGAAGGCAGTTCCTTTAAGGCAGTTGTTAGATCAAGTGCATTTAATGAACTAGACTGATATGAAAAAATATATAACAATTTAAAGATATATCTTTTCAGTATATTTCTGTAGCGTAATAGATGGGGTTTTGTTTTTGTTTTGCTGTTCTACTTCAAGCTTTTACAATGGTTTTTACTTGTACAGCATCAGCAAATATTTTGATGTTTACAGTATTACAAACATCGCAGACATAATAAACCATAGGAATCTTAATAACCTCAAGAAAGAAACAAAAGAACTAAATGGATTTTTCTCTCATTTTGATCAAGCTGCATACTCACTTTGCGTACAGCAGCACTATCTTGGTCTGGTAGTGTTAAAACACGCCAATACAGCATTTATACACTATAAAATAGCAAGTTATTGAACATATTTAATAAACACTAATAAAATTAGAAACAGGCTATATAGTTTACGTGCGGGTTCATATATATTTATGGGTGTTTTTGTTACTTTTTCTTTGGGGTGGTGGGGGAGGGGGGAGAGAGAAGGGGGGGAGGGGGTAGGAGTGTTTTTATATTTTTTATTCATTGTTTGATAAAAACAATTGTTTTCCTTTTTAAACGTTTACACGCTAAAGCACATGCTCAAAGTTTTTTTTAATCACAATGTATACAAAACTTCTTCTTTTTTCTGATTACATACAACATCACAGAAATAAAAATAACTGAATGCTTGGGTTTTCTGCTTTGATAGTTTCTCAATAATAATATTAATGGACATTTCTATGGCGCATGATCCCTAGCAAGATCTAGGGCACAGTGCGCCGTACAAAGAGCTGCAGAAAAATGTATCAAACACATACAATGGACAAAATACAATTATTATTATTATTATTATTTTTTATTGTTTTAAATGGTTCAGGCCATACGACCGCCAGCCACACAAAATTTTACATACGTAAATTTCAGTAATTAAACCAAAGTTGTCATTAACCAAACATGACCAAACTCTGATTTGAGCACACATGTATGATACAAGTAGATATACTGCAAATACAAAAAATGTACAGCGGGATATTGCACACACACACACACACACACACACACACACACACACACACACACACACACACACACACACACACACACACACACACAAAGTGAGGCGGGGGGGGGGGGGGGTATTATTTCTATGCAGATTTGAAGAGATGAGTTTTTAAGGCTTGCTTGATAGAAGATGTTGATGCTGAGTTGGTAGAGATGTTCATATACGTTTGTAGGGGATTTTGTTACTTTTTTGTTGGGGTGGTGGTGAGTGTTGTTGTTTTTTACGTTTTTATTCATTGTTAGACAAAAACAATTGTTTTCTTTTTTAAACGTTTACCCAAGTTCCACGCTAATGCACATGCTCAAAGTTTAATTTTTTTAAATGTTAAAGTACGAAAGTAATGACCCTTGACGCACTGAAGGGTTGCTGTACGCAAAGTTAGTATGCAGCTTGATCAAAATGAAAGAAAAAAAATCCATTTAGTTCTTTTCTTTCTTTCTTGGGGTTATTAAGATTCCTACAGTTTATTCTATTCAGGCTGATAATGTATTTAAAGTACATCGTTAGATGGTGAAGGAGACTGAAAGCATTGCCTCCCATATATATATATATTGACTGGGCGTAGAACACCAAGTTACTTACTTACTTACTGAGATACTTAAAATCACAATGTATGCAAAACTTTGTTCTGATTACGTACAACATCACAGAAATAGAACTAACTGAAGGTTAGGATTTTTGCTTTTATAGTTTCTTCTGTTGGCATGCAAAACGGTTAATTTTCTACTACACACTTTTCAGTTTCATGGATAAATCACATAATTCTCTATTACGCCAATTGTTCATTGGTAGCCTAAATAAATCTGACATTCCTCCAGAGTCAAATTATGTGCAGACTCTACAAACGTCTGTGTGAAGCGTGCACTAAAAGGTGTCAGATATCCCTCAGTGCTGAAGTTGGACACACCATGGAAGAAAAAGTGTTGAAGTTAGACACTGCATGGAAGAAGAAGTGTTGAAGTTGGACACTACATGGAAGAATAAGTGTTGAAGTTGGACACTACACGAAAGAAGAAGATGAAGTCCTGCGAGTGAGCTAATCTTGTCAAAAGAGGTCTTGTGGTTTTGTGCACACAAAATTGTTCTTTTTTCTAAATGAAAATTTGTTATGTGTCACTCTTGTCTTCTGGTGAGTTAGCCATTCTTGCCGGTGTCCTACGATGTTTTTGATAAAGCTACCATACATTTACTGCATTGCTGATTCCGTAACATTTTATGAGCGAAGTTGGAAAGTAAAGCAAAGAAAAGAAGGGAAAAGCCACTCTTACAGTCTTAGCCTTACACACACACAAACGTCACTTAGCGCATACTACTTTTAGATATCAGAGTACAGAAGAAGAAAAAAGAGAAGAAAAAAAAAAAGAAGAAAAAAAAAGAGTTATGGTATTATTTATTTAATTTCTACAAATAACTTGTAAAACGATACTGTTAATGCAATAGAGCCATTATAAAATCCAGGATCTGGTGGATGTCACTGGTTAGGCAGCAGGCCTCTTCACACAGGGTCACATCTCAGCACTTTCCTCTTGTCTGGAAGATAAGAATAATCTCATTTAAAGTCAATACATGGCCACAACATAAATACAGAGCTATATACTCCCTCATGCAAGCCTTACTCTAGTGGTGTGACTAAAATTATTGATGTGTGCTGACACATATATGGGTTGAATAAAATAAAAATGTTTCAAATTCCTAGAAACATTTGAGAATCATTTACCAAAAGATTGATCTGTTATTCATAACCTTTCGTCATTCTGCTTTGTTATGCTTTTAATTGTTTTAAAGTTTTAGAATACAATACCTCATGTAAGGTATGCACATAGAATTTTGTGTGTGGAACCCCTCTATTAAAAACACCCTAAAAATCAAGCTGAAATGGTATTAGAACTGATGTGATCCTTGGTCATGACTTCGTTCAGTGGAATTATGAATAAAAGGGTTTGATATAAAAAAAGAGAGAGAAAAAAAAAAAAAAGAGTCTTAATTACAAAGAAGGATGGTCTCTCACCAGGGAGAAAATGAGATGCAGTTAAGTTTGTAAGGGCCAGTAGAACGACTGACCTCATAGCCATCCAGACAGATGTTGGTGAAGATGAGGTAGGAACCCTGGGTGATGACTTGCACACTGTGCTATTTCTTTCCTCTCCAGTGAACAGAATGACTACCTTAAAGTAGTCACTCTGCATACACAAAAACATGCACACACACACACACACACACACACACACACACACACACACACACACACACACACACACACACACACATTGTTAAAATGAAATATAAATGATTTTTATTGCATATTTCAATAGTTTTTTTCCAGTTCCTTTGAGTTCTTATGAGAACATAAGAACACATTCTTATGAGGACATAAGAAACATGCTCGGATGGTTTATATGTAAAATACATTTTAGCATAATAGCATTCATTTGAGTTTTCCCCCCAGTAGTTGACTGGGCATAAAACACCAAGTTACTTTCCCCCCAGAGATTAACTGTTCATGTCAAATGTGTAATGGTTTACACGAGAATAATCCCATAACATCTTTGCTCTTTTATTCTGCTTTCAGTGACCTTGGGTCTTGTCACAATTTCTGCAAAGAGGTAAAACAGCAGATGGAGTAAGAAAGAAGAAGAAGAAAAAAAGAAAAAAAGGAAACAAACGGAAAAGAAAAGAAAAAACGCTCCCCCCCCCCCCCCCCACCCCGGGCCCCAACAACAACAAACAAACAAAACAAAAACTACAGCAACAAAAAAGCACCAACGACAGCAAGTTTACCCCACATGTATATTGTAAATTAAACTTGTCAGCAAATATTCATGAGCATGTGGTACATGACGTGCAATGTATACAATAATAATAACAACAATAAAATGAGGCTTGTAACACACCAATGTATATAACATTAATAACAACAATAAAATGAGGCTTGTAACACACCAATGTATATAACATTAATAACAACAATAAAATGAGGTTTGTAACACACCAATGTATATAACATTAATAACAACAATAAAATGAGGCTTGTAACACACCAATGTATATAACATTAATAACAACAATAAAATGAGGCTTGTAACACACCAATGTATATAACATTAATAACAACAATAAAATGAGGCTTGTAACACACCAATGTATATAACATTAATAACAACAATAAAATGAGGCTTGTAACACACCAATGTATATAACATTAGTAACAACAATAAAATGAGGCTTGTAACACACCAATGTATATAACATTAGTAACAACAATAAAATGAGGCTTGTAACACACCAATGTATATAACATTAATAACAACAATAAAATGAGGCTTGTAACACACCAATGTATATAACATTAATAACAACAATAAAATGAGGCTTGTAACACACCAATGTATATAACATTAATAACAACAATAAAATGAGGCTTGTAACACACCAATGTATATAACATTAATAAAATAAAATGAGGCTTGTAGCACACCAATGTATATAACATTAATAACAACAATAAAATGAGGCTTGTAGCACACCAATGTATATAACATTAATAACAACAATAAAATGAGGCTTGTAACACACCAACTGCCATCCAAGCGAAACAGTTCAAGTCATGGGAGTGGTAATTAACTGTATGGGAAAGGGGAAGGAAGGCAGTCAAACATACAACATGTACATAGAGATTTACACACAACTAGAAGGAGGGGAGAAAAAAGAAGAAGTTTAGCACAGATACGGTTTACGTCCCTTCGCAACTGGACAGCTGAAAAAAAGCACTTCAGATATAAGAATATCTTTGGGTTTGACTTACACTTTAATGGCAAAGTGGCAGTGGAAGAGAATTCCAGTTGGAGGGCCCTATGAATAGCTGGCCAGCAGTTGCCAGCCTGGTGTGTGGGATTTTGAAGGAGCAGGAGCGGAGAGTCTTGAAGGAGTGTACAGCTGCAGGCAGTTACTGGGTCAGATATGTGGCAGCTGTTTGTTTGATATGATTATTTGTAGCACATGAACCTGATTTTTTACTGGACTTGCTCTGAGACATGCAAGCAGTGCCAATGCTAACAATAGCCGTTTATTTATGTCTGCTTTACATGGGGGGGGGGGGGGGAATAGGGGGGTTAAATAAAATGTGTTTAGCCAATTTGAACAGAATGCTGTATTGACTGCCCTCCATGGTGCCCAGATAGATGAAGACAAAGATGTACTAAAAGATACTGATTTACTTGAGGGTATTAATCGGCACCTACTGCTGCTGCTTGCCTCGCCAAAGTTATCCTAAATAAACACACTTTACACTCTGATCACAACAAGAAAGAAAGAAAGAAAGAAAAACAAGAACATGTGCTATTCAAAAACGCGCTTTACAAAAGCTATTCACTCATGTAGAATCACGTGCGGGCGCAGTGAGTCTGCTCGAGAGCGGAGAATAGCGCTAAATAAAAGCGATCAATAATAATAATAATAATTAAAAATCAGTGAGCAGGTTCATATCTAGCGATATGAGCCCAAATGTGCGAAAGTTAGTTTGATTACATTCGCAGTCTGTAAAAAGTAAGTCATCAGTATACGATCGACTGTTTTGCCGACATCAACACTGAGAAAGCGTGCACGTCTTTACCTGGAAACTAGATCTAGATCAAACATCAATGGCGTATGCGCGCTTTTACGGAAAGACACAAATGTGATCAAACTCACTTTTTGTTGCAGAAGTTTCCGACCGCTGAATATAGTCAAGGACTGAAGCTCTAGATTCCAACAATTGTTCACCTTTCCACTCTTCTTTTATGTGGGCAGCCACAATTCATTAAGCAGGAGTTGATTGGAGATTATGCTGCACTTTAGGGGGGTTCGCAGAGCTCTACAGAGTAAAGTGGTGAACAGAAGAAGAAGAAATAGAAGAAAGAAAAGTAGAACGGAAATTTTGACAGAGGGAAAGTGTGCAATGTTTATTAACTAATTTGGAGTAGGCTATGTTACCCTCTGTTGGTACTTTCAAACAAAAATTGTGTCCTTACTGAAAAGTGCGATGTGTTCTCCAAATTCAGGAACAGTCTGGTAAGAGTGTTGGAAAATATACACAGACGACAAAATGTTTAATGTGACGTCATGACAATAAGAGTGTCTTCCCGTTAAGTCCTTCATTAACAAACAAACAAACAAACAAACCAAAAAAACAAAACAAAAAACAAACAAAAAAACGTGAGGGCAGAGACACCCTTACCATGCCCATACAGAGCCGGTGCAGGCAAAGTATGAGCAAGCCCGTGCCCGTACGAGCCTTTACCATGCCCGTACAGGCCCCGCACGGGCATGTTCAATGGGAGTGGAGGTGACAATAAAAATGAGCGGAAGAAATGAAGATCAATGGAAGTGATAATGTCGATGTGTGGAGTGCCGATGGAGGTGAGCGGATGTGACGATAACGTTGAATGCAACTGACAATATAGGTGAATAAAACTGACTCTGAAGGTGAGTGAACGTGATGAAAATGGTGGATGAATAAAAGTGACGAGAAAGACGAATGCAGTAAAGGCAAAAGTGTATGAAAATGAAGAGAGACGAATACAGTGACGATGAAGGTGTTTACACGTAACACTGAAGGCGATCACTTTGATTGTTTTTCAGCCGAATGGAAGTGCCCCAGATCCAAATGGAAGTGCCCACAGGGGATCTGTATCCGCAAGCGTTATGTGTGTGACGGCAGAGACCACTGTGGCGACGGTTCCGACGAAAGAAACTGCCGTAAGTTGGTAATTATGACAGTGGTGGTAGCTAAATAAAAAAATTAAATAAAAATAAATAAAACACACAAAATGCGGCTAAACTGTTTTTACTTCACAATTTGTTTCTTTACGCTGATAATTCCTGTTTTATGAGCCTAGACTTTTTTTCATTCCAAATTGTTACTCATTTTCTGTGTGTGTGTGTGTGTGTGTGTGTGTGTGTGTGTGTGTGTGTGTGTGTGTGTGTGTGTGTGTGTGTGTGTGTTGATTCACCTGAAATAACTGTGAACACCCAAGGAGACGGTCGGAAATTCCTGGGACATTTTAAACACCACCTTGGGTCACAAATGATATCATTGAAAATCAGTGAACAGGTTCATATCTGGCGAATGGAGCCAAGCTTGGACAAAAATTAGTTTGATTTCATTCGCAGTCTGTAAAAGGTAAGTCATCAGTATACGATCGACTGCTTTGCCGACATCAACACTGAGGAAGCGTGCACGTCGTTACTTGGAAACTAGATCTAGATCAAACATCAATGGCGCATACGCGCTCATACGGAAAGACACAAATGTGATCAAACTCACGTTTTATTGCAGAAATTTCCGACCGCTGGATATAGTCTAGGACAGAAGCTCTAGATTCCAATAATTGTCCACCTTTCCACTTCCATTGTTGGCAACTTCTTCTTTGATGTGGGCAGCCACAATCCATTAAGCAGGAGTTGATTGGAGATTATGCTGCACTTTAAGGGGGTCCGCAGAGCTCTACAGAGTAAAGTGGTGTTCAGAAGAATAAAGAGACAAAAAGTAGAAAGGGAAAAAACAAAAACAAAAAAACATTAGGCAGAGGGAAACTGTGCAATGTATATTAACTAATTTGGAGTAGGCTATCCGGCCACACCAATCCGGCTACCGTAGCGGTCCCTGGGGATTACACATTTTTATTTCTTCCACATGTTGCTCATTCTATTTACTTAGTGTTACCCCCTGTTGTTTACTTCAAACAAAAATTGTGTCTTTACTGAAAAGTGCGATGTGTTCTCCAAATTTAGATGCAGTCAGGTAACGGTGTGGTGGAAAATATACACAGACGACAAAATGTTCAGTGTGACGTCATGACAATAAAAGTGACTTCCTATTAAGTCCATCATTAACAAAAATCTAAACAAAAAGCAAACAAACCCATGACGGCAGAGACACCCTTGCTATGCCCATATAGGGCCGGTACAGGCAAAGTATGAGCAAGCCCGTGCCCGTACGAGCCTTTACCGTGCCCGTACAGGCCCCGCACGGGCATGTTCACTGGGAGTAAAGGTGACAATAAAAGTGAACGGAAGGGATGAAGATCAATGGCAGTGATAATGTCGATGAGTGGAGTGACGTTGGAGGTGAGCGTATGTGACGATAACTTTGCATGCAACTGACGATATAGGTGAATAAAACTGACACTATCATAGTGGGTTCACACGATCTCAGAAGTTTGCAACTTTCACCCAAAAGGTATTACTACGCGTCGCTTAACATTAGGTCAGAGACGACGTTACCGTTAAAAAAGCGTACGTTAAAAACAACCACACCACGTAATGAAAGATTTTTCCATCAGTCTCGACAGCGTCAAAAAGACTGTGAAACGGGCCGAAAGGTTTAATACTTTTGAAACGTTTTGAAGCCACTTGTGTCAGAAACGTGCTTATTGTTAAACATGTAGAGCACGGAAATTTAAAGACTGGTACCACGTAAAAGGAGACTGTTCTATCTGTCGCTTACATTTTGAAAGTTATGTTACGTTTACTTTGACCACACGAAACCGTGCTGCAAGCTTAGGCGACAAACATCCAAAATCGAAAAGTTGCAAACTACTTTTCGGATGGTGTTGTTGTTTCAGGGCCTACCATTTGATACTCACACAATGCAACGTAGAGAGAATAGTACAATTTAAAAGATGAGAACAATCCCTATCAGTTACATATCTTTGTGCGTTAACTTTGCTTTTATTTTAAACACACTGCACTGTGATGCATACCGGCGTGACGGCGTCGTGAAATTTCAAACTCGACTCCAAAAGTTGCGTACTTTTGCAACCTTTTGTCACTTGCTTCAGAAACTGGAATACTGTTAAATAACTAGGGCACTGAAAATTAAGCGAACGGTACCACCAAAAAGATGAAAATTTTTTCTATATGTTTCCTACCTGGTTCAGATTATTCTGTTTTTGGTATGACCACACCAGACCGTGTTCCAAACTTCTGTAACAAACAGCCAGTTTTGGGGAAGTAGCAAAGTTCTCAACAAAAGGTACCGTCATGAATTGTCTAACTGGTGAATATTTACATCACCAAAGGAAAAAATAACGAAACCATATGAAAGAAAGATTGATTTCCTATCAGTTTCATATACTGGATTTATTTATTTGCGTGCTGTTTGACAAAAGCTTTCTGTGTTGCATAGTTGCAAAAGACGTATTTTTATCCAAACACTGTCGGAATTTTCTGCCTCGAATTTCGCCGTCGCATACGTCAGGAAACAGGCTGGCATTAAATAACGGCAGCACATACAAATATAATAATGACAAGAGATGAAAGGTGGAAAGGTAATCTATTCATTGCACATCCACGTTGATTTATTTACCGTTCTGTTTCATCCCACCAGACCGTGTTGCATAGATCTGCGACAAGTTGCAAAGTTCTATCGTTTCAAACTTATGCAACTTGGAACTGACACACCGAATCTTCTACCAGTATTATTCAGTTTTCATTTGATCGCATTTTATGATAGTGCAGTTGTCTATGCAGCCTGTTTGATTTGTTAAGTTTATTGCTGGCCACAGCTGTATCAAAAATAATATCGTAAACGTACCTCCGCCTACATTGGCAGAATATGCTTTTTCCCCCAGTCACGTCAGTACATCGAATCTACTAAAACTTACTTAGACGAGTCTGTAATCATACAGAAGAAAATGTCTAGATCTAATGGCTAGTTCTAATGTAACATTTAACGTATTTAACTTTGTTCCCGCCTAACTACACATACACCGGCTACTATTCTACATCTCAATATTTGTAATTAAAGTGTGTGTTTTCTACCACCATGGCTATGTATGAGCACCTTTCTTATCCACAAATATAAATGATAATTGATCCACCTTTCTGGTGGATGAAAAAAGAAGAAAAGAAAGAAGAAAAAAAAAAGAAAAAAAGAAAAAGAAAAAAAAAGAAAGAATGATTATCCTTTCGCAAATGATCGGATAGGAAACCACAAAGCTACTGGACTACCTGCCTACAAACCGGTATGATTGGCAGTGGCGCACCTGCTCAGATGACTTATATCGCACCTGCTCAAAAACCAAATCGTTAAATAACGTGTATTAGTCTTTCGACGCGTCTCTCTGTATACCCAGTAAACATGTCCGTACCGGACCTGTACGGGCAGGGTACGAGCATGGTAGGGACAGCCCCAACACTGCCCACAATAGGCTTGACGGGCACCCTAAGGGGCCCCGTATGTTGCCTGTCTGGGCTGCACACCGGCAAACGTGTCGGGCCTGTACTGGCACATCCCCTGTTCCGCTCTTTGCCCGTACATGTCCCCTACCGAGGCCCGTACAGTTTTGCCCATACCGACCCCGGACGGGTTTGCCTCCGTGTCTCCCTTACAGACACTTACCAGCCGGTACCGCCCCGGTACCGGACCCGGACCGTTTTGCCCGAACCGGCCATGTACCGTTTACCCGTACGTCGCCCTTCCCAGATCCGTACCGGACCCATACATTAACCATATCAAACCCTTACCCGCCCGGTAGGCCTACTGGGCCTATAAATTTCTCCCAGTACTTACCAGTTAGTGATACTTGCCAGTACCATTTTCGCAGCGTGCAGTGACGATTCATTGCAGCCTGCTTGATGCTGATTCTGATCCGTTGCTCTGTTCATGCCAAGTCAGCCATTGTGAACAGCAATCCACTTCCAGGATGTTTCAGCTGAAGTTCGCGCTACGTGGTTTTTCGGCCATTTTTATGTTTGACTGAATTCAGGTTTTTCAACATTAAGTACAGTTCGATCTTAACTTTTTAGCATTTAAGGCACTTGTTGCCAGTGGTTTATAAAGGTCATTTAATTAAGGAATTGAGAACACTGACATTGACAAAATAATTAAAAATAATTATTAATAACAGTATTTTTTGTAATGTAATAAAAGCAATTCTTCACAGGTTAATTGTTTCGTATGCTGGAGCATATTAAAGAAACTGGCCTTGACAGTTTTGGTGAAATACCTGTTTGTTTTGTTTTTGGTATGATTCTTGTAATCAAATTTTTAGTCATCATTTGTTTGTTGCATTATTTTCATTTTGTTCGTCTGTTGTCTAATTTATCCCCAGAATTACCACTAATTATTAGATATAAATAAGTGGGGGTAAAACCCAATACACCATACATTTTCTCATGGACTTACCTTTATTTTATTTTTTAAAGTTTTTTAAAACGCTGCAAAATATCATCAAAATTTCAATCCACAGAGATAAAAACAAGCGGTAACAAACGTTACCTGTCCGTGACCTGTACGCAAAACTGAGCCGAGCTTCTGGTGTTTAATCCGTGACTCCAGACACCTTGGTGACGTCAAAATGAAGCGCGGGAAAAGAGCGCACAAAGCGGCAATCAGCTCATGAAAGAAGAGTTAATTTAAAAGGTTAACTTCCTAAAACCGATATAAAATCAACGGCATGTTCAATTGCAAAACGTTTACTGTGGATCATGTTCGTTTAGCTTAGTCCAGGCACATGAGAAATTTAGCCTGGAAAGGAAAGTTCCTTTTAGAAACTGATCTCCAGTAAACGTTTTGCGATTGAATGTGCCATTGATTTTATATCGATTTTATATGGCGAATTTTTGGGGGGACACCATCACTAACTCTTGTTTCAGGAGCTAATTACCCCGTTGTGCACTCTTTCTTCATACTTCATTTTGACGTCATCAAAATGTTTATGACGTCACATATAGAATAACAGGAAGCTCCCAGTTTTGCGTACCCTTCACAGATGAAATGCATGTCGATTGCAATCGTTTTGGTCACCAGATATTTTTATTTCTGTGGTGTGAACATTTGATGAGGTACTGCAGCATTGTAGAAAAAGAAGGGAAGATCATAACGGTGGGGAGAGGGGGAGTCTATTGGGTTTTACCCATAACGCATAATGATTGGTAAATCTTAGGTAAAACCAGATGAAAAAAATAATGCATCATATACATCATGACTAAAATAACAGTAATTCATACAACAACAACAACAACAAAACTACTTTTTTGCCCTTTCTGTGAAAGCTAGTTCATATAAGGCAGTCGTTAGTTAAAGTGTTATTTAATGAACCATACTGACATGAAGAAATATGTAATATTTTAAAGAGAGATATATATTCAAGATGTTTCTGTAGCGTAATAGATGGGATTTTTTTGTTGTTTTGTTGTTCTACTTCAAGCTTATACTATGGTATTTAATTGTACAGCATCAGCAACTATTTTGCTGTTTACAGTAGTACAAACATAGCAGAAAAAATAAACTATTGGAATCTTAATAACCTCAAGAAAGAAAAGAACAAAATTGATTTTTCTTTCATTTTGATCAAGCTGCATACTGTGTGTACCCTTGGTCTGGTAGTATTAAAACACAAAAATACAACATTTATACTTTATAAAATAGCAGGTTAATGAACATTGATACAATAATTAGAAACAAGTTTGATAGTTTACGTGTGTGTTAATGTATATAATTGTTGTTAGCTTTTAGTTTTTTAAGGTTTTTGTTGTTGTTGTTGTCATGGGGAAGGAGTGGTTTTTACATTTTTATTCATTGTTTGTCAAAAACAATTCTTTTCTTTTTGAAGCGTTTACCCAAGTTCCACGCTAAAGTACTCAAAGTGTGTTTACTTATTTTTCCAAAGTACGAAAATAATTACCCTTGACACAATGAAATTTCTAAAGATTGTGAATCAGGTTGATAATTTATTAAAAGTATATGGCAGATGGTGAAGGAGACTGAAAGCATTGCCACCCCGGTATACTCGTATATATATAATACTTACAACTCACTGTCTGGGGTATTTTTGATATAACCGTAACGGTTGACTGGGCGTAAAATACTAGGTTACTTCCTTACTGAGATCTTTAAAACCACAATGTATACAACCCTTTTTTTTTCTTCTTCTGATTACATACAAATATCAATGAAACAAAAACTGAAGGTTAGATTTTTTGCTTTTATAGTTTCTTCTGCTGGCATGCAAAAGGCATGATATTTTACCACACACTTTTCAGTTTTATGGATAAATCACATAAGCCCCCATTACGTGAATGGTTCATTTCTAGCTGGAATCAACCTGACATTTCTCCAGTCAAATTATGTGCAGACTCTATAAAAGTTTGTGTGAAGCATGCACGAAAAATTGTCAGAGTCCTTAGAGTGTTGAAGTTGGACACTATATGGAAGAAGTCCAGGGAGTGAACTAGTCTTGTCAAACGGGGGTGTTTGTGCACCACAAACAAGATTATGTTATTTGCTGTTTTTCTGAATGAAAATTGGATCTGTGTCACTCTTGTCTTCTATTGAGTTAGGCATTCTTGCCGGTGTCCTACGATGTTTTTGATAACGCTACCATACATTTACCCCATTGCTGATTCCGTAACATTTTATGAGCGAAGTTGGAAAGTAGAGCAAAGAAAAGAAGGGAAAAGACACTTTTACAGTCTTAGCCTTACACCAGAACCATAAACTGTTCCGATGGCGGGCAGGGCACTGGAAGAACGTGTGTGTAATCAGCAGGCAGATACGCCATACTTCCTTGTGCTCGAATCTACAGATTCTGACAGCATCCGCATTTCACCCTCATTTTCCGCCTGCCGAGCTAAGGACACACTTGTGCCGTGAAAAGAGTCATTTGCTGTTGTGGAGAAGGGGTTGTTGTTTATATTGTCGATCACAGCATGTTTGATGGCACAGCAATGCTCTGGCCAACATTTCCACATAATTTGTGTGTGCTGCGTCAGGTTGAAATTGTAAGCACCTGAGTTGGAAATGCTTAGACGAATACCCTAAAATTAAGGATGGCATCAACAAGTCATCTTCTTCTGGTTTCAGCATGGGGTTTTAAGCCCAGAAAAATGGGAACGGAAGTTTCTTGTCTCTTTTGTGTCTCTGAAGTGATGACTTCTTTGGTGACTTCGTACTATGGAAGGCAATCGATTGCGAATTTAACAGCGCAGCCTTATGTTATAATTGCTTGGCTTCTGATTGCTATGTCACATACGGTCCAGTCAGTACAAAACGTATTAATGTTTTCTTTTCAGTTTCTAATTAAATTTCCCTTGGAACATTTTTGACATCAGAACAGTTGAAACATCAGATTATGTATCGCATGCAATATTCAAGGCCTCTCCAGTGTCTTTGTTAAACACAAGAACCACTTCTTTGCCACGGTGTGTTGAAACAAGGTCAGACCCATCTGCTAGATTTTCTCACGCAACCTTGGGGTGTACACATAAACGTCTGTTCGCCCGGCATCCTTCAGGCAGGAAGAATACAGCTGGCCAAAGTATGGCATGCTAAAGCTGACACATTCTATCTGGCCTCTGAAATCTTCAAAATGTAAGCAGCTATAGTTCAGCAAAGACAGTAGCACCTACGTGTCTGATTTCACCCTCGCATTTGTCAAGCGCAGGTTAGTTTGTTGCCTGAAGAATGCAGAAAGACATTTTTTGTGTACTTCGCTTCGCCTGTGACGATGTCAGCAGGTGAAAGCTTCCAAAGCAGATGTTGAAGCTGCTGTGCGTGTCTGAGTACTTCCACACCCAAAGGCAAGGGTGATACATGCCTATGTTGTGTAACCAATCCCGCAGTGCCTGGTGGTCCATCAAAGGGGGGTGGGGGGGGGGGGGGGGAGGGGAAAAAAGCGAGAAAGCAACAACAACAAAACAAATTGTGTTGGATACAAATTGAGGAACATTTCATTTTCTTGTTTTTGCCTTTGTTTTGTCTTGAAATGCGTTGTTTCCTTTAAAAAATAAAAAATAAAAATCATGAGCACGATTTATGCCATGAAGCCCTCAGGAAAGCTGCTTCAAGTCCCTTTCCCTCATCCAAGATAATCTAAAATAAGAAAATAAAGACAAATATAAATTTTCAGTACGATTTTGTTTTTAAAAATGTGAAATATGACCCAAACCACTCACCACACTTTATTCCCTCCCCCGCACCCGCCTGGCAATTTCAAACAATGTCAATTTATTTCCGAATTGTTATGCTGTTCCCCATGAAAAGGTTAGGAAAATCAACTATTTCACACAGACTGTCCAGATTAAAAAAATAAACATTGACAAAAAGAATTTATACTTAACGTCATGTACACAAAACTGAAAAGTTCCGGTATCCTATCAATGATGTCATACTGAAACGCGGGAAAGAGCTCGTGAAAACAGTGTTAGTAACACTGCCTGGGAAACTCCTCGTCTAAATTCGTTATAAAATCAACGGCACGTTCAATCACAAAACTGTTAACGCTGATCACGTTTGTTTAACCTCCTCTAACACATGAGAAGTTTAGCCGCTGAAGGGGAGTTCCTTTAAAATAGCCTGTGATTTTGTATCATAGAACTCGTTCTCGTGCAGACGGACGTCACAAAGCTGTCCAAAAGTTTCATGTCAGGACAGGCGCGTTGTTTTAATTTGTACCCCGGTACAAAGATCCTAAGCTTCGTTTTTGTAAGAATGATATACATTCAGAAACGCCAGTATTTCGAATTCTTGAAAATAAATGCTATTGTTTTCATTGTCTGCGCTCAGAACCAGTTAGCAAGTGAAAACATGCGCACATTGATTGCTTCAGTCAACACGTGTCTTACATTCTTAACACGTACTACAGATGTTGTTAATGGCATCCACTGCATCAAAGGTGAAAAAGTTCCTATTAGTTCACGAATAAGCTTAGCATTGCCAAAATATACTAAATTTACATTTAGTTTGTTTATGTATATTTGTTCATTTGGGCGTTCAAAAAAAGTTGAACACCTGAAAGAAGAAAAATATGCAAGTACGGGTGACGAATATAGTCACAATTTCACTAATTAGCGCGTTGCCAATCTTTGATCGATTAATGCGACCCTCATGGACGGTCTTGAAGATGGCTATACAGCTGAAATAAATCAGTATGGTTAAAATTGTCTGTGTGCAGCAGCCCGATACTTCAAAGTGCAGTTTGAAACCCCTTAGTTCTCTAACTATTTGGATCTTCTGCGTTAATCAATTATTCATTAATTTTGGCATACCATCCCATCACGCGTCTTTTCTTCTCAAACAGTGCAACAAATTTGACGCTAGTTCTGACGTAAATTATTCCTGACATCACCATGCCCTTTCTAATAAAATTAAAAAAAAAAAAAAAAAAAAAAAACTTCACTGCTAAGTGCTATCTACTGTACACATTTCTTAATTTGTGTACCATCTAGTTTCGTTGGCAAAATATACACACACCAAAGAAGTGGACATACACCTGGGGTAAGATTCTGTAAATATTTACTTGTAAATCTCTTCACGGCCGGCATGTCTGTTTCAGCTATTTCGCCTTTATTTTCACTCCTTTGCCAGTTTCCATAACTTTACCTAATATTCTCTCATGGACTGTGTGCTTACCGGGGTTGTCTGATCGGTTTGAATCTAAAAAGGACCGACCCAAAACAGGCTATCGAGTGAAAGAAGTGCATATTTTATTTTATTTTTTAAACCCAGTAAAAAGCACCATCCTGCGCATACAAAACATAATTTCGCGAAAAGATTAATTCTACTCTGTGAAGCTACCGTTCGAACGGGCATATATTATTATTATTATTATTCATAGCTTTTATATGGCACTATTCTCTGCTCTCGAGGAGACTCACTGCGCACATGTCGCATGTGATTCTGAATGTGTGACTGCATCCTTTTGTAGCGCATGTTATTAATATCCACGGTAGTGGTGTACTGGTAGCGCTCTTTGGTTGTTGCATGGCTGGTGCCACGTGAAATGCTGCCGTTTCGGTGCAGGTTCTGTGTACACCATTCAACCATACACCGGTTTACAGTGTCACTTCATTCAAAGCCACATAGATAGGGTGTATGAGTGTTTAGCTGTAACCTGCCACCTGCACTTTTGGCAGAATGATCGGGATCTGTAGTAACACGGGGGTGGAACGGAAACCCCACCCCATTCCCAAAATGCTTGGGGGCACATTTCTACGCTTGATTCAACTCATCTTTTTGTCGTCCGTTTGTTCTTTCAAAAATGTGCAATGATATGCAACTTTTGGAAAGTTGCAAACTTCTGCGATCGTGTGAACCCAGCTTTACGGTGAGTGAACGTTATGAAATGGTGGTTGGCAGTGATGACGAAGATGAATGAAAATGACGATAAAGACGAATGCAGTGAAGGCACAGGTGAATGAAAGAGAAAGTAAAGACGAATACAGTGGCGATGAATATAAATACACGTGATAGTGAAGGCGATTTGTTTGCTGTTCAGTGGAATACGAGTGTCTAACGGGCTACTTGAACTGCACAGACGGGATATGTTGTCGACAAGGATGATGTGTGTAACGGCTACACCGACGGTTCCGACGAAAGAAACTGCCTTAAGTTGGTGATTATGACAATGGTGATGGTGGTGGTGGTGGTGGTTGGAATAGTAGCAGCGTGAGCTTTTGATGTTAAAAATACATGTGTGTCTTGTCAAGTATTGTGATGCTGAACATGGTGTGTGTCTTGTCCAGTTCCCAGTTCTTGTGATTCTGGAGATCATGTTGGTCCTGTCTGCTTCCCAGTTCTTGTGATGCTGAAGATGGTCCGGGCCTTGTCTAGTTCACAGTTCTTGTAATGCAGAAGATGATGTGTGTCTTAATGGTGCAGTTGCCGATTCATCTGATGAACAAGGCACCGGAAGACACGATTAATAGGACGAGTAGAGGTGACAATAAAAGAGAACGGAAGAAATGATCAATGGAAGTGATAATGTCGATAAGTGGAGTGACGATGGAGGTGAGCGGATGTGACAATAACGTTAAATGTAACTGAAGATGGGGTTAGGTGAAAAAGCGAATGCAGTGACGACACAGGTGAATGAAAGTCAAGAGAGACGAATATAATGTTAATGAAGGTGGATACATGTAATAATGAAGGCGTTTTGTTTGTTGTTCAGCCTAGCATGTGTACGCGTGCCACTCGGACGGATTGAAGTGCCCAAACGGGATCTGTGTGTACAAGAATCATGTGTATAACGGCTACAACCACTGTGGCGACGGAAGTGACGACCTACCCGAGAACTACACCGACACCCAGCCGCCTTAGTGAGCTGTGCCGCTCAATCCTGCTTTTGAGTCTGAAGACCGCGCATTTCATATGGAAATAGATCCGTTTTCAACGCTGACTGTTTGATCATGACTTTTCTGTAGTGTATGTGTGTGTGTGTGTGTGTGTGTGTGCGTGCGTGCGTGCGTGCGTGCGTGCGTGCGTGCGTGCGTGCGTGCGTAATGACACAGAACAGTGAGTTGTTCACAACCCTTAATTTTGTGTTTTTCATCCCTTCTCTCTGTGTCTCTTTGTCTCTCCCTGTCTGCGTTTTTATCTCTGTCTCTGTCTGTCTCACTGTCTTTGTCTTTGTCTGTCTCTTTGTCTCTCCCTGTCTGCGTGGGGGGTGAGGGGGATGAACAAAGCATTTGTTGCTTGAATTTCCTTCTTTTAAGTTGCACTACGGCTTGGATCTCCTATAGCACACAAAGAACACATGCTGCGACCTATCGGAGTGTGACAATCTGAAACACATGCTGCAACCTATCGGAGTGTGACAATCTGAAACAGAACGAGGCCCAGAGCGCCTGTGCAGAATGAACAAACAATGGAGTTAATTAGTGCTCGAAAGACGTCACACATAATTACCACAACAAAGACCTGACTCGGCTACGGTAAATCGCATCTGGCATGCGAGTAAGTACAACATACATAAACTCCGCTACAGGTACATCTTCAATATGCACGATGCATAAACTCCACCAGAGGTAGGTACATCCTCAATATACAACTCCACAAGAGGTACATCCTCAATATACACGGTACATAAACTCTACCAGAGGTATATCCTCAATATACAAGGTACATAAACTTCACCAGAGGTACATCCTCAATATACAAAGTACATAAACTCCACCAGAGATACGTCCTCCGTATATATATATATATAAGCTACATAAACTCTGCCAGAGGTATAGCCTCAATATACAAGGTACATAAACTCCATACAGAGCTGTATCCTCAATATCCAACGTACATTAACTCCACCAGAGATATATCCTAAATATACGAGGTACTTGAACTCTACACACAGAATGCGCCTCTGGTGGAGTTATGTACCCTGTATTTACTCGAATGCCAAGATGAGGGTTACCGCAAGCTACTCAGATCATTGTTGTTGTGTTTGTGTCATGTCTTCCGGGCGCTCATTAACGCCCCTGTTTGTTGATCCTATCGGAGTGTGAAGTTTCCTTCTTAAAAGAGGAACGAGACTTGAGCAAGAGAGTGCATGTACACGACACGAGCAGGCAAAGAAAGGAACAGAAACTAATCACACTGAGGAATTAGTCGTCTACTTGATTTGTTACATAGTAAGTAAACATGGTGCTTAGCGTCCACAGAAACCACAAGGCTTATTAGGCTTATTACATCCGGAACTGTTCACATTTCAAACACTCTCACATTACGGTCCCCACATCTGGAAAAATATCCCTCAAGACACCAGGCACTCTCTTCCTTCAAAAGCAAGCTCACGACATGTCACTTCTCCGAACATTTCAGTTCAGCAACACTGTAATTCACCCCTATGAGTCTGTACACTCTGTGTGTGTGTGTGTGTGTGTGTGTGTGTGTGTGTGTGTGTGTGTGTGTGTGTGTGTGTGTGTGTGTGAGAGAGAGAGAGAGAGAGAGAGAGAGAGAGAGAGAGAGAGAGAGAGAGAGAGAGAGAGAGAACCGGTGTTGATGTGTACGTGTTAGCGTTTGATCAATGGCTGATAGCATTGTCCAACTTGATGCACATTATCTGTGCTATATTACGCCTGTACAGCGATATGAGCCATAAGGTAAACGCTTGACTAGATTTCATTAGTATTCTTCAACAAAAGCAAAGGTGATAGTTAACTTATTTCCCGCTGACTGAATGGTCAGTTTCACTGCAGGCACGTTCTCTGGTAGTGGTCATCCAAGGACAGGGCGAAGAAGGCCTCGGGGTTGCTGAGTGTAATTGCAGACAGACGCGTTCAGCTATTGTTCCGCCGCAAATCGGGAAAATCCGTTTTCAAAAGGGGACGCCTGGAAGTGGTGTACGAAATCCCCGTCCTCCGCGAAAGATACACGAAGAAGCTGTCCATGGTGCTGTTCGGGGGCTCCGTCAGTGTCCAGTGTGGCTACCCCAACTTCCGATCGTACGAAGACTACCCTTCTGCCTTCTGCGGTAAGCGTGAACCGGTTTGGCCCAGCGGTAAGGATTGTATAAGCAGTAGGACCTCGGTTCGATTCGGCTGTCAGCCGGTTTGTCCTGGCGGTACGGTAAAGTGTACGTTTTGTGTGTGTGTGTGTGTGTGTGTGTGTGTGTGTGTGTGTGTGTGTGTGTGTGTGTGTGTGTGTGTGTGTGTTTCGTGACTTTGGTTTATTGAGGTAAGTGAAATTCAGTTCTTAGTAGTGCTTTAATGCTCGAACGACAGCTTTATTTTCCGGCTGGGATGAATAAAGTATATTGTTAATGTTGTTGTTAGGACCTCGGTTCGATTCCGCTGTGAGCCGATTTGGCCTAGCAGTAAAGCGGTAAGGCTGGTGGTATAAGCAGTAGGACCTCGATTCGATTCCGCTGTAAGCCGGATTGGCCCAGCGGTAAGGCTGGTATAAGCGGTAGGACTTCGGTTTGATTCCGCTGTTAGCCGGTTTGGCCCAGCGGTAAGGCGTTAGTTATGCTGGCGTAAACAGAGGGACTTCTGTTCGATTCCACTTCGGCTCTCCTTTCTCTTCAAAAAGGCTGTGGTTTGTGGACACAGTCTTGTGACTTTATCCCTCATAATTAATGAAACATTAAAATGCCTTTCATCGTTGCCCATCTTAATGCAGGAGTCATTCTGGTGGTGACAGTGTAGCGACAGGTATACAATCTCCCTCTTCCCCCACATCCATACCCCCTTCTCCCAGTCCCTAATAAGCCTTATGGTTTCTGTGGACGTTAAGCACCACGTGTACTTATAACTTCGATTCCGCTTCGGCTCTCCGCTCTCTCTTCAAAGGTTGTAGTTTAATTACGACACACGCTGTCACCACCAGAATCACTCCTGGACAAGGATGAGAGCCGTTTTGATGTTTCGCTCATTGTGATGGGTAACATCACAAAGACAGTGTCCACAGACCACAGCTTCTGAAGAGAAAGGAGAGCCGAAAAGGAATCGAATCGAGGCCGAGGCAAAGAGTACAGTATTTCACGAGATCCGCACGGACCTTTCGCCAGTGTAAATGGCTCCAGTGCAGTGTAAATGACCCCGGTGTAAAAGACCTCAGTGTAAATGACCCCAGTGTAAATGCTTCCGGTGTAAATTCTCCCAGTGTTAATGTCCCCGATGTAAATGCTTCAGTGTAAATGACCCCAGTGTCAATGCCCTTATTGTAAATGACCCCAGTGTAAATGCCAAAGATTAAAAGTGTGTAAATGCCCCTACTGTAAATGATCCCAGTGTAAATGTCCTCAGTGTAAATGCCCTCAGTGTAAAGCAACCAGTGTAAGTGACCCCAGTGCAAATGCCCCAAATTTAAAAGTGCCCAGTGTAACTGCCCTCAGTGTAAATGCCCCCTGTGTAAATGCCCCCAGTGTAAATGCCCCCAGTTTAAACAACCACAGTGTAAATGCCCTCAGTGAAAGCAACGCCAGTGTAAATGACCCCAATGTAAACAACCCCAATGTAAATACCTCCAGTGTAAACAACCCCAGTGTAAATGATCCCAGTATAAATGACTGACCCCAGTGTGAACGACTGACCCCACTGTAAACGACTGACCCCGGTGTAAACGACTGACCTCGGTGTAAACGTGACTGACCAGGGAGCGAGCAGAACACAGCGGCCACTTACAGCGAGTTCCGGAGAGAGGTGGAGCTGGAGCTGAAGGCCGACCTGCCCCACAGGTTCGGCTACGTCACTGACGGGATCTTCAGCTGGCCACGGCTCCACGACCTGGCTGCTCTGCGTGTACAGGATTTCCCCAACCGTAAGGAGGGGAGAGAGAATGTGTGTGTGTGTGTGTGTGTGTGTGTGTGTGTGTGTGTGAGAGAGAGAGAGAGAGAGAGAGAGAGAGAGAGAGAGAGAGAGAGAGAGAGAGAGAGAGAGAGAGAGAGAGATTGACTGATTGATTGATTGATTTAACTTTATTACACAAGGATAAAGGTTTAGGCACGAATGCTTGTCGTTCAACTTGTCCTTGGAGATATATATGTATATATATATGATCATAGTGGGAAAATCAATGCCTGTCGATAATTATGAACAATGCAAAAGAGTAATAAATCACTGGGAGACTATATATATATTAGAAACCAAGAAAAAATTTATTTTTATTTTTGGGTGTGTGTGTGTGTGTGATTATTTATAACAATCTGCTTCTAAACCATTTATAAAGTTGTGTTTTGAAGCTGGTAAGTGAATTGCATGATTTTATTTGATTTGGGATGGTATTCCACAAGGATGCGCCTGAAAATGAGAAACTAGTGTTAAAAAGGTCTATTCTAGGTTTGGGCGGAGTTATGTATCTTGATGTGGCGTGAATGTTGGAACAGATTAAATGGTGTTTAAGGTACGGAGGTGCAAGATTTGTGTATGTTTTGAATACTAACACTGCCTTATTGAACATAAGCTTTTCTTTAAGTGGAAGTATTCCCAAGTACCGTAGCTTTGTATCGGTTGATAAAGAGAAATCAGATATCATCAATTTTGCGACTCTTCTGTGAAGAGAATTAAGTTTGTTAAATAAGATATCACTACAGCCGTCCCAGACAGTTGATGCATAAGTTAGGTGAGGGGAAACATGAGCATGGTAAAAGAGCTTGCGCTTAGGAATGTCCACAAAGTGTCTGAGCTGTGACAACAGATAACGATTTTTTGAAACTGTTTTACACGTGCCAATAATGTGAGGTCGTCAGCTAAATTCATCATCAGTAATAACGCCAAGGTGCCGGTGCTCATGAACTTGTTCAGTATGACTGTCTTTAAGACTAACATTAAGGTGAAGCGGGCGAAGCTGATGTTTTTGCCTAGTAGTAAGTAGCATACTTTTTGTTTTTGCAGGATTAAAATCATGGCATTATTGTCGCACCAGTCAGATGCTTCCTTTATGCTTCTCTGTAGTTCATTTTGAACAGTGTCTGTATCTTTATCAGATGTATTTAGTGAAGTATCATCCGCAAACATGTCACAATTAACTTTATTTGTAGTAATATGCATGGGAAGATCACTGATAAAGATTGAAAAGAGAAGCGGTCCTAAAATGGATCCTTGAGGAATTCCACAACGAACAATGCCTTCATTAGAGTATTCACCTTTAACATAAACACTCTGTGATCTTAGCTCCAGATAAGATTTAAATAATGAGACAAATGGGGAGTTTGTGGTATATAAGGATAATTTCTTAAGTAGAATAATATGATCAACAAAATTAAAAGCTGTTTTTAGGTCAAGAAAAACAGCACCAACAACCTCAGAGTTGTTGATGGCAGAAAGGAAGTTATCTCACAGTTTGGCTAATGCTGTGTAGCATGAGTTTTGAGGACGAAAACCTGACTGTGACTGGCATAATAGATTATGTTCAGTAAGGAAATTCAGTAAGTGTTTATGTATATGTCTTTCTATCGGTTTTGAAAGCAGGGGAAGTATGGAGATGGGACAAAAGTTGTTTGGTTCCCTTAAATCATTGGTTTTGGGCAGAGGAATCACTTTTGCTTTATTTTTATGTTTAGGATAGTTGGGAAGACGTTGCTAAGAATAGATAAGTTATATATCTATCTATCTATCTATATATATATGAGAGGGTCAACTATATATGGGAGAGCTAGTTTTAAGAGAAATGGATTAATATTATCATGTCCCGTGGATTTATTGTTATCCATCATAGTAATATATTTACCAACATCAAGGACAGTCATAGGAACAGGCAAAGGTATCTGAAGTAAATCCACTAGACTGAGCTAAAGTTTCAGCTAATGTTAAAAAGTGAGAGTTGAATATGTTAGGGGAAACGGTTGTAATGAAGCTGTTTTTTTTTTATATATATTTATTTTATAGTTTTTTTTATTCATTTTGTTGT
>OY757558.1:8389252-8426752 GCA_963584105.1 Alviniconcha strummeri | reverse complement strand
GTACCGTTGTTTCCGACACATTGCACCTACAAAATAGCCAAGATAAAAACATACCATGAACCTAGTAATACAGATGGCATCTGACATAAAAATCATGAACACTGTATAAAATGCAATCATCACACACATGTCATGTCAACAAAACAGCTAATTTCAAAACACTTACGGTACTGCGCCAGGTAACTTTGCGGTCGGGTTACTGTTGAATAATGTTCTTCTCTGCCAGACGTCGTGAGCGTCTAGGCAGAGGCACAGGTGGTCGCTGGATGACATGTGTCACTGCTGGCACCGCAACAGCATCACGAGCTGGATTCTTCGGTGTTAACACGCATAGTTCATCGTCACTGTCTGACTCAGTCACTGACGTCTGGCCGCGATGACGGAGACTGCTGGTCGGCGGCGTCGACAACAAAAGGGGCGGTGGCCGGCATAATGTCTTTGCGGTTTACTGCACGCTCAGGGCCACCAGCCAGTGGCTGAGTCATGTACACATTGTCAAATGGCCTTGCTGTCACCCTATGCAGCTCGGGCCGCCAGAAGTCCTGGATTTTGTGGCGGCCCAGCACGCGGTTGCGTAGGTAGACGTGGTCGCCCACCTGGAGTGTATGGTCAGCGGCTCCCTTGTCAGCGTAGCGGGCCCTCTTGGCTGCAGCTTGCTTCAGCTGGTCGGATGCCTTGTGGTGGGCCTCCTGCAGGCGGAGGCGGTGTTGCCGAACCCAGTCGACTGCCCCTACTGCAGTGCGAGCTGGACGTCCCAGCAGGTCGTCCACCGGCAGTCGGGGCTCCTGTCCGAAGAGCAGGAAGTAGGGTGCGAAGCCGGTCGAGGCGTGAGGCGTGTTGTTGTACGCCTGGACCAGCTCCGGCAGATGGACGGGCCACCTGGGCTTCTGCTCCGGAGGCAGCGTACGCAGCAGACCGTGCATGGAGCGGTTGAAACGCTCGCACTGGGCGTTTCCCTGCGGGTGGTACGGCGTCGTTCTGGTCTTCTTGATGTCGTAGGTGTCGCACAGCTCTTTCACCAGACGGGACTCTAAGTCTCGTCCCTGGTCGCTGTGGATCCGTTCCGGAACACCGTACCGCTGAAACCATTCATGGACCAGGACTTTGGCGACGGTGGCGGCTTCTTGATTCCTGGTGGGTACGGCCTGCGTGAACTTGGTGAAAACGTCCGTCATGACAAGGACGTTTTCTCTGCCGTCGCTGGCCTGGTCTAACTTCGTAAAGTCTATGGCGAGGACCTCCAGAGGACGTGAGGCGATGAGGTGACCAGAGGTGGTGTTCGTTGCGGGCTTCCGCCCCATGGTACACCTCTGACAAGCGTGGATGTAGCTCCGCACCTCGCCGAACATGCCTGGCCAGTAGACTCGGGCCCGCAGGAGTTCAGTGGTGCGGTCCAGTCCTTGGTGGCCCATGTTGTCGTGGAGCGATGCGAGGACATCAGGCTTCAGAGTACTTGGAAGGACGAGCTGTTCCACAATACCACGCTGTGGGTCCTGCAGGCGGCGATACAGCACCCCATCTTTCAAGAAGAGACGAGGATGTTGTTGGAGTAGGTCTCGTTGTGGTCTGCTTTGTGGCTTTGGTTTGGCAGGCCACGATGCGAGGACTGGACCAATGGTGACGTCGCTCAGCTGGCATTCACGGAGTCTGGCTGAAGACAGACTGGGTGAGACTGGTGGGCAGCCCTCTGGTGCCTTGGCTGGGGTGTCTGCAGGCAGGCTGGTGACAGGCGGCGCTGTGGCAATGGACTGATGCTCACAGGCCAGCTCCTGCGCCACTGCGACTTCGGGTGGCATGGGTGAAGAGGAAACTTCGGGGTGGAAATCAGGGGGCATTCTGGAAAGGGCATCAGCAGGGTTGGACTTTCCTGGCCGATACTTCACCGTGAAGTGAAACTGGGCGAGTTGGGCAGCCCATCTTTGCTCAAGGGCACCCAGGGGGGCAGTTCGGAAATGGACCAGGGGGTTGTTGTCTGTGAAGACATCGAACTCGGCGCCCAGGAGGTAGTGACGAAACTTCTGTGTGATTGCCCATTTAAGGGCCAGGAATTCCAGCTTCATGCTGGAGTAGTTGGCCTGGTTCTTCTCTGTGGGACGCAGCCGTCGACTTGCGTAGGCCAAGACCCTTCTCTGCCCATCTTGCTCTTGAGAAAGGATGGCGCTCAGCCCGTCATGGCTGGCGTCTGTCTCGAGGATGAAGGGCTTGGTGAACTCAGCAAACCCCAGGACAGGAGCTGTAGTCAGGGCTGTCTTCAGCTCTTCAAACGCCTTCTGGTGCTGCTGGTCCCACAGCTTGGAGATGTCGGCCCCTTTCTTCTTGTGGCGTGCGTTGCCCTTGGCGACCAGGTCATGGAGGGGACCAGCAATCTTCGAGAAGCCCTGGATGAAGCGTCGGTAGTAGCTGGCGAAGCCCAAAAAGCTGCGCAGAGCAGTAGTGGTCGCCGGCACCGGCCAGTTCTTCACAGCTTCCACCTTCCCGGCCTCGCAGCTGACGCCCTCAGCGGAGATGGTGTGTCCCAAGTAGTGGACCTGGCGTCGTAGAAACTGGCACTTGTCCATCTTCAGCTTCAGACCAGCGTCGATGATGCGCTGCAGAAGACGGTCCAGGTGGGCAAGGTGCTCGTCAAACGTCTTGGAATACACCAGCAGATCGTCCAGGTACACCAGCAGGAACTGGAAGATGAAGTCGGACATCGTGGACTGCATAAGGCGTTGAAAGGTCGCTGGCGCTGATGACAGACCCATGGGCATTCTGGTGTACTCGAACAGCCCCATCGGCGTCACGAAGGCGGTCTTGTGCTGGTCATCGGGATGCATGGCAATTTGATGGTAGCCGCTGGCCAGGTCCAGAGTCGAAAAGAACTGGGCCCCGACCAACGCATCAAAAGACTCTTGGATCCTCGGAAGAGGATAGGCATCACCAATTGTCTTTGCATTGAGCCTGCGATAGTCGACGCAGAGGCGGATTCCCCCGTCTTTCTTGCGGACGATGACCACTGGTGCAGCATACGGACTGTGGCTCTCGACGATGACATTCTGTGCCAGCAGACCCTTGATGTGCTCTTGGACCTCCTGCAGTTGGTGTGGAGGTATGCGTCTGTACGGCTGGGCCACAGGAATGGAGTCTGTGGTGCGGAGTCGATGGTGGACGGCTTCTGTGTAGCCCAGGTCTTGCTTGTCCTTGATGAAGCCAGCAGCATGCTTTGTCAGCAGTTCTTGCAGTCGTTTCCGTTGGCTGCTTGTCCCGTCGAAGTCAGGGCATGGAACGTGGTCTGCGGGTGCCGAATCAGCTGAACGGCAGACAGTTTCTCTTGACACCACCAGTTCACTGACGCCAACAGTGAACTGGATGTCAGAGCTGTCCACACTGTCTATGGCTTGAAGGACAGCTACTGGTGTCCTGGACGGCAGCAAGACATCTTCATCCGACAGGTTGGCAACTCGGACGAAGCGGCTGTATGGGTCGCTGCTGATGAGGGTTGGCACCATCAGCAGCCCACTGGGCAGAGGTTGAGCCAGGGGTGAAGCCAGGAGGTGACAGGCAGGTTTCTGTCTGCCTGTCACTCGGATGGTGGTCATGGAGTTGGCTGGAATGTGGCAGCGAGATGTGGTCCGCGCGACGCCCTGGGTGGTTGTTCGCTGCTGCAATCGAACCTCGCGGACGACAGCCTGAAGACACGAGGGGACCTCGCTGGCTGAAGCTGGTTCCGGAGGGAAACATGAACGGAGGACGTTCATCCCCACCAAGACTGGCAGCCGCCTTTTGCGTTGCTGCATGCTCAGCTCGGTGGGCTCCTTGACGACCAGGACCGGAACGTCTGGACATCTTTTCCCTAAAATGTCGATGTCGACCAGCAGGATGCCAGAGTATGGCACCTCTGCTCCGTTGACCGCCCGCAGCGTTAGAAAGGCTTGCTGCAGTGAGCGGTCCTGCAGATGGGCTGCTGCCCACGTCTCTGTGACCGTGGTGACTTCGCTGCCAGTGTCGAGTAGCGCTGCAACCTCATGTCCACTCATGAGGATCGTGGTCGTTGGACACTTGCCGATCAGTCCCGTCGTATTCCTACCCCCCGTTGCCCGCCTGATGGAAGCAACGGGGGTTAGAAGTTTCCCTGTAGCTGCTCTTCGCGCTGGCCACGCCGTCGCTGCTGGTACTGCCGCTTGGACGGGCATCGAGCCTCAACGTGGCCACGTCGTTGGCACCACCAACAGTCAAGGTTGCGTAGGCCACTGGTCACAGGCCTTCTGTCAGGTGGTGGGCCAGCCTCGTTGCCCTGGCTGGGTGAGGCTCTGTAGTGGCTCTGGTGTTGGAGCTGCTGCTTCAGGCTGGCGGTCTCCGTTGAGAGCGCGGCGATTTGCGATTCCAGCCGGTGGAGACTGTCGTGGCTGGGGACTGCTTGCAGCTGCTCAGCGGTGGTGTCAGGGCAGCTGTCTTCCCTCATCCAGCGGAGGGCCTCTCTGGTGACATCGGCGAATGTTGCGCCTACATTCTCGCGAATGTAGCGCTTTATGTCTCTCTTCAGAGACACGGGATGAAGCCCACCCGCAAAGGTGTCCCGCAGCATGATAGGGGAGAGGGTGCCCGCCTGGACAGCATTGGTTTTCGCCCAGAGGAGACGAAAGTTGGAGGCGTACTCCCCCACCGACTCTGTGAGCCCCTGCTGGCGCCTGAAGAACGCCCCAGCAAGGGTGGAGGAGTCGCGATGTTCGCCCCAATGCTGCTCCAGGATGGCGAAGATTTTGCCAGGGGTGTTGACTTCGTCTGCCCCCATGGACAGCATTTCCTGCTTGGCCCGACCCTCCAGCGCGCCGAGAAGCCAGGCGGCGGCTGCAGGATCTGCCATGGGCCCTAGCTCGAGAAACAACTTTGCCTCCCTAACAAAATCTTCGGCCGCGTCTCCTTCATCGCCGGAAAACCGACGCAGCTTGTGGGGTCTCAAGCTGTGTAGCATCGGTGGTGCTGGTGGCTGGCCGGGGTTGTCTGCTGCGTTCATGGTTAAAATTGGTCTCTGCTGTTGTCTTTGTGAAGACAGGTCTCGAGTCAGTTGCGGCTCCGCTGATCCTGCTCGCAGCGCCAAAGTTGTAATGGAGTGGAGTGGTCAAAGGACAAGACACAGGCAGCGGAGTCAATAAAGTGGAGACCACAGCAGGCGGAGGCAGCAATCAGTTTTTACTTGTTCAGCCGCAGACAGTTTTCAGCACACACACAAAATCATCACGCTCACGCATAGATAAGAGAACGGCGCGGGCCACAGGGAACACACGCTATCGCTACAGTAAAATCGCCCCTCTGGACCACAAAATGGCTGACAATTGTGTTTCCCTGGCCCGCACAAATACACTTTCCTCTACAATAACTAAACCAATTAAAACATGAAAAACATCAAATGAAAGCTACAGTTACAATCTTTTAAACCGTATAAACAAAATGTACACACATGACTTATTTTATTTACACAAAGAGTGGGAAGCGTGGCTTGCGCCTGTCTATATACAGATTCGTACAACTAAATCACAACTAACACAATGTGCAAAATATAAACGTCACTAAAACTTACATCGGAATAAAGAGCACGCTCCCACGGTTAAAATGGTACATAACAATTACAATACAATGCTCTGTAAGAGAAGCAAGACAAACTCAAAGACTAGCATTAAAACAATCGGTGCGAACTTTCGCCTGGGGCGCGTAACCTTAGTCGCAGCAGCGCTGATAGTGAGATTAAGTAGTCTATGAATACAACTTAGCTTCTACAGTACACAATACTTAATAAGTTAATTTCAGCCCAAAATAAACACTAAACATGAAGTCAGCTAAGCAAAATACTATACGACAACGCATTGATCGACACAGGATTACTTTAATCGAATCAAAACAACATTTCACTACCATTTACTAGTACTAAACAAAGCGCGCCATGCAGACGACGGCTATAAAAGATGAATGGACCTAGAGAGGCATCGGCTACTAATTAAGCTCGATCCGGCGTCTGAATAAACGTTAAATAAACATTCTAAGATGCCAAATTATATTATACATAGCTTAGTGCATAAAAAGGACTAGATAGACAAAGAGTAGGTAAACAAACAAGCGGTCAAAATGTTAAGGGAGAAAAACAGATTTGAAAAAGGCGCGCACTGGCGGCTATCGCCGGTCGGCTGTGTGAAGGCCAAGTGGCGTTACGCCACACGCCGCGCTTCAAAACAAAAGCGTCGTCTGCTCCGGTTCCCGGGTTACTAAAGTACAGTAATGAAATTGCATTGATCCGTTAAGCGGGGCGGGATTACTGTAAAACGTACAAAGAGCACTTGCTCACATCAGAAAAACATGTCAGGGAAATAGACTGGCTGGTGCCCTAAATAAATACTAGCGAGAGAGAAATGAAGTGTGGAGACAGAAGGGGGTGGGTAGAGGGAAAGAAGGTTTGAAGTAATTTTCCACAGTAGCATATTAAATTTGGACAGAAGGGGGTGGGTGGAGGGAAAGAAGGTTTGAAGTCATTTTCCACAGTAGCATATTAAATATGGACAAAGTTCAGAAGTATGAGTAGGCAGTCGGTCATTTTCATCATTGAAACATAGGAGTTAGTTCTTGGATTTTTAACGTCCCTTAACTGTACTATGTTAAGAGACTAAATGAAATATGCACAAAAAGTCAGTCTATACCGGTCAAAACAAAACAAACAAACAAAAGCAAAAACAAAAAAACGAAGAAAAAAGTCATATTACAGGTCAACTACAACACGAAAACAGCCAACAGTTTACCAATTAAAAAGACGAAGTCGCTGCATTGTAAGCATACTCAGTATTCCACTTGCTTATAATTGGTAAGTGTTTCTAGGGGGCAAGTTACTACAGTGCATGAAATACAATAGCAAAGCACGAGTTGAATTACGCCGAGACAGCCAGTACAGCTATATCAGGGCACTGAAATGTCAGTGTTAAATTGAACAAGCTTTCAGACATACATGGAACTAACGCAGCAAAAAAAAAAAAAAAAAAAAAAAAAATGTAGGGAGAGGATTTGGAGAAAAGAAAATGGAGGTGAAGGAACCGGGAAATTAAATATTAGGCTTAAGAAGACATAATTGGCAACAGGCGAAGCATGCGTGGCTATATATTCTAACCTGCCCAAGGCTTTAAAGGGAGGACATTTGTCTGCTCTGGGTTCTCAACAGAGGAGACGTTAATTTCTGTGTCCGCAGTACCCCACTGTCTCACAAGTATGAACTGATCGAGTGGTCTTGACGCGTGTCACTTTATATTCAGTTGGGAATGGGAATTAAAAGATCGACGAAAAGAGAGAAAAAAAGAAAAGAAAAAAAAATGAACAGAAAGAAAGAAAGAATAAGAAGGCAGAGCTCCTGGCATCAAATGAAACATGCCAACCTCCATTGTGGCTGAGTCAGATTTAAAAGACTGTATCTCGGGCAGCGCTGGGTTCTCAGCACAGGGGACCTTGACTTCTGCATTCGCGGTACATCACTACGTGTGCGGGAAAGATAGGGGAGGGTTTGCAACAGCTGGACAAAATGCCAGAACAGATAAGGACATGTAACCAAATAGAAAGAGAACGATGCAGTATAGTTAGAGACCTAAGGGTTTTCAAACTGCACTTTGGAGTGAAGTATTGTGCTGCTGCACACAAACAAATTTAACCATACTGATTTATTTCAGCCACATAGACATCTTCAAGGACGTCCATGAGGGTCACATTAATCGATCAAAAATTGGCAACGCATTCGTCACCCATACTTGCATATTTTTCTTCTTTCTGGTGTTCGATATATTTTGAACACCCCAAAACAACAAATATGCATAACCAAACAAAGAAAAAAGTAAATTTAATATATTTTGCCAGTGTTAAGATTATTCATGAACTTATACACATGAAACTTTCTTACTTTTGCACCTTTGCTCAAGGTTGCGTGAGAAAATCTTAGCTGCTAGGTCTGACCTTATCTCAATACATCGTGGCAAAGAAGGGGTGCTAGTGTTTAACAAAGACACTGGAGAGGCCTTGAATATTGCACGCAATGCATAATCTGATATGCTTCAACTGTTCTGATGTCGAAAGTGTTCCAAGGGAATTTGCTAAAAAAATAAAATAAAGAAGACATTAATACGTTTTCTACTGATTGCACCGTATGTGACAAAGCAATCAGCAGCCAATCAATTATCATAACAAGGCTGCGCCGTTAATTTCTCAATCGATTGCCTTCCATAGTACGAAGTCACCAAAGGAGTCATCACTTCAGAGACAAAAACGAGACAAGAAACTTCCGTTCCCATTTTTGTGGGCTTAAAAACCCATCATGAAACAAGAAGGAGATGACTTGTTGATGCCATCCTCAATTTTGGGGTATTCGTCCGAGCATTTCCAACTCAGATGCTTACAATTTCATCCTGACGCAGCACGCACAAATTATGTTGAAATTTTGACAAGAGCACTGCTGTGCCAACAAACATGCTAAACAGATTTCAGAGCAGCTGTGATCGACAACTCAGACAACAACTCCTCCTCCACAACAGTAAATGACTCTTTTCACGGCACAAGTGTGTCCTTAGCTCGGCAGGCGGAAAATGAGGGTGAAATGCGGATGCTGTCAGAATCTTTAGATACGAGCACAAGGAAATATGGCCTATCTGCCTGCTGATTACACACACGTTCTTCCAGTGCCCTGCCCGCCATCAGAACAGTTTATGCTTCTGTTGCAAGGACACTGCAAACCAGTCATCTCGAGGAAAGTTACGAGATGGAAAAAGGAGGCCTACAGGATTATAATTATACACTCTGCTGGAAACTCAACCCATCACAAGTAGAGACTATATCTCATGTGAAAAAAAAACAGTCTCCAGTATTGGATTGATACCAATCCTGCGTGAAAATTCCCACGCAACTGCCATACTCAACCGCGTCGTGAATTTGGTTAAGGAAGCTGTAAAATATCTGAATCCAAATTAGACTCCTGTGCTAACGATGGACCAGTCGCTCCCCACAATAGCAAAGAGATACAGTGGCTGTGGCCTGACTCGTTTAGTAACAACAAATAATTATGTGATCATGATTGGGGGCGGGGGAAGCGGGGTGGGGTTGGGGAGTGGGGTCTTCATGTTGAGATGGCCGAGAGAATGGTTGAATGGTTCTGGGTGGCCAAGTGCAATCACAACTGCTGGAACAGTGTTGCAGAATCATTTGTGAAAGCATCTTATCTTGTGAGGACAAGACATGCCCACCAGGTTACATCTGCAGCGCTGCATATTCTGCAGCAGAGTGCCTTCCTTTCTTATGTGGAGTTTGAACATGATCATGCTGTCATCTCGGAACAGTGACACACACAGATGGAGATTGAACAACCGCAGCTTAAACACTGGGCTCTTGTTCTTGATTTCCAGCTCTGTGTCCTTCGGCTTGTGCGTTGAGTTCGTTGTGGTGACTACCATCCGTGAAATGTCCGACTAAACGTATGCCCTGGCGTTTTGCTTTGGACCGTGTGAACTATGAGATGTCAGACTTTCAGCTCGCTTAGCTTCTTCTGCCGTGGAGCATTTGTTGTGTGGAAAACAAAATAGAGGAAAAGGCGTGGCGACCTTTGTGGACTACCGACCCCAAGCTCAGGAATCTTGCTATGAACGGATTCGCTGTACTTGCAAACAAGGCATGTCGCCCCCCGTGGCATAATGTTCCCTTCTTTCGTGTGTGTAAATTGTTCAGCGAATCCACTAAAATAAGACACTTGTGCAATACACGGAAAAGAAGTTTTAGCTCTATGAACGGATTCGCTGTACTTGCAAACAAGGCATGTCGCCCCCCGTGGCATAATGTTCCCTTCTTTCGTGTGTGTGTAAATTGTTCAGCTCGCTCAACTTCTTCTGCCGTGGAGCATTTGTTGTGTGGAAAACAAAATAGAGGAAAAGGCGTGGCGACCTTTGTGGACTACCGACCCAAGCTCAGGAATCTTGCTATGAACGGATTCGCTGTACTTGCAAACAAATGTGCAGAGGAAGATGCAAATGTTTCAAAGCAGCTTGCTGTGGGCAGCCCTGTGCGTATGCCGTGAGAACTGTCACTGCGACTAGGCAGGGTTTCTTGACTGGAAAGGAGTAGCTCCGCTAATGAAGTAATTGTTTCCAATATTGTGTACAGCTGACTGACAGTTTAGATTATTTCTCAGTTAACAATTTGAAGCTTTGAAAAAGTTTCCCTCAAGAAACACAGTGCAAATGAACGGATTTAATCAGTTAAGTGGACACAATCATGTCCATCTATTGTGACCTAATTACAATAGCCGTCGTTGCAGACAATAGTTTTTAGATATTAGAGGTATCTCTTAGGCCTAAAATCTTCTCAGAGGAGCATTGCATCTGTGCAAAGTTCATGGTTTAATTTTCAAATAACTTTTTGTCACAGATTTCTATCCGTATTCAAAAATATCTGATTTTTGTGACCTAATTGTGGATTTAATATTAGTACCAGGACATCCAAGTGTTTAAATGTTTGAGGCAAACCTTACTGGAGAATAAAACTAGTGTGAAAGATCACAACTGATGTTGATAACAACAACAAAAAGGTTTTGAACCGACATTTTGGTGATGCCGCCAGAACATGCAGCGTGATTATATTACATGGCCATTTATAGCCATATGGGGTCAGTGCCAAAATATCTATGTACTTAATAATGTTCAGATAGAATCATGCATGTGTGCAGCACGTCATGCTTTCATTCCATTTTGAGGTATGCACCTGAAATGTTGTCCATAAGAGCTCCGCTAAATCGGTTGTGTGGACACGTTTACGCCCATTTAACGTGACCTAATTACAATAACCACTGTTGCAGACAACAGATAAAGGCATGCTGAGATGAGGGGTATCTTTCAGGCCGAAAGTGTCCCAGAGTAACATTGTATCTGCCCAAAGTTCATGCTTTAATTTCAAAACAATTTCAGTATCAGATTTTAATTTTTCAAAGTCCTCGGATTACAAATGTGTTTTCCATGACCTAATTACGTATACTGTTATAGCCTCAGAGAATGCAAGTATCTGAATGGACCAGGCAGGTCTTCCTGGAGCATAGAGCTTGTGCTAAAGATCGCAACTGATGCTGATTACATTTGCGTTTTTTTAAACTGTAGTTTTTGGTGATGCTGTCATTACTTCTGTGTCCTAATTACATTGCTAATTATAGCCAAAGGAGGTCAGTGCAAAGATGCCTATATGCCTGAAAATTTTCAAATAGAATTATAGTACATGTGTGCAAAACGCGATGTTTTTTGTTTTTTTTTAAATTCCATTTGGCAGTATGCACTTGCTATTGTGACCGTAAGAGCTCCGCTACATGGGGACCAGTTGTGTGGACACGTTTACGTAGCGTGTCCTAATTACAGTAATCACTGTTACAGACAACAGATGAGGGTATCCTGAGATCAGGGGTATCTTTCAGGCCACAAGTGTTCCCAGAGGAGCATTGTATGTGCCCAAAGTTCATGCTTTAATTTTGAAACAATTTCAGTAACATATTTTAATAGTCCCGGGATGACAAAGTAGAGTTTTTCATGACCTAATTACGGATATTGTTATAGCCTCAGGCAATCCATGTGTCTGAATGGCCCAAATAGGTCTTTCTGGAGCATAGTGCTTGTGTGAAAGATCACAACTGATGTTGATTACCAAAACAAAAACAAGTTTAAAACTATAGTTTTGGTGATTCTCTCAGTACGTGTAGGTGACCTAATTACATTGCTAATTATAGCCACACGAGGTCAGTGCAAAGATGTCTGTGTGCCTGAAAATGTTCGGGTGGGGTCATAGTACATGTGTGCAAAACGTCATGCCTTCACTCCATTTTGCAATAAACGCCTGATTTTTGGACCTTAGTAATGAGAGAGAGTCGGACAGAGACGGAGGAATGGGGTGGACAGCACCCCGGGTATCGCGTATAGGCAACACTTACTGTCTTCAGTCACACATATCTTGGTGTCAGGATCACAGGTGGTACCGTTGATACAATGGTCACTGAAGTCAGCACACGTCTGGTTGAGTTTCCTTTCTGAAAGCATGAATAATCAATTGGTTAGTCGATATTTAACGCCCAGTCAGCTGCTTTGCGTACATCAGAAAGAAACAGCATGCAACTGCAGTAAACACAAGGTCGCAAACAAGAAAGTGTTTCCAAACACAATCCTTGGTTCCAGATTTGTGTCTCGATCTCTTGTACTTCTGGACAAACCGGGTGTTACAATTAGGCTAGTTCCTTTGAAAGGCAGGGCCATAGCCAGTACAGTCTATAATGATGATTCCCGCATTGTACAACAGCGCTTTTTGTCACGTGTTAATCGTTGGCTGTACAGTTCCATTGTTTCCATGCATCAGGCGTTGATTTGCTATGCTTTTCCATCAATGTTTCCAGTACTGTCTGTCTTTCTGTCTGTCTGTGTCTGCCTGTCTCTCTCTTGGTGGGTTCTCACGATCGCAGAAGTCTGCAACTTTCCAGAAGTTGCATATCTTTGCAACTTTTTGAAATAACATACGGACGACAAAAAGATGAGTTTAATCAAGCGTAAAAATGTGCCCCCAAGCATTTTGGGGGGTGTTATATGCCTGTTCGGACGGTAGCTTCACAGAGTAAATTATTATTTTTTCCGCGGAATTATGTTTTGTATGCACAAGGTGGTTCTTTCTACTGCTTTTTATGCACTTCTTTCACTCGATAGCCTGTTTTGGGTCCGTCTTTTTTTTAGATTCAAACCGATCAGACAACCCAGTTAAGCACACAGTCCACGATAAAATATTAGATAAAATTATCGAATCGGGCAAAGGACAGAAAGTAAAGGCGAAACAGGTGTTTCAAGATGCTGACCGGTCAAGAGATGTACAAGTAAATATTTACAGAATCTTACCCCAGGAGAATGTTCGCTCTGTGGTATGTATAAATTTTGCCAACGAAACTAGATGGTACACAAATCAAGAAATGTGTACAGTAGATAGCAGTCAACTTTTCAATATGTTTTTATTAAAAAGGGCACGGTGATGTCAGGAATAAGTGACGTCAGAAGGCATCAAAATTGTTGCACTGTTTGTGGAGAAAAGACGCGTGATCGGATGGTATGCCGAGATTAATGAAGCAAACACGGCAAGCCACGTCGCCTGGTGCGTCAGCCTACATGTTCATTTGCATTGTCCCTTCCTGCTGAACATGAAGTTACCTGTCAACTCGTCTGATTGTCTTCGTACCCAAAGGCATAAACGGAAATAAATATATCTGTTCATCTTGATACTTCGCTTCTTGCTAGCCATGATCGAAGATGTACTTGTCCCCTCAGCTAGGAGTCTGCATGTCCACAGATGTACCCGTTTAACATACCTACTCGTTTATTTTGATGCTGTACACATCTGCATACCTACCCGAAAATAAATATGTTTACTTTAATGCTTTCCTATGAGGGTACCCTACCACAAAGACCTGCTTCATTCCTTTACATGCCCATAGATGCACCCGTTCATGGCCGTGCCTGTTCATTTTTATACTTCTATTCAGATTAGCCGCTAAGATCTACCCATCAACGTTTCTATTGCTCTACATGTCCACAAATATAGCCGTTCATCAGTATGCCTGCTCAGTTTAATTCTTCTTTTCCGGCATAACTTCATGCACACTTACCCTTCAACTCATCTACTGGGCTACATACACACAGAGGTAGCCGAAAATACATCTACCTGATTATCTTCATGCTTCTCTTTCGTCTAACCTCAAAGACCTAACTGTTACGACAACTACTTGTGTACATGCCCATATATGTACCTGTTCATTACACTACTTGTTGATTTTATACTTTCATTCCGATTAACCGTTAAGATCTACCCGTCAACGTTTCTACATGTCCACAGACGTACCTGTTCATCAGTATACCTGTTCAGTTTATTTCTTATTTTTCGGCATAACATGCACAATGACCTTTCAACTCATCCACTGGGAGAAATTTACCTACACACAGATCCACCCGAAAATAAATTTACCTGTTTACCTTCATGCTTCTCTTTCGACTAACCATAAAGACCTACCTGTCTCCACAACTACTTGTGTACCTGCCCATAGACGTACCCGTTCACGACCCTACCTGTTCATTTTCATACAGTCTTTCTGATAACCGTTAAGATCTACCCGTCAACGTTTCTACTGTTCTACATGTCCACAGATGTACCTGTTCATCACTATACCAGTTCAGTTTATTTCTTCTTTTTCGGCGTAACCTGCGCAATGACCTCCCAAGTCATCTACTGGGGTAGCTATATACACACATATCCACCCGAAAATAAATGTACTTGTTTACCTTCATACCTCTCTTCCATCTAACCACAAAAACCTACCTGTCTCCACAACTGCTTGTGTACCTGCCCATAGATGTACCCGTTCATAACCGTACCTGTTCATTTTCAGATTTTGATTATGATAACCGTTACGATCTACCCGTCATCGTTTCTACTGTTCTACATGTCCACAGATGTACCTGTTCATCACTATACCTGTTCAGTTTATTTGTTCCTTTTCGGCATAACATGCACAATGACCTTTCAACTCGTATACTGGGGTAGCTACACACATATCCACCCGAAAATACATTTACCTGTTTACCCTCATGCTTCTCTTTGGTCTAATAACAAAGACCTACATGTCTCCACAACTACTTGTGTACCTGCCCATAGATGTACCCGTTCATAACCCTACGTGTACTTTTTCATACAGTCTTTCTGATAACCGTTAAGATCTGCCCGTCAACGTTTCTGCTGTTCTACATGTCCAAAGATGTACCTGTTCATCACTATACCTGTTCAGTTTATTTTTTATTTTTCGGCATAACCTGCGCAATGACCTTTCAACTCATATACTGGGGGTACGTACACACAAATCCACCCGAAAGTAAATTTACCTGTTTACCTTCATGCTTCTCTTCCGTCTAACCACAAAGGCCTACCTGTAACCACCACTACTTGTGTACATGCCCACAGATGTACCCGTTCATGACCCTAAGTGTTCATTTTCAGACTTTCATTCCAATTAACCGTTAAGATCTACCCGTTCACGGTTCTACTGTTCTATATGTCCACAGATGTACCGGTTCAGCAGTATACCTGATCAGTTTGCTTCTTCTTTTTCGGCGTAACCTACACAGTGACCTTTCAACTCACCTACTGGGGTACCTACACACAGATCCACCCAAAAATACATTTACCTGTTTACCTTCATGCTTTTCTTTCGTCTAACCACAAAGACCTACCTGTCACCACAACAACTTGTGTACATGCATCTAGATGTACCCGTTCATGACCCTCCTTGTTCATGTTCATACTGTCATTCCGATTAACCGTTTAGATCTACCCGTCAAGGTTTCTACTGCTCTACATGTAAACAGATACACCTCTTCATCAGTATACCTGTTCAGTTTATTTCTTCATTTCGGCATAACATGCACAGTTACCTTTCCACTCATCTGCTGGGGTATGTACACACAGATCCTCATGCTTCTCCTTTGCCTAAGAACAAATACCTACCTGTCACCACAACTACTTGTGTACCTGCCCTTAAATGTACCTGATCACGACCCTGCCATTTCATTTTCATACTTTAAATATTATATATGATTAACCGCTAAGATCTACCCGTCAACGTCAACGTTCTACTGCTCCACCTGTCCACAGACATTTCCGTTCATGAGTATACCTGTTCAGTATTTCTCCCTTTCCGGCATAACATACACAGTTAAATTTCCGCTCATCTGTTGGGTACATACACACAGATCCAACCGGAAATAAATGTACCTGTTTATCTTCGTACTTCTCCTTTGTCTAAAAACAAAGACTTACCTGTCACCCCAAATACTTGTGTACCTGCCCATAGATGTACCCTTCCATGACCCTACCTGTTCATTTTCATACTTTATTTCAGATGAAACGCTAAGATCTACCTGTCAACGTTTCTACAGCTCTGCATGACCCTGTTTATCTGTTTATTTTCACGTTTCTCTTTCGTCTAACCACAAAGACCTACCTGTCACCACATGTACTCGTGTACACACACACACACACACACACACACACACACACACACACACACACACACACACACACACACACACACGTACACACACATGTATATGTGTGTGTGTGTGTGTGTGTGTGTACGAGTACATGTGGTAACATATATGTGTGTGTGTGTACGAGTACATGTGGTAACACACACACACACACACACACACACACACCTGTGTGTGTGTGTGTGTGTGTGTGTGTGTGTGTGTGTGTGTGTGTGTGTGTGTGTGTGTGTGTGTGTGTGTGTATATATACCCGTTCATGAACTACCTGTTCATTTTCATACTTCAGTTCAGATAAAGCGCTAAGATCTACCCGTTAGCATTTCTACTGCGCTGCATGACAATGTTTATCGTCATGCATCTCATTTGTCCAACCACAAAGACCTACCTGTCATCACAACTACTTGTGTGCCTTCCCAAACATGTACCCGTTCATGACCCTACCTGTTCATTTTCATACTTTAATTCTGATTAACCGCTAAGATCTACCCGTCATCGTTTCCACTGCGCTGCAACACCCTGTTTACCTTCATGCTTCCCTTTCGTCTAACCACAAAGACCTACCTGTCACCACAACTACTTGTGTCCTTACCTATGGATGACCTTAAGGTTCATGACCTTACTTATTTTCATACTTAAAATCACATTAACTGTTAAGATCTACCCATCAACGTTTCTACTGAGCTGCATGTCCACATTTGTACCCATTCATCAGTATACCTGTTCAGTTTATTTCTTCTTTTTCGCCATAACCTGCACAATAACCTTTCAACTCATCTACTGGGGTACCTACACACAGATGTACCAGTAAGTAAATTTACCTGTTTGTCTTCATGCTTCTCTTTCGTCTAACCACAAGACCTACCTGTCACCACAACTATTTCTATACCTGCCCACAGATGTACCTGTTCATAACTTTACCTGTTAATAATACTTTTATTCCGATTAACCGCTAAGATCTACCCGTCAACATTTCTACTGCTCTACATGTCCACAGGTGTACCTGTTCATCACAATACCTGTTCAGTTTATTTGTTCCTTTTCGGCATAACATCCACAATTAACTTTCAACTCATCTACTGTGGTACGTACACACAGATCTACCCGAAAATAAAGTTACCTGTTTATCTTCATGCTTCTCTTTTGTCTAACCACAAAGACCTACCTGTCACCACAACTACTTGTGTACATGCCCATAGATCTCCCGTTCATTACCCTGCCTGTTCATTTTTATTATTTCATTCCGACAAACAATTTGTACTTACCTTCCTCTCGCCTGTTGTTCTAAATATTCGGAGATTTACCTTATCATCAATCAACCGTTCAATTTGTGTTTGTTTTTCACCTGGCTTTACATACACACTTATCTGTCAACTCATCTGCTGGTCTGCGTACCGACAGACCTACCCGAAAATGAATGTACCTGCTAATTTTGATGCAACTTGATATGTAAACTTACCTGTCCACTTACAGACCCGTCTATATATCCACCGATCATGTTCATCTTGATCCTTTCTTTCCGGTTTACCACGAAGATTTACCTCTACACTCACCTCCTAGTCCAAAGATACTATTACCTTAATGGAAATGTATGTGGACAGATGAGAAGATTCCACAGGTGTTTTAATCGTCTAAATTATTTGTGGATAGGGAGAGGCATAACTGTGCCGACATGTTTGCAGTGAGCCGTGAAGAATAGCAAGAAAATGCTTGTGCGGATAAACGGGTTGTTTTGTGACTATTACCTGAGTGTACAGGCATGCGGCTAGCTCGTTATATATTCTAACTGACGGGTAGGTCTGTGGTTAGGAGACAATAGCCTGAATGGGCTTGCACAGTTGTATTTAATGAACAGGCAACTTTGTCGGTCTGAAAACCATACAGGTAGACGCGTCGAAAGACTGTTACATGGTATTGAATGATTTGGTTTCTGAGCAGGTGCGCTATGGCCCTCAGAGCAGGTGCGCCACTGCCAATCATAGGGGTTTGTAGGTAGGTAGTCTACTAGCTTTGTGGTTTCCTATCCAATCATTTGGAAAGAATAATAATTTATTTGAATTTTTTCATCGACAAGAAATGTAGATCAATTATCATTCATATGTGTGGAGAAGGTAGGTGTTCATACTTAGCCATGGTGGTAGAATAAAACACATTAATTACTATTATGTAGATGTATAATAGCAGCCGGTAGATCTGTAGTTACGCGGGCAAGCCTCTGTGTCATCAGTTTACTACGTTAAATTTGCATTAGATCTAGCCATTAGATCTAGACATTTTCTTCTGTATGATTACAGACTCGACTAAATGAATTTTAGTAGACTCGATGTGATGTCTTGATAATGAAAAATATTTATATTCTGCCAATGTAGGCGCAGGTACGTTTACGATATTATTTCTGATGCAGCTGTGACCAGCAATAAACTGAATGAACAAATCAAACAGGATGCAGAGACAACAGCACTATCACAAAAATGCGATCAACGGAATAATATGGTAGTAGATTCGGTGTGCCAGTTCCAAGTTGCGTAAGTTTGAAACTTTGGGTTCAAACGATCGCAGAACTTTGCAACTTGTCGCAGATCTTTGCAACTCGGTCTGGTGGGATGAAACCGAACGGTAAATAAATCAACGTTGATGTGCAGTGAATAGATTAACTTTCCATCTTTCATCTCTTGTCATTATTATATTTTTATGTGCTACTGTTATTTAATGCCAGCCTGTTTCTTGACGTATGCGACGACGAAATTCGAGGCAGAAATTTCCGACATTGATTGAAAACTTTCACGTCTTTCACGACTAAGCAACACGGAAAGGTATTGTCAAACCGCACGTAAAGAAATCAATCCAGTACATGAAACTGATAGGAAATCAATCTCTTTCATATGGTATGATTTATTTTTTATTTTGGTGTATATATTTACCAGTTTGACAATTCATGACGGCACCCTCTATTGAGAACTTTGCAACTTCCCCAAACTTGCTGTTTGTCGCAGAAGTTTACAACACGGTCGGCTGTGGTCAGATTAAAATCAGAATAATCTAAACCAGATAGGAAACATATAGAAGAATCTTTCATCTTGCTGGTGGTACCATTCGCTTAATTTTCAGTGCCCTAGTTATTTAGCAGTAATCCAATTTCTGAAGCAAGAGACGACAAAAATTTGCAGAAGTATGCAACTTTTGGAGTCGAATTTGAAATTTCACGACGCCGTCACGCCGGTATGCATCACAGTGCAGTGTGTTTAAAATAAAGGCAAAGTGAACACAAAAAGATATGTAACTGATAGGAAATGTTCTCATCTTTTACATGGTACTATTCTCTTTACATTCCACTCCATAGTTATTAAGCAGTATGCCCTGAAACAACACCATCCGAAAAGACTGCAACTTTTTGATTTTGGATGCTTGTCGCAGAAGTTTGCAACACGGTTCCGTGTGGTCAAAGTAAACGTGACATAACTTTTAGAATGTACGGAACAGATAGAACAATCTTTCTTCATTCACGTGGTACCACTCTTGAAATTTTCTGTGCTCTAGATTCTTAACAATAAGCAAATTTCTGACACAAGTGGCTCGAAAAAGTTGTAGAAGTATGCAATTTTTGGAGTCGAGTTTGAAATTTTATAACGCCGTCACGCCGGCATGCATCACAGTGCAGTGTGTTTAAAATAAAGGCAAAGTGAACACACAAAGATATGTAACTTATATGACATTTTCTCATCTTTTACATGGTACTATTCACTTTACATTCCACTCCATAGTTATTAAGCGGTAGGCCCTGAAACAACGACACCTTCCAAAAAGTAGTTTGCAACTTTTCGATTTTGGATGTTTGTCGCATAAGTTTGCAACACGGTTTCGTGTGGTCAAAGTGAATGTGACATAATTTTCAAAATGTAAGGAACAGATAGAACAATCTTTCTTCTTTCACGTGGTACTACTCTTGAAATTTTTCGTGCTCTATTTTTTTTTTTTACAATAAGCAAGTTTCTGACACAAGTGGCTTCAAAAGGTTGCATAAGTATGCAACTTTTCGGCTCGATCCTCAATCTTTCTGACGCCGTCGCAGAATTTTGAAACACGTCGTGGTGTTTTCAAACTAAACAAAGTGTAGTGACATGAGCGTACGGGATCGATAGAAACATCTTTCATCTATTACATGGTGTGGTTGTTTTTAACATATGTGCTGTGGATTTTTAACGGTAACCTAGTTTCTCACCTAAGGGTGGGCGACGCGTAGTAATACATTTTGGGGAAAAGTTGCAAACTTCTGCGATCGTGTGAACCCACCTTCTCTTTGTCTTTGTCTCGGTCTGTCTGTCTGTCTCTCTCATTGATCACAGTATAATCATTATTATTGTTACAGCCACACCTTCAATTGTAACAAGGACAGGTTGGCCGACAGGCATTCGTGCCTGAATGCTTACCTTTGTGTAACAATGTTCAGGCTGTCAACAAGCACCCGCGACCCAACCCCTCCCAAAACTAAAATTTATCCGGGCAACAAAAATAAAAATGACAGCAAAAACAACAATAAAAAAAGATAGAAAGGAAAAGAAACTACAACAACAACAACAACAACAACAAATGAAAAAGAAAAAAAAAGAGTGAGGTCACTGAGTAATCAGCACCTAATGTTTTCTGCGCCGGCCGTACAAGCTAACGCAGGTCCTGAACTAACAGAGGAGTGTCGTGATTGCACACAGACTGTGGATCTAGTTCCAAATGTACAGACAACAAAGAAGTAAATAACAGCAAGAAGAAGAAGAAGAAGAGCAAGAAAAAGGAAGCTCTCGTACTTTCAGGCACTATGCATTTAGGTGCCGAAGGCCTTTATAGAACAGTGGTCAGATCGAAATAAAACCCAACTACAGTGGAAAAAAACCCACCCCCTTTATGAACTTCGCATTGGGTGCATCAGTCTCTCCCCGGGAACGAATAATATTTACCCTTCCTCAAAGCCGTACAGACAGCAAAGGTGTTATCACAAATTTGATCCCGGTGATGACCATTAATTATTGCACTGGTTGCCAGGGCCAGTCGCGAGTTTCGCTACCTGAGTAGATCATCGATGACCAGTATTAACGACAGAAAACCATCGTGGCAGACTCCGACAGCATGGGAGAATGTTCTCAGCTGCCAAACGTAAGCGGCTGACAACGACGGGAGACTTTTGTCAAAACAAACAAACAAAACAAAACAAAAACTCACAGTCCTGCAAATGATTAGCAAGAATCTTCTTCCTTCTTTTTTTTTTTTTTTTTTTTTTCTTTTCTTCTTTTTTTCCGCATGATCAGTTAATTCAGGCATTTCTAGTTGGAAGTGTAGAAAAGAACAAGTAAATTCACTGTTGAGGTTTTATATTTAGATCTGGAAGACCTTAGAGTAAATCCGACGAAGGAAAAAGAGAAGAAAAAAAAGGAGTCCTACTCCCTCCATTAAGAACCTATTGGGGGAATCAACGTTGTGAGAGGACATAGCAAATAGCGTGCACATACAGAGATCGTCTGATCTGAGAGGAAGCACGAACGTTGTGAGAAAGCTACAAATAACGCTCACACACTGAGACCGCCAACCTTGTGAGAAAACTGCATAATCATTTAACACCGTGCACGCAAACAGAGTGCTGGTCTCGCTCACAGAACCAACATTTATACACAAAGGGTAACAGCTCAAACCGCCAAGAGACGGCGCGAGTCAAATTCTTCACATTCCAGCTCATGCCTTGGGCCGCAGAGACAGGTGCATAACGGTAATTAATTAAGCAGATGCCAGACGCATGCGGCGAGTTGCTTGTGTTGGTGTCCCTTTTGCAATAATGACCGTGTGTAGGAAGCTTAACTCACTGCAGATGACACCGTCTTCACACGTGGATTTGGAGTCACATTTGACAAATGTGGCCTTAGAGCAGTCAGAGCCAGGATCCAGAGCTGAAACACAGAGAGGCGGAGTGAGTGAGAAGGGTGGCCGGGGACGAGAGACAGTTTAGTGTGTAAACTTACCTAATTATAGACATGATTGACGTGACTCAATAAACATGCAACAGTTAAGACATTGCTGGACAAGTGAGCTACCCAAACAAGCACAGCAAAACATTAGAGGATATAGTACGGATATACACCAGTGGAAAAACAAAGGTGACTGATAATACCAATTTATCGGAATTTTACACAAAATATAAAGTCTGTTACTCAAAGCAACTAGACATGCACAGCTGCGGAGATAGAGAGAGGCGGAAAATAAATGAAAACAGATAATTCTGCCTTCAGGTGCATGGCACTTGATCCAACACAGCACATTAGGCTTGGCATTACAGCAGTTTGTTTTAGTCCTTCGTTAACCCTTTGCAGGAAGTTCGGGTCGCTTTACGTCAGTAAGACTACAGCAGCCACAAGAGCAGCTCTGCCCATTCCTGACAGTGTGAGCAGCTTTTTTTGTTCGTGTGTGTCGAAACAGTAGTACAGCTGCCAGTATGCGCACACAGATGCTAATGCGTGCCACCGTTCACGGGGGAATACGAGCGCCATAAGGCAGTCTGCACTAAAAATGGACCCTGGGAGAAAGGTCCCCCGCCGCACCCGGGAGTCGAACTGGCGTCAGCAGTGCGCCTGGCCTTTTGGTCAACTGAGCTAATCGACCCCTCTGAAAGGAAATCATTACAACGTTTTGTTTGCTTGTTAAATACTTCTTTATAATCATTTTCAGGATTTGGTGGACGCCTTCAAGACGCCACTAGTTCAGCCATGCACACTGATACGTAAACAAACGTGACGTAGTTTAGCTACGCACAATGTAATGTCAATAAACATCACGTAGATCAGCCACGCACAATGTAATGTCAATAAACGTGACGTAGTTCAGCCACGCACAATGTTATGTCAATAAACTTGACGTAGTTCACCCACGCACAATGCTACGTCAATAAACGTCACGTAGTTCACCCACGCACAATGCTACGTCAATAAACGTCACGTAGTTCAACCATGTACAATGCTATGTCAATAAACCTCACGTAGTTCAGCCGTGTATATTGTTATGTCAATAAACTTTATGCAGTTCACGTTGTTCAGCCATGCCTCGCATAATTACAGCCAAATATGCTTTCCATGTGAACATTGCGTTGAATAGTGGAATGCACGAAGATTTAATCTTGTACCTCATTTTATTGCAGTGGTTGCTGCGTCTTCAACGAACGTTACCCACTTCTAGTTCTAAGGGCTTCGTTCGAAACCCACAAGTTTCTGCTCTGCTGCTATGAATTCGTGAGATGAACAAGGGGGCTCAACGGCCTGTGAGTTTTTGCGCGGAATATTCTTTGTGACGTTGTGAAGCTGCTTGGGTAATAACGAAAGCCTTGACCTCTCCAAAGCAAGTCACTGAGTGGAGATTCATTAAGAGAAGAAAATAAAAGAAGAATAAGAAGTAGAAGAAAGCGTCTGATCATTAGAATTTGACCCGACACGTCTCAAAGAGTTATGACGTGTCAGTACCGATGATTTCACACGACACGACTCAAAGAATTGTGACGTGTTGTTAATACCGATGATCTTACACCACACGTCTGAAAGAGTTGTGACGTGATGTCAGTACCAATGATCTCGTTCGGAAGATGAGTAGCAAAACGACAAGAGCCTCAGACTTCTCGTCCTCACCGCAGTTATTGTCGTCGATGTAGCGGATCATTGGCTCCCGAGCCGAGTTGTCCAAGTTGCAGGCCGTCTCCAGGCAGCGGCGGTAGTGGTCAATAAGGGGCGTGCCAGAACCGGCCAGGCAGTCCACCGTCACCTGCTTCAGCAGAATTTCGTTGCAGACCCAGGTGTCAGTGGCGTTAGCAGCAGCACACCTTTGGTACTCCGAGAATGCCTTAGGACAGGAGGATCTGTGATGAGACAAACTGCGCACTGGACTGCAAGCTGGGTACAGGCATCGTTTATGCTTCCTATTATATAGTACTTGTAGCAGCAGCAGCAGTAGTAGTGGTAGTGGTAGTGTTAATCGTAGTGATGGTGGTGGTAGTAGAGTAGTTGCATAGTAGCAGTAGCAACTGGAGTAGTAGTATAGTATCAGTAGCAGTAGTAGTAGGTTATGAGATGGTAGTAATAAATTAAACAGTAGCCGTTTAATATATTTTAATGTGAGTTTTTACCTTATATCAGTTTACATTCAAGATTCATGATTAATTTATTATCTCCTCAGAGATTCCATTTGAACAAAAACAATATTTTAGTCATAATGTTTGCAGGCCAGCTGTCTTGGGATTTTAGACAGTAGGCCAGTTTATTGTAAAGACATTAAACAAAGTGAATAAGGAGAGGGGTGGAGGGTGGGGGGAAGGAACAAACTCCTACTCACTTCATACAATGCCTGTTGATTGCATCAGTTCCCCTCCACCCCCTCCCCCTACATACACGCACACCCATACCCGTAGCCGAATCCGAGTTTGGCCCCAATGGAAGAGAGGCAGATAGGTTAACAAAAACTCTGATCCTGGTGGGAACCGTTATTATATTTCAACGTCACCGTATGGAGCATCAACCTTTTGCTGACAATTGTCAGCTCCACCAATCCTCTAACCCATCAGCCACAGACCAGACTCTGTTAAGTGTTCAGGACTGCATATATGACACCAAAGACTGGATGACTGGCTGTCAACTTTAGCTAATCGAAGGCAAGACTGAAGCAATGCTATTTAATTCATCAACACTCCAAGACCCACCTACATCTTTATCCATTTGCCAAACTACTGTTGCTATATCTTCTGCAGTTTAGTCAGAAATATCGATTTCTACCTCACATCCGACGCCACAAAAACACTCGATGTCTCACTTGTACTCTCCTGGACTATTATTGCAATTCGCTATTAGCCAGCCTCGATTTTGCTGTCCTCCATCTCTTATCTTCAAAGACCACGAAACTTGTCGTTTGTGAATCCCCGAATGTACATACCGCATCAATATTCACTCAGCTCCACTGGTTACCTGTCAAAATTCGTATCTCCTACACTATTGCTTGCTTCTGTTTCATTAATTTATCTGCTCAAGTTTCTGTCTGATAGCATTCATCTGTAATCTGTTTCATTAATTCCCATTAACTTCTCGGCTCCTGTTTATCTCTAATATCCTGCATCTGTCCTTCTGTTTCATTACCATTAACCTTTCTGCTCCCAGTTATGTCTAATATCCTCCATCTGTACTTCTGCTTCTCGATCACTTCGCTCCAGTGCGGACACCCGTCTCCTAACTTTTCCACTGTGTAAGCACAAAACAAAAGGTGATCGTGCCTTCCTTTATTTTTACTGCCACCACACATCATAAAATGCTGCAACAATCACTACACTCAGGTCCGCTCTAAAGACTCGTCTCCTCAACCTGTATCAAGCTGACTAACTGAGCCATGTTCAGTTAGAGGTATGCGTGGTGTGTGTGTGTGTGTGTGTGTGTGTGTGTGTGTGTGTGTGTGTGTGTGTGTGTGTGTGTGTGTGTATGTATGTGTGTGTGTGTGTGTGTGTGTGTGTGTGTGTGTGTGTGTGTGTGTATGTGTGTGTGTGTGTGTGCGTGTGTGTGTGTGTGTCTGCGTGTGTGTCTGCGTGCGTGTGTGCGTGCGTGTGTGTGTGTGTGTGTGTGTGTGTGTGTGTGTGTGTGTGTGTGTGTGTGTGTGTGTGTGTGTGTATGTGTGTGGAACTCAATGTATATGTAAACCGTGTCTGTTTTCTGTATAATTATGTATACTGACCCAGTCCCCTATCTCCGATCATGTTTTCTGAAAAGCAATCGGAGATTCGTAAGAATTTACCCTTTAGAAAATGGGATATGGCATGCTAGACTCCTGTATATATATATTTATATATATATTTTTTTTTTTTAAAGTTCCTCGGGAAATGTCTATGAATATGTCTGTTTTGTGCATGAGTGCATATGCTTTGAACGTCAACGCGGAGGTTTAAACTTGCTCTTGAAATACCAATACATGCAGCTATCTTTGGGGCTTACTGAGAAGCAGGCATTCTCCCAACTTGTGAAATACGGAAATTAGTAGCAGCTAAATACATTATTAGAAAATTCGACAGTTGCAAATCTCGCAAATACTGAGGTTGAATTGAGGTCTGATCACATTTTCCAAAAAAGGGATAATAAGAATTTGAGTCTATTAACCATAGCCTCGTACACTTCTGATTTGCTTGAGAAAAAACAAATGAATTCCAGGAAAGTTGTTAAACAAAATTAATGATATGTTCTCCAACTCCAACTCCAGATTGGGAACTGATGAAGGTCGATTTCGATACAGAATACACCGAAATGAATAAAGAAGAGAATCCACATATCCTATCATATATAGTAAAATCACACCTTACACAAAACTATTCAAATCATTTGAAAATTTACACAGATGGATCAGCATTAGAAAATGAACAAGCAGGTGCTGAATTTGTTATACCAGAGTTTAAAACTAAAAAAAATAAAGTTTCTACTGTGGAAAGGGAAGATCTATATTTACTGCAGAATTAGTTGCACTATTAATGGCTTCATGACAATTATAGTTAATTTATCAATGACGTCATTCAGTATTCTGTTTTGTGTGGGCTCAAACGCTGTGTTATATTTATTGCATTCCACAGACAGTAAAGTGAGATCTGATATTATTTATGTAATAATGTATTTGGTTCACTGTTTACTTATAAAAAAAGGTACAAGTGTCACTTTCTGTTGGATTCCATCAACCTGTGGACTAACTTTTAACAAATGGGCTGACAGAGCAGCAAATTGAGGAGACATCAATAATATGCAGTCAACAAAATTAGACGTTGCGTTGTCTTCAAAGGAGATGTGTAACATTATTCAAAATGACACGTGGAATCGAGTAGGAGTTAGTCGATCAACCTCTTACTATCCAGTTTTAATCAATGTTACAAGATGTGTATCGAGTTTAATATAGAGACTTCTTTCAACGCTATCAATTTTTTTTGTTTTTTCTCGAAAGATACTATGTGCATTTGTAAGTAAAAACAAACAGTATATCATATGTTATTAAATTTTCAACTTATAAAATCATATTTGCCTCCAGAATGGTCGTCTGATGGACATGTTCATTTATCTTTACCAATTTTTTTCTCAGCATTTTTTTTTTTTTTCTCAGTTCTTTCTTTGGCATAACACCTAATCAATGGTCCATTTCGTCATTTACTTTTATTTAAATGTTTTTTATTATTATTTATTTTTACATCGGATGGGAAAGGGGTATGTGTATATTTATGACGGTGGGTGGAATAAAAGTGAGGGTGATAGCTAATATACGTATTTCATTGGGGGGGGGGGGGGGTAGGGTGTGGGGGGGGGGGGGATATGTATTAGAGTATAGGTTTAGGTGAATGAAAGTTTGTGTGACAGCTAAATTAAGTTTGTCAGAAAGTAAGCGAGAATTTCTATGCAATATCGTTTGAGTATCATCGAGCAAGTATACAACATTTAGGGTATATGAATGAGTTAGCAAATGCGCGTATATGTGGTCCTGTGAGTATGATATATAGACCAAGTAAAACTAATTTTCAGTATGAATACAGACACAAATGCATATGTGGTTGTTTGTCAACTGCAATTGAAAAAATATGTTGGTGGAACACGCTGATACATGTCGTTAGTATGATAATTGTAAGATCAGTCTGATATCACTTATGTGAAAAGACTTTAATATTGTCCGTCAGGAAAAGCCAATTGGAAAGGCAGTGAGAAAACATAATTACCAAGATTCCAAACGGATGTGAGCACGAAGTGCGGATTCGAACCCGATGTTTGCTCTTTTGCGGTGCCGTTCTTACCTTGCTCTCTGAACCACGTCATTGTTGCTGAAGAGCATTTCCAGAATCTCCTCCGTCGTGGTGGACGTGCCAGATTGTCCATCCCCTGTAAGCACAGCAGGCCATGTACCTGTCCTCTTTAATAATCATAATAATAATGTGCATTTATCACGCGCTCATCAACGCCCTGGGCGCTCACATGATACACTTTAAAATATGATATTCTATGTATTTCAGTTTCGTCTCTTTTCCGATACCCCTGAGTGTGCGTGCGGCCGTGCGTGCGTGCGCGCGCGCGCACATGCGCGTCTTTGTGTGTGTGTGCTCTTTATTAGCACCGTATGTGCGTGTGAGGGCGACTTGTGTGTGCGTGTGTGTGTGTGTGTGTGTGTGTGTGTGTGTGTGTGTGTGTGTGTGTGTGTGTGTGTGTGTGTGTGTGTGTGTGTGTGTGTGTGTTTCATTATGCTGGGTAGTAATAGGTTTGTTGATTAGTCTATTCTTATGCCATTGATTTGTGTGCGAGTATGAACGCGATGCATGTTTCTCTTTTATTATGTTGTAAAACTGATACATTCTGATTTTTTATATCTCATCGGTAGGCCTATGTCTAGAATATCACTGTGACTGGCTCTCTGGCAAGGCATGCTAAATACAAATTCGTAGCTAAATCAGACTTGGGACTTGTATCAGAACAACAAATCAATCCGAAGTCTTATATGAGCCAAAAATGATCATGATTATGTGTTCTTCCTTAAAAAAATTAACTTTTCAGCAATGATTATTGCTGTTCATGTCAAAACTGTAAAGCGCCACATGTCCTTATTCAGCCTGGTTCACTGCTAACAACAACTGAAAGCATCCAAGCATAAGAAAAGCGTCATTATTCGCGGAAATGGTAACAGTTCTTCTGCCTGTAGACAACTAAGCAAAACAAACATCCATTGACCTCCCCCATAGCCCCCCCCCCCCCCTCCTTCCCCTTGCCATGTTCAAGCTTTTACTAATAACAAATAGCATTACTTGAATACTTGAATACCGTGGCACTATCACCCGGTATATGAAAACACATTGTGGTTTGGAGTTATTTGTAGAGATTGTTTTTTATTTATTTTCTATTTTTTATTTTTTTTAAATATTAAGCAGACATTCCTCTATGAGGCCCAAGTGAACGGATTTTCTCAGACCAGTAATTACTGAGAAATGCGTAGTCAAAGATGTCGAAACTGGTCAAATTATGACTATGGCTACCAGGGTAGAATTATTTCGCTAACTGAGCAGCATCAAATTTTTTCCTTTTCAACCAGTTTACTTCAGATTTGGAACACAAGAAGGTAACATCAGTGTTCCTATTTTATTCTACAAGATAGCAGCTATCTTCATACATGCAGAAGTTGCAATGATATCAAAACCCACATTGCATGAGTAACAATTCATTTTTTGCTCTATACTATTTACCAAAATGTTCCATTCCTAGGGCTTAAAACATAGAACATACTACATATATTATATCTGTTTGCAAGTTAAAAGGGCATAAAATATGAAGATATTTTCAGACACTATTATTTAAAGCTTTCATTAAATAATTTCTGCATCGAAAGTTAACAACTAAATGTATTACTATTGCTATGCTGGTTGAAGTGTTGTTTTACGTCCACAGAAACCGTAGGTGTATTAGGAACGGTGGCCCAGGACGTCCACCTCGACTTTCACACAGCTCCTGACCTCTGGTTTTGATATTATGAACATACAATATTATCTAACCCACCTGCCAAATGTTTACCGCTGTGTGTCAACATGTCGGTGGAAAATGATTCAAAGATAGTGACAGTGTCACCTTATTAACTGACACAATCACAATATAATCGATAAAAAACAACTATGTTATAGTCACCAGCGGCTGAATGTTGAAGATACCCACCACCCCACCCCGAGCCCCACCCGATCAATGTTTCATTCATAAGCAGCGGTATTTTGAATCGGGATAAGGTGATACAACGTTTTAATCACTAAAACTAGCGGCCATGTCTAGTGTACTGTATATATGTGCTTGCATTAACAGCCACTGTGCGTCAAAGTGAGGTTTTACGGTACTGAAGTCGTAAATGGGTTGAAAGCAACACGTGATCAGGTAAACCGACAAAATGGCGGTGGCAAGGGCGCTGTGGACTGTGGTGGATTAGTTTCATCTTAAGTGCGGTGTGTTGTGAAGGTATGTTGTGAAATGAATACAAGTGACCTCACTGTATGAAATGAAAAGAAAGTGCGTCCCTTTTGCAAGAAAAACACATCTACTACTTTTCGACGCTAAGCTAGGAAATATAATCAGAAAGGTATTCACAGTGGTTTTCCACTACGTAACTGAACAACCTGAGAACAAGTTGAGAATGTATTCTGGATTGAACATGACGAACTAATTGGAATCGGCCGTGTTGCAGTTAGCCGCCTGGATTCCCTTTGAACCTCATTATTCAGTAGGCCATATAAGCAATGCAGGATATGTATTGAGCATGCTCATTGCATAGAATTGTCCAATCTAATCATTGTAGAATATCTGAGACCCGTACTGGATACAGTGACCTCCATTCAAACCATTCCAGGACCTTTGTCATCTTAAGGAATCGTAGATTAAATATACCTTTTTTTTCTTCTTCTTTTTTTTTTCCTTTTTTTAAATTACCTCACTGTCACTTGCAGGAAACTTCACTGTCATTGTACTGATTGTAATATGGCTGATAGCTGTACTTGATAGAGGTCCCAATATAACCATTACAGGACCACTGCCATCTGTATTGGATAGACGGTCCAATGTCCTTGCGGGGCATATCACACCGTTATTTAATAGTCAGTCATCTGCTGCCATAGCAGTGCCCTACAGGTGTTTTCTTGATGGTTCTAATGGCCACCCTGGCCATCCTGACAGAAATGACCAGGACGTCGATTCTCACCACAAAGCGCGTCCGGCTGTGATGTGGAGGAGAAGGAGTCCGAGAAGCATCTGACGACGACGCTGGCCTGGTCCGCGCTGAACTCCACTTCAAACTTTTCTCAGAACAGCCGCCTGCCTCTTCGAGTCATAATCCGCAAAGTCAAGTCCAAACGAGTTGAGATTGCCCGTTTTCTCACACCAGGGGTTGGGTACTTTACTTTCAACAAACTGGAGATGTAACCAATAACAGAACATTGTTCAAACACGCAATGCAATTCGTGCAGCAACATGAATGGATGGAATACATACTTCCTATGCAGGTTACGACACAACTATCGGAAACTTCAGCCAAGGGAACATCATAAGAGTTGTGTCTGTGGAGGATGTTTTGTCGTTGTACCCTTTGCGGGGACCTCAAGTGGCTCGCGGCGATCGCTAGCCAGCTTGTTACAAGAGCAGACCAACCCCACCGAGTCCGTGCAGTACAAATGGGCCCATCCGTCTATAAAAGGTTTTCATGAAAGATCAGTCCCTGCTGTGAGCCGGTTTGGCCTAGCGGTAAGGCGTTAGGCTGGTAAGCGGAAAGACCTCGGTTCGATACCGCTTCGGCTCTTCTTTCTCTTCAAAAAGGTTGTGGTTTGTGGACACTGTCTTGTGACTTTGTCCATCACTTCCTACTGAAACATTAAAATAGCTCTCATCGCTGCCCATCTCAATGCAGAAGTCATTCTGGTTGTGACAGTGTAGCGATAGGTATATAATCTCCCTCTCCCCCCACGTCCATAACCCCTTCCCCCCCCCCCCCCCCCATCTCCCTGTCCCTAATAAGCCGTACGGTTTCTGTGGACGTTAAGCACCTTGTTTACTTACTTACTTATCAGTCCCTGCAACTGGGGGTAAAAAGGGCCGCGTGGTACAAAGGAACCCATCCCTCTAAGAGGGTTGTGTGGAAGAGCAGTACTCACAGTTCGGGGTGCCGGGTGGTACAAAGGAACCCATCCCTCTAAGAGGGTTGTGTGGAAGAGCAGTACTCACAAATCGGGGTGCCGGGTGGTACAAAGGAACCCATCCCTCTGAAAGGGTTTTGTGAAAGACCAGTACTTACAATTGGGGTGCCGGGTGGTACAAAGGGCCCCATCCCTCTAAAAGGTGTGTGAAACACCAGTACTCGCAATTTGGCGCGCCGGGCGGTACAAAAGCAGAAAAAGATCACGGTTTTATCCAGGCTCAGCACTGAACTCTATCTCCTCATCCGGATGCCAAACCTCTTCTCAAGCAACACCACCGGCTACCCATAGAACAGAGAATTAAATACAAAATAGCTTGTCTTTGCTATCAGATCATCAGTGGCACTGCCCCACAGTACTTGGCTGAATCTTTCCAGATCTATGTCCCTTCTAGGTCCCTGCAGTCTTCTTCGGATAATAGAACATTTCGCATCCCCACCTTCGAAAGAAAACAGCATGGCGGTCGTGCCTTCAGATTCTCTGCCGCACAAAGTTTTGTTTTTATTTGTAAAGTGCGTTGAGTCCAAAAGCACGCTATAAATGCATTATCATTTTTATCCCAACGCAGTACGAAAGGTCTAGTCGTTTTTATTTGTAAAGTGCGTTGAGTCCAAAAGCCCCCTATGAATTGACTATTATTATTATTACTATTATTATTCCAATGCAATACGAAAGGTCCAGAAGCCCTGCAAGTTCATACATACCTTCTCTCTTATTAATATGTACAGGGTTGTCAACAACAACAAAACTGACACTTTTAATAGCTTGTACAGTCCATGGGTTAACCAAAATCCTTGAACTTCGCAACAAAATCAGTCGTTCTTGTCCAGAGGCAATTTCCTATGGCAGTATCCCACCCCATCCCTGGCAGAAGTATCTGCTGTTGTTGTTTTCTGCACACAGGGGTGCTTGCCCATGCCTATGAGGCTGTGGTGAGGGCCAGAACTTGTGTTTAGCTTATCAGTATGCCCACTAAGGCGGAAATGTGCCTCGTCACTGAAGCGAAGAACGTCCAAGAGAGGGGGTTGTTCTCGATCCGTTTGCTGATACTCTGGCAGAGTTTATAGCCTTGGTTCTTGTTGGCCTGGCTTTGAGCCTCGCGAATCTGCACTCTGTATGGAAACAGTTTCTGGTCGCTATGAAGGACTCTCGTCATATAACTCCTGAAAATCCCCACTTCATGTGACAACCGTCTGGTGGACTTTCGTGGTGACTGTTCCAAACGAGTCCTCAAGTCCTGCTCATGTTCTGGCAGTCAAACGTGCACCACTGTGGGTCTTGCTGCTGACTGCCACATTGCCAGAGTCTCTGAACGTCTGTATCAGGCTTCGGATGGTGCTGCAAAGTGGTGGTTTCATCCCTGGGAATATGCGACGGAATTGCCTCTGGACAAGATTTTGTTGCAAGTTCAAGGATTCTGGTCCGCTGTTGAACACAAAATTGTTTCTCATAGTCCATCTCGGTGTCAGATGGAACTTATAGCTGCACTCTATGTCTCGCCTGGAAATATTAAAAAGCCTTTCTTTCCCTTCTGGATCATTCTGTATTAGTTCAAAGTTGATCCTCTCTGCTTTAGAATTACCTTAGCTACTGCAAACTAATTTACATCGTCTGGTTAGTACGTCACAAAACATCACGTATCAACGTGCGAATCATGAAGCCTGAAAAAGAAAATTTGCGGCTTTACATATAAAAGGTATGGATCTCTCAAATAATCCCATCGCCGTGACTGTTCTAACTGGAACGCCTGGAATATCTAACGACAAGAAAAACCTAAACACTTGCAATCATTGCTGTGCTGCGCGGGTAAGACACGAGGGGTAGGATGGTATCATCACGGAGGAGAAATACTCGGTGCTTCACCTCTTGCAAACGAGAGGACGATGTTCGGACTGCCAGGTTTTCCTTGATGCCACACTTCTGGATTTTGACCAACACGGTGTCGGGAGAGAAAGTGTTGTTGGAGTCCAGTTTACTTCCTGGGGTGACCACCAGCGTGTAGTCGCCGCACTGGATGTCGGCCAGCCGGTACTTGCACGGTACAGCCACAGTCGACGTTTGTCCGTTGAACATGGTCAGGACTCCTGAACGCTTCACGGAACACGTATTGGTCGCTGTGATCAAAAGGAAATATTAAATAAATACTGAAGAAATGGTGCTTCCGTTTGGTGTTCGTGTGCATTGTTAGTGTATATCTTTTTGCGTGGAAAGTGACCACATTTTGTACTACAAGGTTTTGAAGATAGTGCATGACCATTTGTTGCCGAAAATGATCAACACCCGTAGTCTAAGAATTGGTGTCCTGTTTTGAATGTAAATGTAAGACCTTATTAAAAACATGTTTTAAATCTGTCCCTGTCTCTGCCCCTGTCTCTCTTTCCCCGCCCCCTTCTTTATTCCACATGCACAATGCACAATGTTTCCTCGTTTCAGTTTGTTCGATGAAAAGCATGAGGAGGAAAAAGCAGAAAATAAAACAGGAAACAGATTTCCAGAAGTAAGCGTGTGCCAAACTGAGGAAGCTAACGGGCACTACCGACTGGATATTCTACCAACAGATACCACCAGCGAGGCGTGCCGCCATCAGTCAGGTATGCATACAACCAGCTGGTTTTGCGTGCTACCCACAGGGTAAAACTACACTCCCACCATCCGGGAATACCTAACAACAAGATGCACCGACCACCAAATAATTACAGGGACTCACACAGTCACCGGGTATACTGGATGGTATACATGTCTGCTCACAGTATTCTGTAGTTGATCGGTTTGTTTGTTTGTGCTTGTGCATCACTGCCGTTGAAAAGGAATGCTGCACTAAACTGTATCTTTTTTAAATGCTTCATCACAGGCAATTTTTTATGACGTAAGGTTATTCTTTTCTTCTTCTTCTTCGTTCTTACCTAGCGAGTCATGTAATGTATAAACTGATCCGGTATCTTGGGTGGTTTAAGCTACTATTAAACTGGGCATAGCTACCAGAAACTGGTTATAGTGGTACCTGCCAGAAACTGCGTATACCTACAGTCAGCTGGGAATACATACTATCAGCCGGTTATAACTATCGTCTACTGGGCAAAGCTATAATCAGCTTGGTATCATCAACGGGGTAGGCCTACCAACAAATTAGAATACATTAAATCAACTGAGTATACCTACCACAAACTGGGTATATCGACCATCAACTCGATTTGCATTTCACCAGTTGGATATACATAGAGGAGCCTGGGGCACCCTTGGCCCGATTAAAACAAAATCATTTATAAATCAACAGACAAAGAAGGCTGACATTTCACCGTGAACTTGAATATTTTTGCACCACACAAACAAATGAAGAAAGAGGTATGCACTTGGTAGTTTTGGCACATTCTGTTTAAGAGCACATCCCCTTTTTGGCCCAAACTGCCCTATGCCCGAGATAGGTTGGGTCATGGCCTGGGGCGGTATGGCTAATTAAAACTCTCAAATTACAAGTGTCAGAATAAAATGTCAGTATAGACTGGTTTTCTTAGCGATATCTACCCGAGGTATAGTTTTTGTGTAACGCTTGTTGAGTTTTCTGTATATCTTTTAAAAATCAAAGCAGATCATGTCAGACACAAATGATGATGGCTTTGAAAGAAAAGTTGTCTTTGTGGAAGTTACAGTGGCGCCCCTCTGTGGGGGGCACGGCTACCAGAAGGGAGGGGTTCGAATCTCAGAAATACACACCCTGGGTGCACTGGAGACACAGGTGCAGGTTTTGGACCATCAGGATATACCAAAAAGTGCTAATTTGTTTTTTTTAAAAGATGGAAAAAAGCTTCAAATAATTACATAGTAATGCAAATTTGTCAAGCGCCTACCCTGCGGCTCAAAGCCCTGAACAAGCATAATAACACACATAATGTACATAGACATGGAAAATGTTACCAGCAATTTAACAAACAAACAGAAAAGCTAACAGATAATGTAGACATCAACAAAGGTTCAAGCATAACTATGTGAAACACACACACACACACACACACACACACACACACACACACACACACACACACACACACACACACACACACACGCACGCACGCACTGTACAGACTGATTTAAAGCAATGTTTCTTAACTGAAACATGTGAAGATTCAGAATGGCTTCATAACCGTTAGAAATAAAGAGCAGTCTTATTCAGCAATACTTTTGCTGATAAACCGAATATAATTATCGGATTCCCGTACTCCACATGCATTTTGCACTTAGTGAATTTCATTCCTAATCACCACAAATAGTACAAAAACACCAATCTGCAATCTTTTTGTCAAGAATCCAATCGCTTCAAGTTACTATCTTGAACACATAAGGAACATGGAAATGTATTCGCCAGTCACGTTAAATGTGCACAGGAATTTAAAGTATACTTTAAGTTCAGGCTGACGAACAAACCAAAGAAAAGTACAACAGTGACAATGGGAAGCGAGGATTGCTCTGTGGTTGAAATAAGGAAGGAATCAGGTAGGAGTAAACTTGGTATACATGCCGTCACCTGGGTCTAAACTTTATATACCTGCCAACACCTGGGTATAAACTTGGTATACCTGCCACCAACTGGGTATAAACTTGGTATACCTGCCACCAAATGGGTATAAACTTGGAATACCTGCCACCAGCTGGTAATACCTACCAGGCCGATCAGTCAACACGGTATACCTGCCACCAACTGAAAGAGAGAGAGAGAGAGAGAGAGAGAGAGAGAGAGAGAGAGAGAGAGAGAGAGAGAGAGAGAGAGAGAGAGAGAGAGCTGCTACCAACCGGCTATACCTGCCGTCTGGTTTACCGGTAACCAACCGGGTACCAGACGTATGGTAAATGGGTCATCAACCGAGTACGTCTACCAGATATACTGTAAAACGATCATCAGCCTGGTACACATATACCAGACACTCGGCATACCTGCCACCCGGGTATACTTACCAGGCACTGGATCTACGCCATCACCATAGGAGTCGGTCACCAAGCAACACGCCACAATGGCGACAACGACAGAGAAACGAGCCATGACTGCTTGCAGGTATTCTGAAGAGAGGAAGAAAAACCTATTGCCAGTAAATGAGTAATGCCACACAAAATTATGGCCTTCTTAATTCTTTCACCGACAACTAATAGGCTTGGTCACCATAACAATAATAGTTCACACCCAATAAAAACAATAGCAATCAGGCTAAAGACAATCACAACACTACAAAGAATCACATGCGAGCGCAGTGAGTCTGCTCGAAAGCGGAGAACAGCGCTATATAAAAGCGATCAATAATAATACAAAGGCACCATGTGCACACAAATGGGGAACAAATCGTGAACATTACGTACGTTCAGCTGCTGCACAGGTTAAAACCTGTTTGAAAAGATAACTGATTCTGACGGTGATGAGGTATGTAGTCCTTCCCTCCTTCATCACGAGGCGGGGTGGGTCGGGGTGATGGGTCTGTATACCCCCCCCCCCCCCCAACTCAGTTTACGCGATCCCAGGAGCCGTGTGAACAAGGTGTGGTGCTGGGCTGGGTAACGAGATGGACAGATGATGATGATGATCTCTTGCTTTATAGCTCGTTTCCATTAACTCGAATGCTTAAAGATGGCGGGGGGGGGGGGGGGGGGGCATCATCATCATCATCAAGACATCATCATCATCATCTCAGATGATAGAAAGTCATAAAC
>OY757558.1:8342055-8387055 GCA_963584105.1 Alviniconcha strummeri | reverse complement strand
CTCTACACGAAGAGAATGTACAGAAAACTAAGGCAAATAGTAAATGACCCCATACACCCAGTGAAAAACTACTTTAATAGCAGACACTACTTCGGGAGTAAAAATCTTCACTCCTGTTGCAACAGGAGTGGAAGATTTTTACTCCCGAGAACAAATACAAACCGTTATAAAGCCTCGTTTTTACCCCCGGCTCTGTCAGTTTTTAATGAAAATTATACAGTCATTAAGTGAACGTGCGCATGCGCCAAAACGTCTGTTGAGGATGTTAACTTTCTAAGGGAGGGTTGGGGATGTGTCAACCTTCTTTTTAAAAAATTAATTTGAGAGTTTTTACGTTTGGTTGAGAGAGAAAGCCTTATTCCATGTAATTTTGGGTTTACTAGGTATTAGCGTTAGATCGTTACTATTAGTGTATGCAGACTGAGAGAAAGGGGGCCTATGTCTAAGAGTGTGTATGTGTGCGCGTGTTTCATGACTGTGAATTACTGAGATATGCTCTTCGTTTGTGTGATCGAACAACAGCTTTAATTTTCCGTTGGGAATGAATAAAGTATATTGTTCATTGTTGCCACTGAAGCCAGTAAGCAACTATCCACACAGGACACCAACCAGGAACGATTTTATATATATATATTTATTTTTTTTTGGGGGGGGGGGGGGATAAAGAAATGTTTATCTGGAGGAATGCTCTACAGCATCGATATTCTTCCGTTGTGAACAGTGACATCAAATTTGAGATCAGTGACTTTGATCGTGACAATGCCCTTTAGAACTGACAGTCGTCTATTCCGTAATCACACAAAGCTGGTGACCATAACCCTGTATTTCATTGCTGTGTCAGGGCAGAGACTGCCCAGCCTGGGACAGCCAAGAGTACGACGTTTCAGCTGATGATGCGGGGTTTCATGTCCTCGGATGTCGGACTGACATATTAGGGACAAACTGTAGCAAACTCTTAAAACTAAAGATCAGTGGGGGAACTAATCGAGTACTCTGAAAAAGAGCAACAACTTGACAAAGACAACAAATCACACACGTACACAAAACACTAGATGGGGGCTACATACCTAATAGGCTACACTGAAAAAGAACAACAACAGCAACAAAATCGAATAGAGAGAGAGAGAGGGAGAGAGACAGAGGGAGAGGAGTCAGTACGGAGACAGAGAGCGAGTTCCAGGGTTTATACACGCCAAAGGAAGAGGGTACGCACAGACACGATACCTTACAGATTGGCAGGACGAGTAGCAGGTCTCCGACACCTGGAGAACACCGGAATGTCCTACAAAGTTCCCGAGGCACAGGTGAAACTCAAAACACAGCTTTATCCTCAGCACCGATCAGCACCCGAAAACAGTTAGTCCGAGGCCCGTGGTAAGACCGGTACGGAAATTCCACAACGATCCTTCGGAAAACAGATTATTCTTAACTCCCTGAGCGACACGGCACACACACCGAAGTTACACACGGATGATTGGGCGAATGCGACTTGCTCCACTCGTGTTCAAGACTTGACTGGTGATTGTCCCAGAACTCGTATAGACCTCTTTCGCTTAAATATTCGCGCATGCGCAATGGACTGGTGTACGCGATTTGTCGGAAGTAGGGGAATGTGTCAGCTGGGTTGCTGGCCGAGCGCAGAGCTGTATTTCCATGGTACTACTAGTAGTAAAAACCTCGCATTTCACGGCGACAAGATGGGCGGAAAAGATCACTACCGTGTAACCCAATGTCCTTTAGTTCCAGTAACAAGGCAAAATATCGCAATCGGCGCTGACTCGAGAATGATCCCCATTGGGTATGCAAAATTATTCAATCCGGTCAGCATGTTTTCCCCTACGTCCGCTTTGGAGGAGTTGTAGACCTTTGTAGTCGTCTCTGATTGGTTGTCGCTGACTTAAATCTTCGCGCATGCGCAGTGGACTGGCGTGGGCGACTTGCGGGAAGTAGGGGGAACACATCAGCTAGTACAAGTAGTATTGAAAACCTCGCATTTCACGGCGACAAGATGGGCGAAAAGATCAATGCCGTGTGACCACTGGTCGAATAAAGAATTCCGCGAAACGTCTGTCTTTAGTTTCAGTAACAAGGCAAAATATCGCAGTCGTCGCTGACTCAGTCGAGAATTGTCCCCAGTCTGTCGAGAATGAAGTTGCAAATGTTCCGTGTGTGTGTGTGCGTGTGTGTGTGTGTGTGTGTGTGTGTGTGTGTGTGTGGTGTTCCTCCCCCCCCCCTCCTCCTCCCCGTTTGTTTTTTCTCCATCTCACTCCAGTGTGCGGCTGTGCACTTAATTACTACAATATATATATATCACTGTTGTCAGAACCGGCGAGATAATATCAGTGTGTGCGTGAGAGAGGCTGGTTATTATGGTTCAGGCTGTTTTGCCAGGACGTGTCAGTGTAGGGTACATGTGAGGGTGAGGGTGTTTCTTTGATGACACCTTTCATTTCTGATCTCTTATCTTAAACGTTACTATATGTACAGTCTTTTAGGCTAATTTGATCTCTCTCTCTCTCTCTCTCTCTCTCTCTCTCTCTCTCTCTCTCTCTCTCTCTCTCTCTCTCTGGCTTTCACAAATTTGTCGTCCGGTTTTAGATTTATTTATGAGGCTACCTTGGTCCGTTAGTTGTGTGCGTGCACGCGCGCTTGGCTTGACGTGACAAAACAAAAGAAGAGGACTAGGCGGACTACCAGCAAGCCTAATGTAAAGCCACAAGACACACCAGTCAATAAAACACTAGGCGGACTACCAGCAAGCCTAATCGTAAAGCCACCAAGACACACCAGTCAATAAAACACTAGGCGGACTACCAGCAAGCCTAATGTAAAGCCACCAAGACACACCAGTCAATAAAACACTAGGCGGACTACCAGCAAGCCTAATGGTAAAGCACCAAGACACACCAGTCAGTATTAACACTATAGTCTGCAGCAAACTAATAATGGGACAACCGCAGACATGTGAGGGTGAGGGTGCACATAATCGGTACAACATGGAAGAAAGAAAGAAAAAAGATGTGTGTGTGTGGGGGGGGGGGGGGGGGGGGGGTCTGGCTCTCTGATGAAGTTCGATACTTATTCCTCTCTGCGACATCCCAACTGAACCAAAATGTCAGACTCTGCCTAATGCTTGAGCCATGATATCACTATATAACTGATATTAATAATAATATGAATTTATAGTGTGCGTTCGGCCACTCAAAGCGCTTTGTCATTAAATTAAACAAAAACATGGAATACATAAATATTCACACAAAAATCAATAGCATAATAATACATTACTATTCACATACTTAGTCATACAAAGCGAAGTCAGACTGACACACACTCAAACACAGTACCCTCACACTCACAGAGTCGCCTGCACGCACGAACGCACGCACGCACACAAACACGCCCCCCCCCCCCCCCACCCCCCCCCCCCCACACACACACACACACACGCGTAGACTGTATGTAAATTAGGATGGATGTGTAACCTGACACACACATGTTCACAGGTTTCCGTGCACGGGCGCATACACATAGAATTTACAGTGCGCGTTCGGCGACTTAAAGCGCTTTGTCATTTAACTAAACTAAGGTATGGAATGCGTAAATACTCATACAAAAATCAATAGGATAATAATACATTACTACTCATGCTTAGTCATACAAAGTGAAACTGACACAGACTGAAACAACACCCTGGCACTCAGAGAGACGCCTGCGCGCACGCACGCACGCACACACACACACACACACACACACACACACACACACACACACACACACACACACACACACACACACTCACACACACACACACACACACACACACACACACACACACACACACACACACACACGCACGAATGCACGCACGCATGCACGCACGCACACGCACACACACACACACACACACACACACGCACGAATGCACGCACGCATTCACGCACGCACACACACACACACACACACACACACACACACACACACACACACACACACACACACACACACACACACCACCCCCCATCCCCCACAAACACACACACATACAGGCGGATCACTCGCACTTGGATCGCAAGCGCGGATAGCCCCCATCCCCACCCCACCCGGCTCACCCCGGAAAGAAAAAAGAAAAAAGAAAAGAAAAATAATAATAATAACGACGGCCAACCAGGTGGCGGAGTTTCCTTCCCAGTAAACGGACTGAATGAACCGGAAATGTGACTATGTCTGTGGGTATCCAGAATGATTCAGCCCGGTCAACAGGTCTGAGCAGTGTTCACGCGCCCTCACAGGCGTTGTTGCATCTGCTGTACTAATTATTGCAAATTTCTCATGATTAGTCTCCTGGTTTGATTAGTTGACGTGATAGCATTGTTCCTCGTGATGTGGCCGTTATAGTGGTACCTGTTTGGTGTGTCACGTCCAGGAAGTGAGGACAGTTGGTCTTGTTCTGTTTCTGCAAGTCCTGACTCTCCTCTCTGTTTTACACTGCTTGCCGCCAGCCGGTCATGTTGAGCCTGAGCCTGTGTCCATGACAGTGACAGCGCTTTCAGTGCAGCGGTGCAAGAAAGAGTTGTTTGCTAGCTGTGCTACGCTCGACATGACCTTCTGTCTCGGAAACCGCTGCCACACCTCGCCCCTTCCTCTCCCCGCAGCTGATCGCACGTCTATCACATCTCGGCCTTGCGAGAAACGTGCCCAGAAATTCAGCCACGCCGATCGAGAAGAGGAAGTTTCAAGGTTTTATTGAGCTTTTGGCCCCTGGGGGCTAGAAAGCGAAGCTACATTCGCTCACGACATTCCATATGAACAAATACACGAGTTCTACTAATAAATAACTACCACACTTTATATATATATATAATGCTCAAACACAAATCAAAGTTGTTGTAACTGTTGTGCCTTTTTCAACTTTTTATTATAGTAAAATTTCACTCCCAAATAATTTGTAATCCCCAACAACGTCAACGGTTTCCTCATTAAAATTGAATTTCGGCATTTTCCTGATCTCCCCCCTTGAAATTAATATGACAACCAATGTCCTAACATTAATATCGAGACCCCAGAATTCACAATATATTTTAAGTATATCTAACACTCTCTGCAAATCTTCAGGACATTCGGCTAGTACAATTGTGTCATCCGCGTACAACAATAGAAACAAATACTTTTTTCTCTCGATATCTTGAAGACACACATCCCGGGCCAATGCAGACGGTAGTTTTAGGCCCTGAACATTGTTACTCTTAAAAAACACACCTTTCAAGTCATTCAAAAACAGCGAAAACAAACCTGGCAAAAAATTTCCCCCCGACACAGACCAACATTTGAGACAAAAAACTGCGATAGACCGTGCCTAGTTTTCACACATGATTTTGCTTTAGCATACGTATCTCGTATCACACGTAGAACCTTCCCATTCACACCAGAATTTAACAGTTTTCCACAACAATCCGCGCTGCACATTGTCAAGGGCCTTTTTATAGTCAATAAACGCACAAAATAACTCCTTTTTTCCCCCCCGCTGCAAATGTACATGAATGAGACAATATAAAGCAAAAACGTGATCCATCGTCGAATGCCCTTTCCTAAAACCTGATTGTTCATTACCAAGAATGTCACTGGTTTCTAAAAACGAATGAATTCGATCGTTTATCACACTAGTAAAGAGTTTTCCAAAACGACTCAGCACAGTTATCTGGGTCATTCACTTTACCTTTTCCTTTATAAATAGGACTAATATAGCCAATGGACCAAGCGTGTGGAATTTTACCTGTCTGCAGTGCAATATTAAACAGCGTAGTAACTGCGATTAGCAATTTAGAAGAAGAAGTCTTTAGGAATTCAGTAAGTATACCGTCATACCCACATGATTTATTATTTTTAAGCTTCTTGATGCATTTCAAAACTTCGTCCGCTGAGATATCATTTTCCAAATCATCGTGTACAAATATATCAGTTTCGTTATCAAATGTATGAAGTTCTTCCTCGGGGATGTTGCCCAGCTTCTCAAAATGCTCAACAAAAAGACCGTGGCTAATGGCATCTACAGTATGCTTCTTTTGACGGTTATTACTATTCAGGATTCTCCAGTATGCACGTGGATCCGAAGAAAGCAATGATCTTATCCTTTCGTGGAAGATTTTCGTGTGCATTCGGCTTTTTCTGTTTAGAACTTTTTTATACTCTTTATGCGCACGTACTCTCTCTCCTTTGGTATAATAATTAGCATTACTTTTATGCATACCTTTAGCTTTTCGATACTCGGCCCTTTTCTTCTTGCATTCTGCGTCAAACCAAGGGTATTTATTCTCTCTTTTTTATCCCCTGTCTTCTTGGCTCATTTTGAATTTGTTTGCCTTTATCCTCTCTCATACAGGCTTGGCTCTGGTACATACTGTATCCAGTCTACCAGCTGCAATTGTTAACAAGCTACACGTACCATCCGTTATGTCGTCGATATCAGACTGGTTAATACTGTCAGTACTTTGTAGCAACTTTTGCATACCATCATAAATTACCTCTACTCCTCCCTCGTCAATTTCAGCTAAAGAATCACGCTCAGCTCCTGGTCTCCAAACAGGTTTAGCAAACCCCATCATACCCTGACTAACGTTTACGTTATGGATTGTTTAGTGGCTATCAGCACCAGTTTTCAGTTTTATAAAGACAGGGGCAGTGGATATCTGATAAACATTCATCAAAATCACCAACATAAAAGTCACAAATGCATGGAAAAACACACGGCGACGCAATAATATAGTCGACAAGGCTAGCGTTTTTACGGGTCAATTTTCCCAAATCAGCGTCTTTGCCAACTCCTCCACTTACAATCAAAAGACGCTGACTAATACAAAAATCAATGTGCCGCAACGTGCAGACGTGTCGTGGCGCCATCTTCAGTTCCAGAAGTGAGAGCTGTGCCCTGATGGACACTATTGTTGAGGGCGCCCGCGGCCATAAGTTGCTTTATGAATTTACTGTTGATTATTACTTCTACCAGGTGACGTGCGCGTGAGGATCGGGGCAGGACTTTATCACTGGCGCGAGCTGCCACAAGTACCACAAGCAGACTTTTGATAATGATACTTGTGGCACCTCCCGCCTTTGATAGGACTCCAAGCACTGGTTTACGACATCCTTCCTTTGGAGGAAGGTGCCGGAAAGCGATGCTCGGAGTGTGGACTCTGGCCTGTCTCGCAATTCCATGCACACGACGACGACCCGCTGTTCTGACAGTTTCGGACATCTGCGATGATGTTCTGACCGTTTAACGACTATCTGCAACGATGTCCTGACAGCCTGTAATGATGTACTGACTGTTTATCAGCGAACGGCAATGATGTTCTGACTATTTAACAACCATCCCAGATAATGTTCTGACTGTTTAACGGCCACCTACAGCGATGTTCTGACTGTTTAACGACCATCTCCGATGATGTTCTGACTGTTTTTTTAACGACCATCTCCGATGACGTTCTGACTGTTTAACGACCACTTTGCTGAACTGCACACGTACTGTCTCTATACATTTCTCTTCTAGCTTTTTATTCCTCGCTCATTTTTCCACTGTCAGTTTGCCAGATGTACACATTGTCATACCTGGAAGAGAATATAATTCAAATACTTGTGTTTCGGTTTGGGAATTTTACGAAAGGAAAACAGCCCTCCCCCCTCCCCACCCCCACCCCACTCGCGCACGTACGCACGCACGCACACACACGCGCACACACACACACACCACGTCATCATCTGTCACACCGACAGAGATTCACTAATAATTAAACTGACAGTGTTGACAGGTACGGTGGAAATCAACAAAGGGAGGTAATGTTCGAGTGACGCCATACGCATGAAAAAACACAGAACAGCTATACTTGAATATAGCCCACCACCTTGGATCACCTCGATTTCCTTGAATTCCGCTGTAGAAGGTAGATGAACCACACTTAGACCAGATCATTTGTAGTTTGTTCAGACTGATTTAGTTTTGGTCAGCAGAAAGGGATAATGTAAAGGGTTAGCAGTTACAGAAGGAGGATATTGGTAATGCTGATTTTGTTTCGGTCAGCACAAATTAATGGATAATCTAAAGGATTAGCAGTTACAGAAGGAGGATATTGATGATGCTTTAGTGCTACAACACTAACCTAGACGACCACGCGCACACAAAAGGAAAAAGTAACAACTGTTTCGATGTCTCAGTAACAGTAATATCTCAGCTGAAAAAGAAAAGGAAAGAAAGAAAGAAAAAAGCAACAACAACAACAACAACAACAAAAAAAGCGGGGGGTTGGGGTGGGGGGGTTGCTCATGACGCAATACACACTTCTGCCACACGGAAACCTGGCTGAAATACGTTGTTCATGACGTCACACACACACAGACTGCCGGGCGTGTAAATGGCAGCACATAAGCCTTTCTTGGGGCGACTTCCAAATCCGGCCTGTCATCACGTGTTGCCTCTATTGTACGGTGTATGCTTGTTGTGGAGCTCGAACACACAGGACCACACGCTTCGGAAAAGCACCCGAGTTTCCCATGGGAACGCCATACTAGTATCCCCATTTGGACAACATCTCAGTTTCCCCATTTGGACATCACTATCTCAGTATCCCGATTTGGATTATGCACTAATGGACACACGTATTTATACAAAATATCATGAAACACCCACCCATACACACACACACCCACCAACACACACACACACTACACATACAATACACACATACAGACGCACGCACTCACGCACGGACACGCACGCACGCACACACGCACGCACGCAACACACACACACACACACACACACACACACACACACACACACACACACACACACACACACATACACACACATGTATGCAAACACACGCACGCATATACGCACGTACACACGCGTTCAAACACACACACACACACACACACACACACACACACACACACACACACACACACACACACACACACACACACACACACAGTAATTGGATTATATAAACATATATACCACACCCAAAGAAATTAGTCATTCATTTCGTATCCACTCTGTATCATCGGCCAAGCAAAAAAGAGAAGAGGAAATGTGGTCACGTAGCAAGAAAGCTCCTTAGTTTCTGTTGTGAACAAGTCACGATATCGTGATACACACTGAGAAGACACCGTCGGTAACGTGCGAGACACAGACTGTCTTTTTTTGTTTGGCACTGTTAGTAGGAAGCAGCACACAATAAATTGTATTGATATGTAAGAGCTACCTGCCTTATTTCTCGTAAAATCTGTTTTTATTCAACCATGAACGCTTTTAAGGAAATATCTGCGACCATCTTACCTTCCTTTAGCCATGTGCTCCTCATCTCCACCTTTCTTCTTCCTATCATCCTCGTCCATCTTCCCTCTTCTACTTTCCATCATCATCATCATCATCATCTCTCTGTCTGTGTGTCTGTGTCTGTGTGTCTGTCAGTCAGTCAGTCAGTCAGTCTGTCTGTCTGTCTGTCTGTCTGTCTGTCTGTCTGTCTGTCTGTCTGTCTCTCTCTCTCTCTCTCTCTCTCTCTCTCTCTCTCTCTCTCTCTCTCTCTCTCTCTCTCTCTCTCTCTCTCTATCTGTCTCTGTCTGTCTGTCTGTCTGTCTGTCTGTCTGTCTGTCTGTCTGTCTGTCTGTCTCTCTCTCTCTCTCTCTCTCTCTCTCTCTCTCTCTCTCTCTCTCTCTCTCTCTCTCTCTCTCTCTCTCTCTCTCTCTCTCTCTCTCTCACTCTCCTGTGTTTTCAATGAATCCTTTCATATCATCAACACCACGAGTCTACACGATAAATCATACCGCCTGATGCTGGTTTTAATCAACTTCAAAAGGGTTTCATATCAAAGGTGACGCCAACCGAGGAGGCAAATGGGCCTGAAAATGTACAATGTGTGTCCATTTGCTGCTTGCTTTGTGTGGTTGTTGTATTAATATTTGTGCAACAAAAGAAATTCGAACATCAAAGCTGGTAGTTTGAGCCCATCGGGGCACAGCTGTGCTGGTTAGCTAATTAGATCACTGATGGTGGTTTCACACGATCGCAGAAGTCTGCAACTGTTTCCCAAAAGGTAATACTTCATGTCGCACACCTTTATGGCTCAACGAATCTACAACGCACGTTTAGTTGATTCCATTCTTGTCATAGTAATGCTGTTTATGCAGCCTCTTTGATCTGTTCATATAGCATATTGCAATTTAATAAACGTGGCCGTCCTCCATCTGCTATGGTCCCCACCAACCGACCGACCGACACACTCTCTCTTCTGTTTCTGTTATATCCTTTTAGATCATAAAATCACGAGACTGCATGATGACTAACACTGCGTGATTGTGGTTCTGAAACAAGTGCGAAAAAGTTCCACATTAATTTATCTCACAATCAGAGTGTGAGTAATAAAGCAACGCTCTGGAAATTAGAGCAGGATAAGCAGGAGCTAGTCGCGATTAGATATAAAAGTATGGAAGGAGTTCTGTTTCACTCGAGAGAGAGATGGATTGCTGAAGGTGAATTTTTTTTATTATTATTTTTTGCTCGAGAAACGTAATTATAAAAGTAAACAAATGACCAAAGGTACATTCAATAATGGAGAAGAAATACACGAAAGCAAGGACATTATTAAGGAAATAAAAATATTTTACGAAAAAGTAAAATTATTTTATGAAAAATTATGTTATAAAAGAATAGAAGACTAAAATATTAGATATGGCTCCAGATATGCTGACATTGCAGGAAAAGACTTCGCTGGAAGGGAAAATTATTTTAGTTAAAGCAAGTTTTGCGCTTAAAATATGTTGTTGTTTTTTACAAAAGCCATGGCTCGGATGGATTTACTGCTGATTCGCTTAAAGACCAGCCCGAGTGGAAAATGATTTGTTTGCCCAAACCTGTACTTTTAATGTAGTGAGTTAATGTCCGAAAAGAAAGGTTGCGTTTATTTTTAATGGAATAAAAACCGCATCAAGCCACTTGCACTCACCTGTTGAAAGTGCGGAAACTGGAAATACGTCACTTGTGTATCAAGCTGAAATAATTATGGGTGTGCCTTCTGACTACGTGTACGGTGATAAGCATGGACCTATGTTCTTGATTAAAAAGAAGAAATGTAAAAAATAAAATAAATAATTAAAGTGTATCGTCAATAGTGCTTCGTGGCTTACCAAAAGCAGACGTGGGCAGAGGATCGAATACAGAAAAAGGAATAGCGAAGCCGGTTGCTCCATTCCACCACTCGTATCTGACAGCAGTCAACAATCTTCTCCAGACATTCCACAGAAGACTGCTTCAAATAAGGAAAATTTTGAAGTGTTGACTGCTAATTAATATAGGGTAATATCCAAGGAGGCGGTCGAAAATTCCTGGGACATTTTGACGCCATTTTATTTCACATGTCAGAAGAATGATTCAAAGTGGGTCATACAAAGCGGAGAGGACGGAAAAATGCAAAAGAAAATGTTATATTTGTGTCCTTCAGTGTGCGTATGCTTCTTTCATAGTAACCGTGCACGCTACTTGAGTTCTGATGTCGGCGAAACAATTGCCCCTTTACAGACTGAATCAGTCACCTTTGTTGCAAATGTTGGCTTTATTCGATAGATATGACGATGTTTGAGTGATTCTGACGATATTTGTGGCACAAAATGGCGTTTAAAATTTCCCAGGAATTTCCGACCGTTTCCTTGGATGTATTGCCTTAAAACAGCTCTGTGTTGTGTGTCAGCGTGAAGCGGTATGTCCGTATTTTTGACATCAGGAGAGTAGTGTAAAGAACAGAAACACTACACCGTGTTCATATGCACGTCAGCAGTGTCTGTACTGTTAATACGTTATTAAGTGAATTTGTTCAGATTGAGAGGTGGTAAACTATTAAAGATTAATGGCTTGAAATTCAGAAATCACCCTGAAATAGATCTATAAATACTAATACAGATCTAATGTGAGTGTAAGTAATCTCATATAAGTAAGCCGAATAATCTGCCAGAGAAATCTGCATAAGCAGACCAAAACAAATATAATAACAACGTCTAAAGCAGATTTGATTGGAGAGGGGTGTAAAAAATCATGAGGCCTGACTGTTGTCCCAACGACTAACAATAACAGTCTTGTTTTTTGTTGTCGTTGTGTTTGTACTTCCTATGTGGGTTTGTGTGTGTGCGTGTGTGTGTGTGTGTGTGTGTGTGTGTGTGTGTGTGTGTGTGTGTGTGTGTGTGTGTGTGTGTGTGTGTGTAATTGTGTGTGTGTGTATCACTCTGTGTATGCACAAGATCTCATATGTCCAACTTCTGATAAGTGAAGGCCTCATGACCAGTAGTAAATACCACATTTAGCATATATAATATGTAATATAAAATGTTAGTGTAGTGACCAGTAGTAAATACCACATTTAGCATATATAATATGTAATATAAAATGTTAGTGTAGCAAATTAAAGATCAGAAAAATGATGAATTAAATTACTATCAGATGAAAATTTACAAGAGAAAGAATGGAGAGGAGGTAGTTCAATTAACTTTATATGAGGCTGATAATAGTGATAGAGTGAGCTCAAGACCAGTAATTTGTTATCATAGCAGTAATTATATTAATATAGCAATAGTGATAATATGATTAATGGAGACAAACAAATTCATCATCTTACGCAGGCCGAAGAAGACCTCACAGCACACAGATTGCTGGAAGTTGGCCGACCCAGTATATGAAGTGTTGCACTGCAATTTTCTGTCACTATCACACACATTCTGTCATTAGTGTCAATAAAACAGTTGAAACTGAAAGTTGCATTATTGTGAAATGCATCGAGTTGTTCATTAATTCAACCTCTACTGAACTGTACCTCAATCACACCAGTTCTTGTCACCTTAACCATTAACGGTATGCTTTTTATTTAACTAAGTTTCAACTTCTAGAGACAATTCACTCTTGCCTGTTCACCCCCCTCACCCCCCCCCCCCCCCCCCCCCACACACACACACACCTTCTTTTTTTTTTTTACTCATGAAATTGAAATGTCTGTGTGTAATAACATCAGTGCTTGGCTGGTTGTCAGACAAAGGCTAAGGTAAAATTATTCTATTACTTATAAATAATGTTGTTTACACATCAGTTTTGACTCTATATTTCAGTCTGACAGAGAGCTTCCGCCAGTTATTCATTGTGATGCATACTTCAACTCTGAAGACATCTGCGAAGATCTTGGGAAAGTACAGCTTCCATGGTGCATCACAGAGAACTCTGCGACAACTATCCAGCTTTAGGAATTAGGCTGAATAGCCTGCTTCTCCAGCTACACATTATCACAAATCCAGAATCCTGCATTAGATCACCTTCATGACAGTTCCTGCTTCCCTCCATTCCAGATGAGCTTCAGAATCAACAGACTGAACCAGAAAACTGAAGTCGGTTATCATGTGGGCACCCAAACGACTGTGACCAAACGTGCTGCATCAAGACTGCTAATTAATCCGTGCGTGAGGGTTGCTCATATACATAGCTCATGCAATCATCACATGTGGAAGTAAATGAATCATTGAAACATGTAATGAATCATGCAAACCTTGAATAATTCAAGCTTTGCTACTACAAAAGTTTGAAGGAAAACAAATAAATGCAGAACTTGTGGAAATTATATCTTGTTTTCTCTTGGTTTGTTGATTGTATGTAACCCGAACGTGTATTTACCCATACAAATGCAGGGTGTGGCATACAGTTTAACGTCATTAAGGAAATAAAAGCATTTTGTAAAATATTCACAGCATACAATTATTTTGTACTGTCTCAAACTAAACGAAGAATCTCTTGCTGGTGGACAGGGATTTGTTCTTTACTGGGTTGAAGATGCCTCACTGATATCTAAAAACAAAGTTGCCCGTTGACAGAAAGAGTGAGAAGTATAACAGACTAAAACTGTAGCAAAAAGAAAAAGAAAGAACATATCATTATTTCTCTATGTTCCTTGCTAAAGTATACACTGAGCTTCAAGTTCTACACCACATGTAAAAACATTTCACTAGATATTCCATCTAAATATATATATAGATAGATAGATAGATAGATAGATAGATAGATAGATAGATAGATAGATAGATATAAAATTTAAAAAATGGGAGTGGTTAGGGGATTGGGGGGCCACCTTCCTGTTCAGTGTTAATGGTATGTTAAGTATTGATATTTTCACATTCCAGTGGAGCTTCAGAATCAACAGATTGAACCAAAAAATTGAAGTCGGTTATCATGTGGGCACCCAAAGAACTGTGACCAAATGTACTACATGAAGACTGCTAATTCATCAGTGCGTGTGGGTTGCTCTGATATATAGTTCATGTAAACATCACATGTGCTGTCATATACTGTGAAGCAACACATGCTCCAGAAATCCACTCCTCTCAATGAAGTGACCAACCTCACCAAAGAACTCAATGCATGCACAGACAACATAAAAACATGGATGACGGAAAATCAACTCAAACTGAACGACGACGAAACAGAAGCTCTTCTCTTTCCCTTTTCGTCTTCCTTGAAACCTTCTACCGGTCCCCTCCCTGACTCGATTACTCTTGGCTCTCACAACATCCCCTTCTCTGATTCTGCCAGGAACCTTGGATTCATTCTTGACTCAAAACTGTCCATGAAGAAGCACATCATAAAAATCTGCCAAACTGCTTATTTCGAACTTAAACACATTAGTTCAATCCGCAGGTTTCTCACTGAAGACGCAACCAAGACTTGTTACTTCCTACATCCTTTCACGGCTTGACTACTGCAACTGTCTCCTTATGGGTACACCTAATTCTGTCATCCAACCTCTCCAGAAAATTCAGAACTTTGCTGCAAGACTTGTTCTCTTGGCACCCCGTCATCACCACGCAACACCTCTCCTGGAAAAACTGCACTAGCTTCCCATTTCAGAACGTATTAAGTATAAAGTCGCTTGTATGTGTTTCAGTGCTATAAATGGTTCTGATCCTGTTTACCTCTCTGAACTGCTGCATGTCTACACTCCATCTCGTACACTACGCTCTTCATCTGACACCCGCATGCTGGAAATCCAACAATACAAACGCAAGACTCATGCTTCCGCCCTTTCTCTTGCTTTGGACCCCATATTTGAAATTCACTCCGACAAGACCTTAGACACTGCGCAACGCTGTCATCTTTTAAAGCCAAACTGAAAACCTTCCTCTTCTCACAGTATTTCCATCCTAACTAATATCAGTACCCAGTTTCTGCTAAAGTCAGTGTATGTGTGTGTGTGTGTGTGTGTGTGCGTGCGTGCGTGCGTGCGTGCGTGCGTGCGTGCGTGCGTGCGTGCGTGCGTGCGTGCGTGCGTGTGTGTGTGTGTGTGTGTTTTTTTTTTTTTGTGTGTGTGTGTGTGTGTGTGTGTGTGTGTGTGTGTGTGTGTGTGTGTGTGTGTGTGTGTGTGTGTGTGTTTGTGTTTGTAGTGCGTTTTTATTATTATTTTTTATTTTTAATTTTTAAATAATACTTTATGTAAATTGTTTTGGTAGGACTATGCTTTACATGTGTATAGAATATCATATTTAGGTTAATACGTATCATGTGAGCGCTCAGGGCGTTGTTGAGCGCATGATAAATGTACATTATTATTATTATGATATAGAGGATGCAAGGGAAGTAACCCATGTAATACTAATGCTACTGGAAGAATAAGGGTGACGGTTGCTGAATAAAACATGTCTCCTCACATTGGCTTTCATGTTGCTTAACGTCCACGGAGGCGGGATGACCTATTAGGGACGGGGACAGAGTGGTGGAAAGTCAATACAGCATTCTGCTCAAATTGGCTAAACACATGTACCCCCCCCCCCCCCCCATGTTGGCGAGGCAAGCAGCAGCAGCAGGTGCCGATCAATACCCTAGAGCAAATCAGTATCGTTTAGTACATCTTTGTCTTCATCTATCTGGGCACCATGGAGGACAGTCAATACATCATTCTGTTCAAATTGGCTAAACACATGTACCCCACCCCCCCATGTGGACATAAATAAAATATTATTATTGTTAATTATTCCAAGCGTACGTTTTGCGAAGACGTCAAAGATAGTATTGATCATATATTTTGACAGTGTAGTATAAAATATTGTTGGCAAATTCTGGAAACTAAGCTGAACACAAAGTGTAACATAACCTTCCAAGCACGAACTACCCAAAATCGCGTTTTCTTTGGCTTAGACTCTGACAACTCCGTAAAGACTGACGAGGTGTTCGGATTCATCATTCTATTTGCGAAACACTACCTTTATCAACGCAAAAGAAACATATCCTTGCCACGTGTCGATATATTTCAGAAACAGCTTCAGCTGTGATACAAAGTCGAAGAATATAATGCCAAGATCCTCTCCAGAGACAATATTTTGTTATAAAAGCTGGTGTAATTATGAAGCCTTATTATCAGAGTAGAATCTTGAATTTTGCACTACGATATATATTTAAATGACATACGATGATATTACTAGTGTACAGTGCCTCCTTTTGCCCCCCTACCCCTCTTTTTTTTCTTTCTACATGCTCCGAGAAAGGTACCAGTAGCATTCCATGATCGTGTCAAGGAAGAACTCCAGAGGATGGAGAATGATGGAGTGATCAAGAAGCAAGAAGAGCCAACAGACTGGGTGAACAGCATGATCGTTGTAGAAACACCCAAGAAACGTAGAATCTGCATAGACCCAAGAGACTTGAACAAAGCGATCAAGCGAGAACATTTCGCCATGAAGACGATCGAAGAAGTCGTACAAAACATGCCGGGAGCAAAGGTGTTTTCAAAACTTGATGCAACTTCAGGTTACTGGCAGTTGAAACTTGACGAAGAAAGCTCCAAACTGTACACGTTCAACACTTCTTTCGGACGTTATCGCTTTCTCTGTGTTCCATTTGGCATTGTCTCGGAAAACGAAATATTTCAGCAAAGACATTGATGGAAGTGAAGCCGTCATGGACGATAAAGTGATGCGGGGAAAAACCAAGCAGAACACGACATGCGCCTGAAGCAGGTCATGGACAAGGCAAAGGCATGTGGTCAGAAGTTCAACAAAGGCAAGTGCAAGTTTCAACAGAACCAGATCTCCTATGTCGGACATGTATTGTCTAGGGAAGGTCTGAAAGCAGATCCAGAGAAGATCAGAACAGTTCAAGACATGAAGCGACCGCAGAGCCAGAGAGAACTGATGACATTTCTCGGATTCATCCAATATCTGAAGAAATTCATGCCCAACATGGCAGACATCAGCACTCCTCTCAGAAAACTGACGGAGAAGGATGTCGAGTGGAAGTGGATTGAGACCGAAGAGAACAATTTCAACAAGCTGAAGAAACTGGCAACACAAGCTCCAGTACTCAGGTTCTACGACCCTACATTACCTGTCACACTCTCAGTAGACTCGGCATCTACAGGTCTTGGTTGTGTCATCATGCAGGAAGGCCAACCAATAGCATACGGCTCACGTGCAACAGAACTACGCACAAATTGAAGTACGCACATGTTCCATGTGGAGAATATTCTCTTCCTTTCTCACCTGCCCACAGCATCAAATAGCAGCACCGCCCTTCTTCGTTCATCGCTCTCAATGGACCTTTGAACGTGAACTCTACATGCTGTCTGAAGGCTTTCCATTCTCCCACCAGATCAGCACTATCCCAATTAAAGTTAGGATTACTTGACGCAGTATCCATTTTACTGTTCATCTATGTACTTATCTGGCTTCACCTGGGTTCTGTTCAACAGGATGCTTCTAGATTGAAACATATCCCACTTCTGACACCATGTTATATCTTTATGTGGGCGAACATATCAGCCCGAAACAGCCATGTGGGAAGACATGTTTTATTTAGCAACCGTCACCCTTATTCTTCCAGTAGCATTAGTATTACATGGGTATTTTATATATATATAAATGGAGGATGTACCTCTGGTGGGGTTTATGTACCTTGTACATTGAGCATGTACCTCTCTTGGAGTTCATGTACCGTGTATATTGAGGATGTACCTGTGGCGGAAATTATGTATGTTGTACCTACTCGCATGCCAGATGCGATTGACCGTAGCCGAGTCAGGTCTTTGTTGTGGTAATTATGTGTGACGTCTTTCGAGCGCTAATTAGCTCCCTTGTTTGTTGATTCTGCACAGGCGCTCTGGGCCTCGTTCTGTTTCAGATTGTCACACTCCGATAGGTTGCAGCATGTGTTCTTTGTGTGCTATAGGAGATCCACGCCGTAGTGCAAATTAAAAGAAGGAAATCCAAGCAACAAATGGTTTGTTCAGCTCCCCCCCCACCCCCCCCCCCCCCGCCCATTTGGCAGCCACTTCGGCGTACGTTTCTCTATATTACCACAGCATGTCCGCTCCAAATCAAATTTTTTTTTTTTGGGGGGGGGGGGGGGGGAGAATATAAACGAAAGATTATTTGATTCTCTGTTGTTGTTTTCCATTCGTGAATGTGTGTGTGTGTGTGTGTGTGTGTGTGTGTGTGTGTGTGTGTGTGTGTGTGTGTGTGTGTGTGTGTGTGTGTGTGTGTGTGTGAGAGAGAGAGAGAGAGAGAGAGAGACAGAGACAGACAGACAGACAGACATAGACAGGGAGAGATAAAGACAGAAAGACAGTGAGACAGAGCGAGGGTGAACAACACAAACTTAAGGGTGAAAAACTTACTTTTCTATGTCATCAAACACAGACACAGACAGACAGACAGACAGACACACACACACACACACACACACACACACACACACACACACACACACACACAACACACACACACACACACACACACACACACACACACACAACACACACACACACACACACACACACACACACACACACACACACACACACACACACACACACACACACACACAGAGTACAGAAAAGTAAAGATAAAACTTTCAGCGTTGAAAACGGATCTATTCTCATATGAAGTGCGCGACTCAAAAGCAGGATCAAGCGGCACAGCTCACTGAGGCGGCTGGGTGTCGGTGCAGTTCTCGGGTAGGTCGTCACTTCCGTCGACACAGTCGTTGTAGCCGTTACACACATGACTCTTGTACACGCAGATCCCGTTTGGGCACTTCAATTCGTCCGTGTGGCACGCGTACACATGCTAGGCTGAACAACAAACAAAACGCCTTCATTATTACATGTATTCACCTTCATTAACATTGTATTCGTCTCTCTTCACTTTCATTCACTTGTGTCGTCACCGCATTCGCTTTTTCACCTAACTCCATCGTCAGTTGTATTCACATCCGCTCACCTCCATCGTCACTCCACTCATCGACATTATCACTTGCATTGATCATTTCTTCCGTTCACTTTTACTGTCACCTCTACTCGTCCTATTAATCGTGTCTTCCGGTGCCTTGTTCATCAGATAAATCGGCAACTGCACCATTAAGACACACATCATCTTCTGCATTACAAGAACTGTGAACTAGACAAGACCCAGACCATCTTCAGCATCACAAGAACTGGAAAGCAGACAGGACCAACATCATCTCCAGAATCACAAGAACCGGGAACTGGACAAGACACACACACCATCTTCAGCATCACAATACTTGGAAAACAGACAAGACACACATATATTTTTAACGTCAAAGGCTCATGTTGCTACTATTACCACCACCACCACCACCACCACCACCACCACCACCACCACCACCACCACCACTGTCATAATCACGAACTTAAGGCAGTTTCTTTCGTTGGAACCGTCGGGACAGTCGGTGTAGCCGTTACACGCATCATCCTTGTCGACAACATATCCCGTCTGTGCACTTCAAATAGCCCGTTTGACACTAGTACTCCACTGAACAGCAAAGATTATAGAACGGTGAAGAGTCAAAGGAAACAGTGGCTGTAGAAATAGTTACTGATGGCAAGAATGACAAAACTGAAAAGAATGACTAGGAATATGTACACAACAAGAGAACACGGGACGGGGAATGTGTTTTGTTTTGTGTGCCGCCTTCTTTTGTGTTAATAGATAATAAATACATTCTTTCATGTGCTATTATAAGGAGCAAATGGCCCGTTGAACGAAAGCAACGAAAAACTGAGAACGAAACTGTTTTTATATCTTCATAGTTCTATTCCATATTTTCAAGATTATGCAATCAAAGCACAGATAGTTTGGAGTTACTACCATTTATCTTCGGAGGACAAAATGAAAAGAACGTTTAGCTCCAGAGGCAAGAGACCGACAACGTAGATACAGGTCGTGGCTGGTTAACCTGGGTGACCAGGTGGAGAGGTGGAGAGAGCGGTGCACAAGGTTAGACGTCTGCGATAGGAAAGTGGCAAAGCAGTTACTGGACAAGTAAAAGAAAAGGTTCCTGATACTTCTTTTTTGATTGATAGGAGCAGTTCACCGGAACCACACGTTTAAATATTCTACTAAGTACTGCCTGTTTGCGTAAGTGTATGTTTCTGGCGTGGCACCGGCCGGTAGGTTTTTCTTTTCTTTTCATTATTATTATTATGCTGTCTAAAATATTTCCTCTATTAGCATCGGATCAATACGCCGAGAAAGAACTGTCACCCAACACTTTGCATCTCGGTCCATCGTCGAGCATTATTCGTAAACGGCAGCTACAGGTCCCATCTACTATAGTGAAGTACACATAGCACGATTAGGAGATTATTCATAGAAAGACATACAATTATTCACACAGTCATCAGTTAAGTCGGCCGACAAATTATTACGCCTGAGCAGATTACGTGCCTGAGACAACGCCACTGTCAGTTGTTTGTAGGCCGGGTCTACAAAAGGTGGGGTGGTTGGGAATGTGTGAAACTTTTTTTTTTTTTTTTTAAAGAAGATATTTTTTACGTTTTGGTTTGAGAGAGAAAGCCTTATTCCATGTAATTTTGGGTTTGCTGGGTATTAGCGTTAGATCGTTCCTATGAGTGTATGCAGATTGAGAGAAAGGGGGCCTATGTCTAAGAGTGTGTATGTGTGCGTGTGTTTCATGACTGTGAATTACTGAGATATGCTCTTCGTTGTGCGATCGAACGACAGCTTTAATTTCCCGCTGGGATGAATAAGGTATATTGTTATTTTTGGCACTGAAGCCAGTAAGCAACTACCCACACAGGACACCAACCAGGAACGATACTTATTATTATTATTATTATTATTATTTCTTGGGGGGTGGGGGTGGGGGGAATGTTTATATGGAGGAATGCTCTCAGTATCGATATTCTTCCATTGTGAACAGTGACATCAAAGTTGAGATCAGTGACTTTGATAGTGACAATGCCCCTTTAGATCTGATTCACCTGGCCAAGACTGCTCTCCCTGAGCTCACCAAGACACGTAATCACACAAAGTTGGTGACCATAACCGTGTATTTCACTGTGACACCTGCAGGCACGCTGCTGTGTCAGGGCAGAGACTGCCCAGCCTGGGACAGCCAAGAGTAATAATAATAGATGTGAGCAAGTGCTCTTTGTATACGTTTTACAATAATCCCGCCCCGCTTAACGATCAATGCAATTTCATTTACTGTACTGATAGTAACCAGGGAACCGGAGCAGACGACGCTTTTGTTTTGAAGCGCGGCTCGTGTGGCGTAACGCCACATGGCCTTCACACAGCCGACCGGCGATAGCCGCCAGTGCGCGCCATTTTCAAATCCGTTTTCTCCCTGAATATTTTGATCGCTTGTTTGTTTACCTACTCTTTGTTTACCTAGTCCTTTTTATGCACTAAGCCATGTGTAATATATTTTGGTATCTTAGAATGTTTATTTAACGTTTATTTAGACGCAGGATCGAGCTTAATCAGTAGCCGATGCCTCTCTAGGTCCATTCTTTTTTATAGCCGTCGTCTGCATGGCGCGCTTTGTTTAGTACTAGTGAATAGTAGTGAAACGTTGTTTTGATTCGATTAAAGTCATTCTGTCAGTGCTTTGTCGTATAGTATTTTGCTTAGCTGACTTCATGTTTAGTGTTTATTTTGGGATGAAATTAACTTATTAAGTATTGTGTACTGTAGAAGCTAAGTTGTATTCATGGACTACTTAATATCACTATCAACGCTGCTGCGACTAAGATTACGCGCCCCAGGCGAAAGTTCGCACCGATTGTTTTAGTACTAGTCTTTGAGTTTGTCTTGCTTCTCTTACAGAGCGTTGTATTGTAATTGTTATGTACCATTTTAACCGTGGGAGCATGTTCTTTACTCTGATGTAAGTTTTAGTGACAGTTATATTTTGTACATTGTGTTAGTTGTGATTTAATTGTACTAATCTGTTTATAGACAGGCGCAAGCCACGCTTCCCATTCTTGTTGTAAATAAAATATGTGTGTACATTTTGTTTATACGGTTTAAAAGATTTTAACTATAGCTTTTATTTGATGTTTTTCATGTTTTAATTGGTTTAGTTATTGTAGAGGAAAGTGTATTTGTGCGGGCCAAGGAAACACAGTTGACAGCCATTTTGTGGTCCAGACGGGAGATTTTACTGTAGCGATAGCGTGTGTTCCCTGTGGCCCGCGCCGTTCTCTTATCTATGCGTGCGAGTGAGGATTTTGGGTGTGCTGAAAATTGTCTGCGGCTGAGCAAGTCAAACCTGATTGCTGCCATACGCCTGCTGTGGTCTCCATTTTTTGGACCGACTCCGCTGCCTGTGTCCTGTCCTTCTACGCTCCACCGCTCCATTACATAAATAATAAGATAACTTTTGTATAGCGCTATTCTGTGGTGTACCCAAACTCACTGCGCTTTACAACATTCTCCAACATATTCTAAGTTTCACAAACATAATACACATAATTATGACAACTAACAATGTATAATATACAAGTACATGAGCCATATGAGAAGCAGCAAAATATAAAGAAAATGAATCATTATATTACTACCTACCCTTAATTCCATCCCTCCCAGGCCACACCCCCGCCCCCAACTCACACACACACACACACACACACACACACACACACACACACACACACACACACACACACACACACACACACACACACACACACGAATATGAAACAGGTAGCGGATGGCAAGTACAAACCAACCAGAAGGCTTGGCGGAAGAAATGCGTTTTTAGGTTAACTTTGAAAGTTGGGAGGGAGGGAGAAGCTCTCAGGTCGGCCGGCAGCGAGTTCCAGACACTCGGAGCAATGTAACCAAAAGAACGGTCACCGAAGGTTTTCAGTTTTGTTTTTGGAATTTTGAGCAGTCTTTCTGTCGAAGAACGAAGGGAGCGCGATGGTTGATATGTGCAGAGAGAAGAAGACAGGTATGGCGGACGAGTGCCGTCAAAGTGACGGAAAGCGAGCGTTGCGAGCTTGTACTGAATGCGGTATTTTACTGGGAGCCAGTGGAGTTCTTTCAAATGCGGTGTGATATGATCACGCTTCGATTTTTTCAAGATGAGCCGTGCGGCGTTGTTCTGGATCTTTTGTATGTGCGCGATTTGTTCATCGGCTACTTCTGCGAAAGTAGCATTGCAGTAGTCCAATACTGACGTGATCATAGACGCAACGAGCTTTTCTGTGGAACTGTGAGAGAGGAACGGACGGATAGAGGCGTTTTTCTGAGTGCGAGAAACGTAGTGCGGCAGAGGCTACTCAAGTGTTGTTTTATTGACAGTGTTTGGTCAAGTGCGACGTACTCAGATATTGTCTCAGCTGATGATGAGGGGCTTCATGTCCTCGGATGTCGGGTTGACAGATTATGTTGGGTTCACACGATCGCAGAAGTTTGCAACTTTTCCCCAAAACGTATTAACTTTTTAAAGCCACTTGTGTCAGAAACTTGCTTATTTGGTAAAATCTAAAGAGTGGTACCATGTGGAAAAAAGAAGAAGATTGTTGTACCTGTTCCTTACATTCTAAACATTATGTTACGTTTACTTTGACCACAAGAAACCGTGTTGTAAACTTCTGCGACAAACATCCAGAATCGAAAAGTTGCAAACTACCTTTCGGATGGTGTTGTTGTTTTAGGGCCAACCGCTTAATAACTATGGAATGGAATGTAAATAGAATAGTACCATGTAAAAGATCAGAAAAATTCCTATGAGATACATAGCTTTGCGTGTTAACTTTGGTTTTTATTTTAAACACACTGCGCTGTGATGTATACCGGCGTGACGGCGTCGTAAAATTTCAAACTCGACCCTAAATGTTGCATACTTATGCAACTTTTTGAAGCCACTAGCGTCAGGAACTCGCTTATTGTTAAAAATCTAGAGCACGGTAAATTAAAAAAGGGGTAAAGAAGAAAGATTTTTATATAATTATATTTCTTACATTTTGAAAATTATGTTACGTTCACTTTTCCCACACGAAATCGTGTTGCAAACTTCTGCGACAAACATCCAAAATCGAAATGTTGCAGAATACATTTCGGATGGTATTGTTGTTTTTCGGACCTAACGCTTAAACGCTACAACGTGGAATGTAAAGAGAATAGTACCATGTAAAAGATGACAAAATTTCCTACCAGTTACATATCTTTGTGTGTTAAATTACCTTTTATTTTAAACACACTACTCGACGTGACGGCAAGTGAAATTTCAAACTCTACCCAAAAAGTTGCGTACTTCTGCAACTTTTTGTCGTCACTTGCTTCAGAAACTGGATTACTGCTAAATAACCAGGGCACTGAAAATTAGGCGAATGGTACCCCCAGAAAGATGAAAAATATTTCTAAATGTTGCTTATCTGGTTCAGATTATTATGTCTTTAATCTGACCACACCGCACCGTGTTGCAAACGTCTGCGACAAACAGCCAGTTTTGGGAAGTTGCAAAGTTCTCAACAGCGGGTACCGTCATGAATTTTCTAACTGGTAAATATATACAACACCAATGTAAAAATTAATCATACCATATGAAAGAGAGATTGATTTGCTATCAGTTTCATAGACTGGATTTATTCATTTGCGTCCGGTCTGACCACACCTTTCCGTGTCGCATAGTTTTACAAGACGTACGATTTGTCAACCAATGTCGGAATTTTTTCCCTCGAATGTCTTCGTTGCATACCTCGGGAAATAGGCTGGCATTAAATTAATAGCAGCACGTACAAATATAATAATGACAACAGATGAAAGATAGAAAGTTAATCTATTCACCGGCTGCTATTCTATATCGACATTTTTGTAATTAATGTGTTTTATTCTACCACCATGGCTATGTATGAGCACCTATCTTATCCATACACATGAATGATACTTGATCTACCTTTCTCGTCGATGATTTTGTTTTTTGTTTGTTTTCGAAATAAATTATTATTCTTTCCCAATTGTTGGAGAGGAAACCACAAAACTACTGGACTACCTACCTACAAAACCCTATGATTGGCAGTGGTGCACCCGCTCAGATGGCCATATCGCACCTGCTCAGAAACCAAATCGTTCAATAACGTGTAATAGTCGTTCGAGCCGTCTACCTGCATGGTCTCCAGACCAACAAAATTGCCCGTTCATTAAATATAACTGTGCACCACATACATGCCCATTCAGGCTATTGTCTCCTAAACCACAGACCTACCCGTCAGTTCATGTGTCGAAAATAAATAACGAACTAACCGCATGCCTGTACACTCAGGTGATAGTCACAACTCCTACCGGTTTATCCACACAAGCATTTTCTTGCTATTCTTCACGGCTCACTGCAAACATGTCGGCACAGTTGTGCCTCTCCCTACCTACGAATATTTTAGATGTTTACTACACCCGTGATATCTTCTCAGCTGTCCACATACATATCCACTAAGGTAATAGTCTCTCTAGACTAGGAGGTGACCGTAGAAGTAGATCTTCGTGGTTAACCGGAAAGAAAGGATAAAGATCTGTTTGTAGGTATCCCAGCAGACGAGTTTAAGGTAATTGTGAATTTTATGCCAAAAAGGAACAAATAAATTGAACCAGTATAGTGATGAACAGGTACATATGTGGACATGTAGAACAGTAGAAACGTTGACGGGTAGATATTAACGGTTATCAGAATGAAAGTCTGAAAATGAACACATAGGGTCATGAACGGGTACATCTATGGGCAGATACACAAGTAGTTGTGGAGACAGGTAGGTAGGTCTTTATGGTCAGACGAAAGAGAATGCATGAGGGTAAACAGGTAAATTATTTTCGGGTGGATCTGTGTGTAGGTACCCCAGTAGATGAGTGGAAAAGTCATTGTGCATGTTAAGCTGAAAAACAAGAAATAAACTGAAGAGGTATACTGATGACAGGTACATCTGTGGACGTGTAGAAACGTTAACGGGTATATCTTAACGGTTAATCTGAATGAAAGTATAAAATCAACAGGTAGAGTCATGAACGGGTACATCTGTGGGTATGTACATAAGACGTTGTGGTGACGGGTAGGTTTTTGTGGTTAGGCGAAAGAGATGCATGAAGATAATCGGACAGATTTATTTTCGGGTACGTCTGTGTGTATGTAGCCCAGTAGATGAGTTGAAGGGTAATTGTGCATGAAGTTATGCCGGAAAGGAAGAATTAAACTGACCAGGTATACTGATACTGGTGAACGGCTATATATGTGGACATGTAGCGCAATTGAAACGTTGACAGGTAGACCGTAGCGGTTAATCTGAATAGAAGTATGAAAATGAACAGGCACGGCCATAAACGGGTGCATCTGTGGGCTTGTAAAGGAATAGTAGAGTCAAGAAGCAGGTCTTTGTGGTAGACTACCCTAATAGGAAAGCATTAAAGTAGACAGATTTATTTTGGGGTAGGTATGTAGATGTCTACAGCATCAAAATGAACGGGTAGGTATGTTAAACGGGTACATCTGTGGACATGCAGACTCCTAGCTGAGGAAACGAGAGATCTTCGATCGTGGCTGGCAAGAAGCGAAGCATCAAGATGAACAGGTAGATTTATTTACGTGTATGCCTGTGGGTACGAAGATCATTAGATGAGTTGACAGGTAGCTTCATGTTAAGCGGGTAGGGACAATGAAAATGAACATGTAGGCTGAGTCCATTTTGGATAGCACATTTTATTACATCATCTTGTAATTTCTAGTAATATTTTTTTCTTTCCTTTATAAGAGCTAAATCTTCTTTTCCGTGTATTGCACAAGTGTCTTATCTGAGTGAATTAGGTCGCAAAATTTACACACACGAAAGAAGGGAATAGTATGTCACCGGGGGGGTGTTTGCCGCACCAGGCGACATGGCTTTCCCTGTTTGCTTTGTTAATCAATTATTCATTAATCTTGGCATACCATCTGATCACGCATCTTTTCTCCACAAACAGTGCAACAATGTTGATGCCTTCTGACGTCATTTGTTCCTGACATCACCATGCCATTTGTAATAATAATTTTTAAAAAACTGAAAAGGTTCCGAAATGTTTTATAATTATTGTGAAAAGCTTAAACAGGAAAATTGGGCGCACTGTAACGAAGGAGAAGAGGCATAGAGCGGGATGTACATGTGAGATTTTTTTTTTTATATATATATCATACAAAGACGTGTGAATGCGTGAGTGAGAGGAATACTTTAAGGATGGATGAATGTTTCTGAAAAAAAAGAAAAAGAAAAAAAAAGAAGTGAACATCATCTGGAGTAAGAGTCTGTAAATATTTACTTGTACATCTCTTGACCGGTCGGCATGTCTGTTTCAGCTATTTGGCCTTTATTTTCAGTCCTTTGCCCACTTCGATAACTTTATCTAATATTTTATCCTGGACTGTGTGCTTACCGGAGTTGTCTGATTGGTGAAAAATCTAAAAATTACCCACCCAAAACAGGCTACCGAGTGAAAGAAATGCATAAAAAGCAGTAAAAAGCACTATCCTGCGTATACAAAACAGAATTCCGCATTTATATATATATATATTTTTTTTTTCAATTCACACTGTGAAGCTACCGTTCGAACAGGCATATAACCCCCCCCCCCCCCCAAAAAAAAAAAAAAAAAAAAAAATGCTTTGGGGCACATTTCTACGGTTGATTTAAGTCGTCTTTTTGTCGCACGTTTGTTCTTTCAAAAAGTTGCAAACTTCTGCGATCGTGTGAACCCACTGTTATAATTAGGGACAAACTTTAACAAACTCTTAAAACTAAAAATCAATTGGGTGGGGGGAGACGGAGTCGACTGATGGACTACTCTGAAAAAGAGCAACAACAACAGCAACAACAAAATCACACACGTATTCAAAACACTAGATGGGGGCTAGATACCTAATCGGCTACACTGAAAAAGAACAACAACAGCAACAAAATTGAATAGAGAGAGAGAGAGAGGCGGGGGGGGGGGGGGGGGGGGGTCAGTACGGAGACACAGAGAGAGGTTGCAGGGTTTTACACGCCAAAGGAAGAGGGTACGCACAGAGAGACACGATACCTTACAGACCGGGCAGGAGAAGTAGCAGGTCTCCGGCACCTGGAGAACACCGGAATGTCCCACCAGAATCCCGAAGCACAGTAGACACAAACACGGTTAGTCCCAGGTATCTGCAGGACGCGGTACACACACCGAACTGTCCTACAAAGTTCCTGAGGCACAGGTGAAACACAAAACACAGCTTTATTCTCAGCACCCGAAAACGGTTGGTCCGAGGCCCGTGGTAAGACCGGTATGGAAATTCCACAACGATCCTTGGGAAAACAGATGATTCTTAATTCCCTGAGCGACACGGCACACACACACCGAAGAGTCACACACGGATGATTGCGCGAATGCGACTTGCTCCACTCGTGTTCAAGGCTTGACTGGTGATTGTCTCAGCACTCGTAGAGACCCCTTTCGCTTAAATCTTCGCGCATGCGCAATGGACTGGCGTACGCGATTTGTCGGAAGTAGGGGGAATGTGTCAGCTGGGTTGCTGGCCGAGCGCATAGCTGTATTTCCGTGGTACTACTAGTAGTAAACACCTCGCATTTCACGGCGACAAGATGGGCGGAAAAGATCATTACCGTGTAACCCACTACCTTACTTCTGTCCTTTAGTTCCAGTAACAAGGAAAAATATCGAAATCGGCGCTGACTCGAGAATGATCCCCATTGGGTATGCAAAATGGTCCAGTCCGGTCAGCACGTCCCCCTCTACGTCCGCTTTGGAGGAGTTGTAGACCTTTGTAGTCGTCTCTGATTGGTTGTCGCTGACTTAAATCTTCGCGCATGAGCAATGGACTGGAGTACGCGACTTGCAGAAAGTAGGGGGAACGTGTCAGCTGGGTTGCTGGCCGAGCGCAGAGCTGTATTTCCCTAGTACTAGTAGTATTGAAAACCTCGCATTTCACGGCGACAAGATGGGCGAAAAGATCAATGCCGTGTGACCACTGGTCGAATAAAGAATTCCGCGAAATGTCTGTCCTTTAGTTTCAGTAACAAGGCAAAATATCGCAACCGCCGCTGACTCAGTCGAGAATGGTCCTCAGTCTGTTGAGAATGAACTTGCCACTGTTCCTTGCGTGTGTGTGTGTGTGTGTGTGGGGGGGGGGTGTTCCCACCTCCCCTCCCCGTTTGTTTTTTCTCCATCTCACTCCAGTGTGCCGGCTGTGCACTTAATTACTACAGTATATATCACTGTTGTCAGAACCGGCGAGATAATATCAGTGTGTGCGTGAGAGAGGCTGGTTATTATGGTTCAGGCTGTTTTGCCAGGACGTGTCAGTGTAGTGTATATGTGAGGGTGAGGGTGTTTCTGTGATGACACCTTTCGTTTCTGATCTCTTATCTTAAATTTACTATATGTACAATTGATTAGGCTAATTTGATCTCTCTCTCTCTCTCTCTCTCTCTCTCTCTCTCTCTCTCTCTCTCTCTCTCTCTCTCTCTCTCTCTCTCTCTCTGGCTTTCACAGATTTCATGACTGTCGTCCTGTTTTAGGAATAACTTATGAGGCTACCTTGGTCCGTTAGTTGTGTGCGTGCACGCGCGTTTGGCTTGACCTGACAAAACAAAACAACAGGACTAGGCGGACTACCAGCAAGCCTAATCGTAAAGCCACCAAGACACACCAGTCAATAAAACACTATAGTCTGCAGCAAATTAATAATGGGGACAACCGCAGACTAAGCATCAATTGCACAGAATCGGTACAACAGGGAAGAAAAGAAAGAAAAATGGTGTGTGTGTGTTGGGGGGGGGGGGGTGTCTGGCTCTCTGATGAGGTTCGACACTTATTCCTCACTGCGACATCACAAACTGAACCAAAATGTCAAACTCTGCCTAATGCTTGAGCCATGATATCAATAATATATTAATAATAATATGGAATTTATAGTGTGCATTCGGCCACTCAAAGCGCTTTGTCATTAAATTAAACAAAAGCACGGACTACATAAATATTCACACACAAATCAACAGCATAATAACAGATTAATACACATACTTAGTCATACAAAGCGAAGTCAGACTGACACACACTCAAATACAAAACACCCCCACCCCACCAGGCTCACCCCGGGAAGAAAAAAACATTAATAATAACAACGGCCAGCCAGGTGGCGGAGCTTCCTGCTCAGTAAACGGACTGAATGAACCGGAAATTTGACTGTCTGTGGACATCCAAAATGTGTCGTATCTCAGTACCCACGAAGTCAGTGTCAGTACGTGCCTACCAGCCTCAACTCATCATAAAATAATGCTAGCACTGTACCAGCTCTGCTGACTTCTTTCTCACACAAACCTCCGTCCACCACCTTATTGCATACATTATCAAATTGTCCTGGATATAAGAATATACTGTCAACAAAGCCATTTGATGTGATTGTGTTTTTCTCAGATCTACTGCGTCCATACTGTTACACTTGTATTTCATGGTATGGAATGTGAAAATTTGTGTGAGGATAGCACATGAACTATATACTTAATACAAATAACCCGAATTGGACCAAAAAGCAGAAAGAAGACAAAAAGACCAAAGTGAAGAGAGCTGTCATAGGAATGAAATACAACTGAAAGGGCCATAAAGAGAGAAACGGACGCAAAAACAAAAGAAAAAGAAGTGGGTAAGCTCAGTTTATAATTATATACATGTCAAAAAGATATATTACAAAACCATAGTTTTTAAATGTAATTGTTATGTGAGAAAACAGACGGTACAAAATGTACCCAAGTACAGGGGGGCAGCATCATGAGAGTAATAACCTAGAAGGAAGAATACAATTTATGATTGTTAAACGTACTGGGGCTGATGTCACCAAAAAGGAGACTAATTATTCTAAGGGTGTGTGAAATCAAGACTGTACTCAGATTGTACTGTGAAGCAAAATTGCCTTACCTAACATTTATCGAATGATAATTCTTCCGGTTGACGAATTGATGTTCCTGTTGGTTTGGGCCTTGGATGTGGATGTGTGTGCCATCAGTGATCAATGTATCCAAGGACACCTGGAATCGCTCTCATGGCGTAGAACTGTTGCTTTTGGCGATTTGCTTCCGCCTGCGATGGCATCTTGATCCAGTCCCGCACACGCAGCATCAGTGCCTCAGTCACCGTAGTGATGGTACGGCATGCTGTTGACTGATCAACACCGATCACTTCTCCCACTACGCTTTGGAAGCTTCCAGTTGCGTAGAAACGCAGAACCATGCAGACACACTTGCCAGACGGGTGTTAGAGACCCTTTTCTCGGCAAAGAGAATTCAATGTCCCGTGCCACTTCTTCGGCCAGCTCAGAATATGAACTGCCGGTGGAACCGGAACTTTTTGTACACTAAGTCGTCGTTGTATTCCTCTAAGGGATGCGTCCCTCTCTCTTCGCCTCGGCCGACGTCGCAAAGACACGTATGCCGCCGCCACGTTTGGCGCTGTGTAGGTCGAAACTATGCCGTTTACGCCATCTTCGGCGGTGGTGCTGCGCCATCCCACTGTGGAAAGTGACACCTTCAGAACGCGGTCCTGGTTCAGGTGTCTTCTGTACAATGGCACGCAAAGCCTAAAATGTGTGTGAGCGTGCCGAGACTGCTTTAACTATGACTAGACCGACATAATACGTATTTGCAGGTCCATGGCCTTATCTGTGTCGAAGATTATAAATAGATTTGTTATTTAGTCTTTCGTGTCCTACGCACAATCTACAGTTAAGGTTATGTCCCTTTACTTCATTCTTCGCGTACAGCGATGGTGTGTGTGTATGTGTGTGTGTGTGTGTGTGTGTGTGTGTGTGTGTGTGTGTGTGTGTGTGTGTGTGTGTGTGTGTGTGTGCGTGTGACTGAGTCAGTGTGACTGTCAGTCTCTGAACCAGTTCACAACAGGGACGATAATCTGAAAGCAGAACGACTGCTAGCTTTCTGAAACAAGAGCCATACAAATGAAAGGTTCAAAAGAACGTTATTTATTAGGACAAAAACACAATCTGCAAATTGTCGGGATACTCTCCTTCATCAAGCTACAAAACGTCACTTGTATACACACACGCGCACACACACACAGAGGTTTGATTTTAACGTCCTGTGAACATCCGTTAATTGATGACTGGATATTAATGTCTCGTGAACATCCGTTAGCTAGTGATTGGATGTTAACATTGACTACTCTGCCTTGCTTGTAACGGACTATTAAATGAAAAGCGACACGCGAAAGAACGGTGCTGGGCCCTGCCCCCTTTGGGATACAATCAAGTCCAGTGTCCTAACCTCTTAACACCTCACTTCTTCGCCTAATTTGTCTACGGTCTCTGCTACTACTACTACTACTGCTAATACTACTGCTGCTACTACTACTGCTGCTGCTACTACTTTGTCTTTCCTCTGTGCGCACGCACTCGTAAGCTGCACATCTGTCTGGAACACTCTACCTTACAAAGCTGGGTCGTCATACACTCTCATCCTTTGTATCACCTTTAGTTCACCTCTTGAAGCTATCCTACTGACTCTGAGTGTGTGTGTATGTGTGTAGCGCCACCTCCCTACTCTGGGCAAAACTGAGGGTCCAGCTCCACCTCCCTCCTCTAAGATCTCTTGATCTCGCCTGGAACCCCTGCGTCTCACCCGCAGGCATGGACCTTTCTACAGCTCCATGCCCGTAGGCACTCACCGAGTGCAGTCCCTTGGATTCCGAAGATCGCCTATTGAAGTAAAACAGGGTGACAGTGGCCAATGGAGTAAGCCGGCAGGGTTAATTAATTAATTTGTTGTAGATGATTCTTATAATTGCGTTTATTAGGACAATAACTATTAAGAGGGGTCCTCGGGAAGTGGCAGTTTTATGTGATATGCACATCTTGATGCCAGTGGAATTTTTCATGTATTTATCATCTGTGGATGACTTTTTACCTGGATGTTTATTTGCTGTTGTCGTAATTTAGTGATGTTTTATGATTGGACTGAATGTGTGATGGGTGTACTTGGCACCACAAAAATTCCTCGTGCAATTGTATTGACACTTGGCAATAAAGTTGTATAACATCACAACGTAATTATTTTCTCCACCCAATTAACTAAAAATTAATTATGCACAATGCCATTTCGTTTGACGAGAAACAACAACAACAACAACAACACACACACACACACACACACACACACGCACACACACGCACACACACACACACACACACACACACACACACACACACACACACACACACACACACACACACACACACAGTCACACGTGCCTTGACACACCCGAGCGCACGAACCAAACACTGGTGCGCCAGCGTATAGTAACTTGGTGTTTTACGCCCAGTCAACCAGTGCGGTTCTGTCAGGGTGATTCTTGCGTATAGACTACGCATACCTATGCACAGTAACGAATATTTCGCAATATATACGTGTGAGTCTTGTCAAAAACGCGACCGCTACAATGCTGTTTGGAAACTTCCAATTTTTCAGTAGAAAGAACAGCAACTTTCTAACACCCCGACGAAAGTGTCGGTGTTCTGTCAAAAAGGATGTTTCACGGCCGAGAAGCATGCTTGTTTCACGCGCTGACTGGCTTGCCTGCAAGCAACAGGCGCCGGATATATTGCGACATTGTTATGGCTGTAGCAGGTGGAAAGAAACCCGTAACAAAGAAGAATGATTTCTTGCAAGCGCCTATTGCTACTACTACTTGTGACCCCATCTCTCTCTCTCTCTCTCTCTCTCTCTCTCTCTCTCTCTCTCTCTCTCTCTCTCTCTCTCTCTCTCTCTCTCTCTCTCTCTCTCTCTCTCTCTCAGCAGTCCAGTCACTTTTTTCTCCAAGTTTTTTTAAAATCCTGTGCTGCGTTTTTTTTGTTTTTTGTTTTTTATACTTCTGCAGAGTTACACTGTTATCACTTTTTTTTTGTACTGGTGAAAACCTAAGATCTCTTACGTCAGTGCTGCTGTTTTACGAACTTTCAGAGTTGTATTGAATCAGTTTAAACATTTTCGTTCCTGTGCTGGTTTGGTGGCTTGAGTGTGAAAAGCTAGAATGTCCTGAAAAAAAGTGGTGAATGTGCCTGTGGCCATGTTGTGGGTGAAAGACAAGAGCACTTAAAGCTGGGCTGTATTAACTGGGTTCAAGGGGAGGTAGTATAAAAAAGAAAAGAAAAAAAAGGAAAGCCAAGCAGACTGGGAACCACTCTGTATGAGTGGCTCCCAACCTGCCTGGCTTTATCTGGTCAAGTGAGTGTCCGACTGGAACACGCTGCCCACCACCAAAACCCCACAAACTGGTCAAGCAATTTCCAGTCTGCAGCGTCCGCTTGACCCGTCTACTTCCGGGCAGCTCTTTCTTCAGTTTCTGTACATATCGCTCATGGGGCCTCACCTCACACCATGCAGCCAATGGGCAAATTTTATGTTCTATATTCTGACGCAAAATAAAACACTTCACAACGAAACAAAGATCGTTTGCTTTATCAGTATGCTCATTTGTGTCCTTTCCAGCCACCTTTGAAAATTTCAACAATTATTCCCTTTCACAGGGAAAAGAAAGCAAAACTTGGCTCTCGGACATGCGTGGTTCTTGGACTGAAGTTGGAGTCACCAAGCACACACGTTTCTGTAGCAAAAATACTTTCTATACGCTTTTCAGGCACACGTCTCAGCTTTTCAGATTGCTTGTACATAAAAAAAGAAGAAGTGATTTAACGATTTAACGACCTTTACACTGCCCCATTACCGAAAAACAATTTCTACTCATCTCCCTAAGTCAAGCTAGCCGCCATCACACTGCTGCATGTCCATGTGGATAAAACACTATTTTTTTGCCACAAGCATTCAAACTGTATACAAAACAAGCAACATCTAATGATGGTCTCACCATAATTATGTTCATTGGGCGCAGCAGATTTGCTCCATGTATTGTTGAAGTGAAGAAAATAATAATAAATTGTGAAAAACGAAAAACATACGATTTACTGTCGCCTCTAGTGCTTCTTTGGTCGCCTGCAGAATGATTCGACTGATAAGTGACGGTGCGTGCCGACAGAATGCATAAAGTCCATTAATTATTTGGTGATTAAAAATCATAATCAAAACCTTACAACTCTTATTTCATTATGCAAATTCCTATCCCTTTTTTTGTTTGTTTTGCTTTGTTGTTGTAAAACGCCGTGGGGAACACATTCGTGTCCGCTATATTTGTTGTTGTCTTCGGGTAATGACTTTGTGGTGGTAGTTTTACGTAAAAAGACAAAACACCAAAGTTCAAGGTCAGTTGCCTGGTTTTTTTCTTCGTCGGATTTTCAGTCAACACACCATGGCTCAACAACTGCTATGCGTAAGTATACATTGCAGTATGAATTTATTTGTGCCAGTTCCCGAGTAAGGAGATGCTTATAAACGTTTTCGTTTATTTTATTTTTTACGAGATGTTTATTGCATGTAGGTGATTTGAGGGATTAGATTTGTTTTCAATCTCAGTTGATTTCGTCTGCTTTTTACTTCATCCCCTTTGCCGTTTTGGTAAAAGAATACATCAGCTGAAATATCACCGAAACCACGGCTTGGGTCTGGGGTGTAGAAGACCCAATTTGCGTCAGTGGCTTGCTTCTTTGTGAATAGCAGGCACGCACTAAAAGGATGATTAATTTAATTTTAATTTTTAACTTGTCATATTATAGTTATTCATTTTGGTCTCCCCATCAATGCAGCCGGTGTTCGTTCTTGTTAAAGGCAGGTATTGAGCATAGCCGTTTTGGGTGCAATGAAGGTACGTGTACATTTGGTAATAGCAACCAAGGCTACATGAAGGTACATGTTGTCACAACATTAGACGATTAGTCTTCTGTATAATTTATAAACTTGAAAATGCAATAGCCTCGTGCATTTCAAATGATTTCAGATACATTTGAAAGCATCACATTTTCAGCTGAGTGCACATCAGCTCATGCCACATAAATTATGAAATTTTAAGTACTCATTTTTCATTGCCATTGGCAACTGGACAGGGAGAAAAAGCAAAAACAAAACAAAAACGGCAGTGATCAAATGGGATCAGTAATAATATGTTGTAATCATGGTTTGCAAACAGATTCTTCATTATAAATGTTACATTTACAGCATTGAAACTGCACATCTTGACTCAGAAATTTGTGTTGCATACATAAATTACAAAGTTGTATTTGTGACTATAGTATTAAAAAAGACAAGAACAAAAAACTAAAACTAAAACTAAAAAACAAAAAGAAGAAAAGAGTAAACTGATGCTAGCTAATGAAATTGCTGCAATGAAGAAGACATGTTATTATGATACTAACATAGAGACAATGTAGTTGTCCTACAGGTTATTATATTCTCTGCAACACCACCTGGACTGCTGAAGGCTTTGTTGCTGAAAGGAGAACCATTTAGAGCTCTGAACAACCTCCCAGCTGTCTTATTCTGGGGGGAGGGTTCAGTAATAATAATAATAATAATGTACATTTATCATGCGCTCATCAACGCCCTGAGCCCTCACATAATACATATTAACCTAAATATGATATTCTATACACATGTAAAGCATAGTCCTACCAAAACAATTTACATAAAGTATTATTTAATAATAATAATAATAATAATAATAATAATAATAATAATAATAATAATAAACGGAAGAAAAAACGAAAAAAAAAAAAAAAAAAAAAAAAAAAAACCCACCACAAACACGCACACACACACACACACACACACACACACGCACGCACGCACGCACGCACGCACGCACGCACGCACGCACGCACGCACGCACGCACGCACGCACGCACGCACGCACGCACGCACGCACGCACGCACGCACGCACACACACACACACACACACACACACACACACACACTGACTAGCAGAAACTGGGTACTGATATTAGTTAGGATGGAAATACTGTGAGAAAAGGAAGGTTTTCAGTTTGGCTTTAAAAGATGACAGGGTTGCGCAGTGTCTAAGGTCTTGTGGGAGTGAATTCCAAATGTGAGGTCCAAAGCAAGAGAAAGTGCGGAAGCCATGAGTCTTGCGTTTGTATTGCTGGATTTCCAGCATGCGGATGTCAGAAGAAGAGCGTAGTGTACGAGATGGAGTGTAGACATGCAGCAGTTCAGAGAGGTAAGCAGGACCAGAACCATTTATAGCACTGAAACACATACAAGCGACTTTATACTTAATACGTTCTGAAATGGGAAGCCAGTGCAGTTTTTCCAGGAGAGGTGTTGCGTGGTGATGACGGGGTGCCAAGAGAACAAGTCTTGCAGCAAAGTTCAGAATTTTCTGGAGAGGTTGGATGACAGAATTAGGTGTACCCATAAGGAGACAGTTGCAGTAGTCAAGCCGTGAAAGGATGTAGGAAGTAACAAGTCTTGGCTGCGTCTTCAGTGAGAAACCTGCGGATTGAACTAATGCGTTTAAGCTCGAAATAAGCAGTTTGGCAGATTTTTATGATGTGCTTCTTCATGGAGAGTTTTGAGTCAAGAATGAATCCAAGGTTCCTGGCAGAATCAGAGAAGGGGATGTTGTGAGAGCCAAGAGTAATCGAGTCAGGGAGGGGACCGGTAGAAGGTTTCAAGGAAGACGAAAAGGGAAAGAGAAGAGCTTCTGTTTTGTCGTCGTTCAGTTTGAGCTGATTTTCCGTCATCCATGTTTTTATGCTGTCTGTGCATGTATTGAGTTCTTTGGTGAGGTTGGTCACTTCATTGAGAGGAGCTGATTTCTGGAGCTGTGTGTCATCTGCGAAAAGCTGATGGTTTATATAGTGGTTAGCTATGATATCGGAGAGAGGCGTAGTGTACAGGACGAAGAGAATGGGCCCTGAGGTACACCGTACATGAGCTGTGATGGTGACGAAGACGAGTTATTGACTGAAGTGGACTGATACCTGTCTGAGAGGTATGAGTGAAACCACTGGAGTGCGGTAGACTGAATGCCAAAAACAGAGTTCAGGCGGGAGAGGAGAATTTGGTGGTCAAGAGTGTCAAAAGAGGCAGAAAGATCCAACAAAAGAAGAACAGAAATGTTGTCATTGTCCAGAGCGGAAAGAATATCGTTTACAATACGTAACAAAACGGTCTCAGTGCTGCATCCTGCTCGATAGGCTGACTGAAAGGGATTGCTGAGGTTGTTTTCTTGGAGATGGGACAGAAGTTTGTGGAGAACGACTTTTTCAAGAATTATGGACAGAAAAGGTAGGTTAGAAATGGGACGGTAGTTTTTCAAAAGGTTTTTGTCAAGTGATGGCTTTTTCAACAGAGGTTTGACGATGGCTGTCTTCAGATCAGGTGGTACAATGCCAGTGGTAAGAGATGTGTTGATGATGTTCGTAATGGTCGGCAAGAGGATGTCAAGATTTTCATAAAGAAGCGTGGTGGGAATGGGATCAAGTTCACAGGACTTGGCAGATGCACTGTTGATTATTTTTAAGACAAATTCATCAGTGACAGACTCAAAAGTTAGCAAGGAATTTCCAGCGAAAGAGGTATCAGGGCAAGCAGTTAGGTTTGGAGGAGGAAAATTGTTTCTGATGGTGCGGATTTTCTCAGTGAAGTAATCAGAAAAGACATTCGGAGGGTCGTCAGAGTCAAATGTTGAAGGAAGAGGTGAAGCTCTGCTTTTGCCGAGGATGGTGTTGAAGTATTGAAAGAGCTGTTTACAGGTTGTGCTAGACTGAATCTTAGCAGAGTAGTAGGCTTGTTTGGCTTTATCTACAAGGTTTGTTACTATCTGTTTAATGGAGTCGTATATCTGTTTGTGGACGGTGAGCTTAGATTTGAGCCAGCGTCTCTCCGCCTGCCGACGCTCCCGTTTCAGCTCACAGAACTGCTCCGCAGTACCGCTGAACCAGGGCGTCGGCTTCCTTGTACGGACTGTGCAACGGCAGAGAGGGGCGTGCTTGCCAAGGACAGAACAGAGATGGTTATTGTAGTCACTGATAGAACTGACTTGTGAGACAGCGTGAGAGAGATCTTGTTTAAAGGCGCCGGTGTCAATCTTTTTGAGGCATCGGTACAAAAACGTTTTAGGTTTTTGTACAGGTACAGATATATCAAGTTTGCACAAGATGGCTGTGTGGTCAGATGTTAGTCCATGGTGTAATTTTGTAGAAGTGAGGATGTTATCACTTTGCTTGGAAAACACTAAGTCGAGCAGATGGCCTTGGTTGTGAGTAGGTTCAGAAACGGACTGGGTTAGGTTAAACATGTCTAGGTTAAACAGTACAAGTTTGTTGTCAGTAAGCTTCATTGCAAACTCAATTTTATGAGTACTTTTGTATCAGAGGGTAACAGGGTAACAAATTGTCAGGTTCTGATTTTGAAAATTAACATGTCATATTTACCCATAAATGTTTTCACTAATTTCAGTCATGATCTTTTCTTGATAAGCAAAAGAAACTTAGAAAGGGAAAAAATAAAATGAAAACCATATTTTTGGTAAATGAGTCAGTGTCTTTCCATGTTATTGCATTTAAGCCTTCAGTTGTTACCAGATATTGTTACATCGGACTCAGTGGATTAGCAAGTTTTTGTTGTTGTTGACTTTTGCTTTACTTGTTTATATATATATATATATATATATATATAGAGAGAGAGAGAGAGAGAGAGAGAGAGAGAGAGAGAGAGAGAGAGAGAGAGAGAGAGAGAGAGATGTATGTATGTATGTATATATATATACCACACAAACATGACAACTGTCCATCACCATTTTAACTGTCAATGTTGTTTGCTTCTGAAAAGCAAGTATGTCCAACTCTGACTCGCTACTTTTCTGCTAAAGGCTTTTAGTTTTACTGTACGCAGTACCATTTGGTCTGGACAGATGTTGTTCCTGTAACTTTACATTGATCTGAAGTTGCTTGACTATATTCATCACCACAACTGACATGGCCCCATGGCCTTTTTCAATAAACCATTTTCTCTCTCTCTCTCTCTCTCATTCAATATAAAACTGTAACACTAACATAGGAACAAGTCAGTGCATCATATTTTGCAACATCTTCTGCCAAGGCTTCACCCATTTTGCCTGTCCATTCCACAGCTATAGAATTTGTTTAATGTGTAAAGTTAATGTCAGGCCAGTTTCAGCTTGTAACACCCACCCACACAACCATGGTAAGCGTGGCATAATAACAAAGGTTGTACTTGAAACCAAAGATACTGTTGAACTGGAAAAATATATCACATTATGAATGTGTGTTTTAACTGTCAACTTGCGAGTTGCAGTCAGGTCATTACTTGAAGCTTTTTGTTGTTGTTGCTTTTATCTTATTTTTAAATCAGGATCCTGCATAAATCTCAACCTGCTTTTGTTCTAATTTTGATGACATGAGTTTCTGTGGACTGCACTTCACAGGTTTTCTCTGACAACACTAGTGCAGTGAGTTTTTATTCAGTGGATACCACTGCCAAGTTTGACAGTGACTGTGCTGCAATAATATAGATGTTGCATGTGATCTATGCGATCCTAGACTTGCTTGTCATGGTGTGACAAGACTGGATGCACATACTGTGACTAGTGTGAGTAAAGGTAGTTTAGTTTTTATTGTTGTGCCTCTACAGTTCTTTTGACAGTGACTGTTCTGCAATAATATAGATGTGGCACGTGATCTATGCGATCCTAGACTTGCTTGTCATGGTGTGACAAGATTGGATGCACATACTATGAGTAAAGGTAGTTTAGTTTTTATTGTCTTGCCTCTACAGTTGTTTTATTTATTCTACGTGTATATCAGTTTTTAAACATTAAGTTGCCAAAAGGCAAATTTCTTTGAACCTGATAGCAAAACATTTCTGTGTTTGTGTTAACTGGTAATTTCCAATATTTTACTGGTTAAAATGAGTGAATACCAGAAACATATTCCACTATCACTATCAGTCAGGTTGTTAACATTATTTCTGCTGACCTTTTATAAAACATTTAAACAAATACACAAATAAAAGCATGTGTCTGGCAAAGAAGGGAGAGAAAGAAATGAACATATTAATGTTGACGAAACAGGTTGGCAGGCTGACATGGCAAAGTAAGTTCTGGCACACTTGCAGAGTGTGGTGTTGACAGATACATCCAACTTGGAAAAAAGGAATGATACGCTGTTATTGCCAAAACAGTGGTTATCTGTCTACTGGAGGAATTCCTAATAAGGAAACTACTCAGTCTTGCAGTTGGTTCCAGGATGTAAGCGCTTAACACTTCTTTATAACTGGCTGTTTATAACACAATGGGACATACTAGTTTATTGTACAACACGCAGCCAGTATGCCTAAAAAGAAAGTATTATTATGGTCAATAACCTTTACTGTAATTTAAACATATTGAAATGTTTCAGATTAAATTACAAAATAAAACAGCTTAAAACACCATTTGGGTTCAGTATAAAATTTTATATATATATACTGCATGAAGTGTTACAGAATTGACCCTGTGTGTGTGTGTGCGCGCGCGCGCGCATATCTGTGTGCGTGCGTGCGTGTGGGTGGGTGCGTGCATGCGTTTGTGTGGGTGTATATGTATGCATGTGTGTGTATGTGTTGTATGTTGTACCTCTGTGCGTGTGTGTGTATGAACAATTTGGGAGACCCTGACAAGAACGGTTGTGAAATTCAATGATTTATATTTTTTGCCCTATCGTTTGTTTCTTCCTTCATCTGTGTTGTTAATGTGCATTTTGACAATTCTCCTCCACACACAGACACATAGACACACACACAATGACACGCACGCACGCACGCACGCACGCACGCACACACACACACACACACACACACACACACACACACACACACACACACACACACACAAATGAGCATAAACAGACAACACACACACACACACACACACACACACACACACACACACACACACACACACACACAAATAAACAGACAATGACACTGTCATATTGTCGCATGCCTTCTTAATTGTTCTTCTTTAATTGTTTTCACAAAATAAATTTCAGTCACAAGTTTTCTTTTGAAGGCGAGAACAGAGAGAGACAGACAGACAGACAGACAGAGACTGTATGTATCTATAAGTGCTGGTCCTACGTCATGCCCCCCACCCCCTCCACCCGCACGATATCCACGAAACGATCCTCAAACTGTCTGTTGTTTTGTTGGGTTACTTCTGACTGTGGTCTTTACCCGACAAAGTAATCACAAAGTAATCACAAATATCAGATAAATTAGCTAAACAAGAGGCATTGAACAGCATGTCTAAAATATAATACAATAACCTACTACTTTCGTTTCATGGGATTGTTTCAATACTTGAGAAGACTGTATGAAGAACTTTCAAAAAGTAAATCTCCACCTTCTTGTTGAAGGTGTTTAGCAAGAGTAATATACAAGTGGCATCTAAATTCATGGAACACTAAATATTCACACAATGTGACATGCATTTGTAAGAATGTCGTATTACCATACTTATTTCAGAAAACAAAAACAAAAAACAACAACAACAACAACAACAACAAACAAACAAAAACAAAAAACCGGTATGACCCTACTGCTAGCAGCTAGCAACGTAAGAGATAGTTTGTATAATACTGTTGTCATAACTTCCGTTGTTAAACTGATTGCTCATAGTCCTGTGGGCAAGTTAGTATAACTGATTTTTTAAAAATATTAATTTATTTATTTGGGGTGGGGGGTGTAATTTGTTGTTTTGGTCCGGTTGCTGTGAACAGACATAAAATAAAACGGTGACTGATTGTTTGCTGGGGTCCGCGACAGAGTTGACCGAGACTCCACTAGCGCTTGGGACAGCCAGCCTTTTTCAGCATGTCGGCCAGAGTCATGACCTTGTATCGAGAGCTGTCCCACCAGGAAGGCTTGTTTCTATTCTGTTGGCGAGTGGGATCCCTCCTCCTCGTCACGCTGTTGTCGCAGCCCAGGTCGGCTGCCTGCTGCAGCGTCTGGCAGGTGTCATCACGGTCCTGGAGCTGGTTGCACACCGTGCGGAGACAGGCCACGTACAGCTGCACAGGCAAAACGTCACGCGCACGTTACAGGGTGAGTGGCAAACGGCACGCACGTTACAGGGTGACAGGCCAACGTCATGCACGTTACAGGGTGACAGCAAAGATCACGCACGGTTACAGGGTGACAGCAAACGTCACGCACGGTTACAGGGTGACAGCAAACGTCACGCATGGTACCAGCTGAGAAGCAAACGTCACGCACGGTTACAGGGTGACGGGCAAACGTCAAGCACGTTACACGATGACATGTAAACGTCATGCACACGTTATAGGGTGACAGGCAAACGTCACGCACACGTTACGAGGTGACAGGCTACCATCACGCACGTTACAGAGTGACCCTCAAACGCCATGCACGTTACAGGGTCACATGCAAACGTCATTCACGTTATAGGGTGACAGGCCACCGTCACGCAAGTTACAGGATGGCATGGCATGCAACCGTGACGCAGGTTACAGGGTGACATGCAAACGTCACGAACGTCACAAGCAAATGTCCAGCATTAAAGGAACAAAGTAAAACTTAAGGTTTTGAGACCCAAACCATTTCGGCGTGTGGTTAAGGAAGACTGTCCCAGCCCAATCCCAAACGGATCGTGTTTCAAAAATTTCAAACAGAACGAGGCCCACAGCGCTTGTGCAGAATCAGCACACAAGGGAGTTAATCATACGTAACACCAGTACAAAAACAAAGACCTGAGTCGCCCACGGTAACTCTCACCTGGCATGCGTGTAAATGCAAGATACATAAACTCCACCAGAGGTACATCCTCAAAAAAAGGATCCCCCCCCCCCCCCCCCCGCCCCCCTACATTTCACCCTACATTTCAGGCACACTCGGCGACACAGGTGTGCACAGGCCTAAGATCGTGTTTCAGCACCGCCGTACGTTTGAAACTGCTCCACCTGTCGGTTTCAACCTGTTTGTTTCAAATACAGCTTCTTATATTCCAAACAGGTTCCGCGTCCGCTAGCCAATGAGCGCCCGCCGTTTGCATTGAAGTGACGGAAAGGTCACAGGTCACAAGGGAGGGGAACTCTTGAGTAGCAAGATTGAATACGTCGATCTTGCCCTTGTGTGTGTGTGTGTGTGTGTGTGTGTGTGTGTGTGTGTGTGTGTGTGTGTGTGTGTGTTTCTCTGTGTGTGTGAGTTTCTGTGTGTGTGTGAGTTTCTGTGTGTGTGTGTGTGTGTGTGTGTGTGTGTGTGTGTGTGTGTGTGTGTGTGTGTGTGTGTGTTGTGTGTGGAGTGAAGGAGGTGTCTCACGTCTGTGGCACTTTCTGTCTCTGCAGAATGATACGGTCGGAGATTCGGGGCGGAGAGAAGATGTCCGGACGACTCAAAGCCGAACACTTGAGGGTTCTCTTCCTTCAGCTCACGCTGCAGATCTCGTCTGAAGTCCTCCACGTCGTCCTCTGTGTTCCGCTGGCTTCCTGCACAACACACTCTGACTTTAGCTGTCACGTGCTGGGTTTAGCTGTCACGTGCTGGGTTTAGCTGTCACCGACTGGGTTTAGCTGTCACGTGCTGGGTTTAGCTGTCACGTGCTGGGTTTAGCTGTCACCGACTGGGTTTAGCTGTCACTATTGTGTTTAGCTGTCACGTACTTGGTTTGGCTGTCACCAACTGTGTTTAGCCGAATGTCCTGAAGAATTTTGGGGTCTCCATATT
>OY757558.1:8337025-8341855 GCA_963584105.1 Alviniconcha strummeri | reverse complement strand
TCTCACGTCATCCTCCTGTCTGGAATCTCAGGGCTGTCATTCGATTCCCCGTTTCCTATCTCCTCTCTTGGTTTCTTCCTCTGCCTAGTCCTCTTGCTCTTTCTGTCTTGTAATGTTTCTGCTAATGGTCCATTCTCCTTTCTTTATCCCCCCAGAAAACTCAAATATTTTTCCTTTTGTATGGCTTTTGTATGGCTTTTGTATGGCTTTCGTATGGCTTTTGTATGGCTTTTGTATGGCTTTTGTATGGCTTTTGTATGGCTTTTGTATGGCTTTTGTATGGCTCTTGTTGAGCAGCCAGGAGGTGATAGTCGGTAGGTGGTATGTGCAGCTTGCTGCCATATGCCATTGGTATTTGCCTTTATGCATTTATATAACTCTCTTTTTTTTTAATTGTGTCTGGCCATTTTTTATTTCTTAGTTTTTGGTTGTCCTTTTGTCTCCTTTAACGTGGTGTCGATAAATTTGACGGAATGGTCGACGATACCAGCATGTCCTAGCCTTATGTTTGTGTTTTAACAGGACTAACTCTTCGAAAATACGTGTCTGATGTTTGTGTATGTATGTTTTATGTTTGCAAAGTGATTGGTTTTATAGAATGACTTGACAGAGGGTTGATATATATGTGAGAAGAGTTTAGAAATGTGCATTTGCTTATGACCTGAGTTTGAATGTCCTGAGGTAACCCTGTGTGGTTGACAGGACATTAAAATTCAATTACAACAACAACAACAGCAACTACTACTACTACTAGTACTACTGCTACTGCTGCTGCTGCTGCTGCTGCTGCTGCTGCTGCTGCTGCTGCTGCTGCTGCTTGCTGCTACTACTACTACTACTACTACTACTACTACTACTACTACTACTACTAGCGACAAAATATTACTCGTGACAAAAATATTTTTGTCTCCACAAAAGACGTGCTTTGTTGCGACAAACACGTGTGTGTGTGTGTGTGTGTGTGTGTGTGTGTGTGTGTGTGTGTGTGTGTGTGTGTGTGTGTGTGTGTGTGGTGTGTGTGTGTGTGTGTGGTGTGTGTGTGTGTGTGTGTGTGTGTGTGTGTGTGTGTGTGTGTGTGTGTGTGTGTGTGTGTGTGTGTGTGTGTGTGTGTGTATGTGTGTGGTGTATGTGTATGTGTGTGTAAGTCGCCTAATGTTCAAACCTCTTTTGATGATCTTGCATGTTGTTACTGCAAGAAAATTGGAAAGGTAAAACAGCATAATTCCTACACACCAGTTTCTCGGTAAGTTCGTAGTTTTGATAAAATGTAAAACTCTGTTAGATTTTTAAAAGCATAATAAAATAAATGAATTAAAAACAAAACAAAAGACAGAGTGCTTTGTATGAGTTTGAAGTATTTCAGTCTGAAGCCGTGTCTTCATTCAGCATTCTGCTTGAACGAGAACTCTGCTCGGACTGTTCACAAACTGTTCAAGAACACACCACGCACTGAAGAACGGGGTCAAGACCTAGGCCAGCATTCTCCGCACTGATTCCGTAGAGCCTAGCGGTAAGGCGGTAGGCTGGTAAGCAGAGGGACCTCGGTTCAAATCCGCTTCGGCTCTCCTTTCTCTTCAAAAGTTGTGGTCTGTGGACACTGTCTTGTGACTTTGTCACTCACAGTTATGAAGCATTAAAATGGCTCTCATCATTGCCGATCTTAATGCAGGAGTCATTCTGGTGGTGACAGTGTAGCGATAGGTATATAATCTCCCTCTTCCCTACCTCCATCTCCGCTTTTCCACTTCTCCCAGTCCCTAATAAGCCTGATGGTTTCTGTGGACGATGAGCACCATGTTCACTTACTAGCCAGTCGCCTCAGGTCATTTTATGCACGTGAAACCGCCAGCAATCAGCAGTAAACATGGTGCTTAACGTCCACAAAAACCTTAAGGCTTATTAGGGACGGATCAGCAGACAGGCTGCTCGCATTCATAGTCACAAGTTTCCTGACCCACGACACTGAATAAGGAACTGTCAGGAACAACGGGCTGAGCGAGACTTCCGGTTTTATGAGCGATATACCGAGAAAAATAGCTAAGCGAGAAAGCAGTGAAACAACTCAGTGCAACACCGCTAAACTCGATCAGCCATAGCCAAATTAATATGGTCGCGCCCTTGCATCAGTACACGTCACGTGATAATTAAAGCAGTGTATTGGCCGATACGAGGCGTCAACAGTTTCCCCGTTTACTTCCCACGTGACTCGCATTCAGTCTTGTTCGGTCATACCGCGGAGCTATCGTGGCATCAGAGTCCGATCCGGAATCAGTGCTGGTCATAACAGAAGCAGTTCTTTTCTTCACAGTTCTCGTACTTGTGTCCGCGTTTAAAGTGACTAGACACAGCTTGAGGGAGATACTTTATCAATACCGTTAAAAAAAGATCGGCATGGGTTACTTACTCTGTTTTGGGCAAGCGAGTTTTTTCAAACTTCGCATGGTGATGTTGATTAGGCTTTAAATTTAAATCTCCCTTCTTCTTCTTTTTTTATATTTTTTCCTGCTCTTTCTTTTTTCTTCTTTTTTCATGTTGATCAAATTTTAAGGTGACAGCAGCGTTGGGAATTTTGTGCTTATTTTTCCCCCAGCATGTTCTTGCCTGAACTAGTTCAAACTGTATTAGAATGCCACAATGCAAGTTTATTGGTGCAACTTGCTGAGCATGCTAATTGTAAAATCAGTCTAATATCACTTATGTAAGAAGTCTTTAAATAAAAAAGGAAGAAGGAAAAGACAGAACAGTGAGCTGGATGGAAACGAATCAATATTATGTTTCGCTTTTACTGCATGGTCAAACTTTATGTGAGAGACAGAGACTGAGGCAAGTAGGGAAGAGGGTCATGACCTCATTAATGAATAAAAAATAAAATAAAATAAAAAACAGACGAGGGCTCGTCTTATGCCGTTTTGAAGTATTGCACAGGCCCCCTTTACTTCTCTGTTTCTTTTTTTCTCACAGAAAATAATGTGTTATGTGTATAATTATGTCAGATTTATAAATGAGATAACCGTCTGGGTTGTAAGTTTTTTAATTAATTTTGTTTCTCTTCAATCCAGCAACAATTTGTGCGTTTTGCGTGACATTTAACCGCTGTCTCTGTCTAAACTGTTCAAGGGAGACGGTAAGCTGTATTTTCTCACTCAGAAAGCTAGTGGTTTGAGCATGCTCTTCTCCTGCTGTTGTTTTGAGTTTGTCCTTTGGTCAATAACTGCACGTAAAGACTACACTATTACAAGAATATTTATTTGCCAGTGGCATTAGACTGTGCACAAGAATTTGTCTTGATGACGTTTCATTCATTGCAGTGCGCTTATAAATAGACACAATGATACAAATAACCAGGTATAAAAGCAAACCTAAACCAGTTTTTGCTTGGTAGACTTCCGTACACATTGCATCAAGGTCCCTACATTGTGCGTTTGTCAGGAACCGTAACTTTCTTTATTCTTCCGAGCACTGGACACGAAAATAACAAAGCTCAACCAAAAACAGTTACGTGTCTTAGGTCTCCATCTCATTCTTCATCGTTTTTCACCGTTTAACTGTTGTTTAAGTGTCGTTTTGTAGCCTGATAAAGGGGAGTGTCGTTTTGTAGCCTGATAAAGGGGAGTGTCGTTTTGTAGCCTGATAAAGGGGAGTGTCGTTTTGCAGCCTGATAAAGGTGAGTGTCGTTTTGTAGCCTGATAAAGGGGAGTGTCGTTTTGCAGCCTGATAAAGGGGAGTGTCGTTTTGTAGCCTGATAAAGGGGAGTGTCGTTTTTGTAGCCTGATAAAGGGGAGTGTCGTTTTGTAGCCTGATAAAGGAGAGTGTCGTTTTGTAGCCTGATAAAGGGGAGTGTCGTTTTGTAGCCTGATAAAGGGGATTGCTCCGAAAATTTGCAGGCTGTGTTTTGTCCTCGTAAACAGCATTCTTTTGAACCTTTTATTATGCGTTTGGATCCTCTTTCTACATAATCATGTTGCAAACGTGTGGCTTTCTGCCCCTGTGTTGTGGGTTTTGTGTTACACCAAATCAGGTCACAAATCCTTTGAAGACAAGTCTTGCACGTGGCACCAGCCATGCACCAACCAAAGAGCGCTGTCAGTACACCACTTCGGCAAATATAAAAAAAACAGTACTCCACAAAAGGATAGTCACTCATTCAGAATCACAAGAGCGCAGTGAGTCTGTTCGTAAGCAGAGACTTCTCGTTGTGGTCATGCATGTCTTCTTTTTTCTTTCTTCTTTTTTGTTCTTATTCTTCTCTTCTTCTTTTTCTTCTACAAGAACTATAAACAAACCTTTTCTGTTTTTGTTTTTGTTTTTTTATTCGCCTCTCTTCTTGTTCTTCTTTTTTTACCTCCCACCTTTTCCCTACCTTTTCTACGGCCAGAACTAGCTACGCTACCAATTTCGTCTTCTCCCGTCTTTTTCTTCTTGTTTTTCTGCAACACGAAAATAAACAAATTTGGCAGTTTCAGTGCCGTCTGAATAGGATCCTTGACTGGGTTTGTAGATCTGTCATTTTGCTTGACGGAGCTAATATTACTCTGGTGACTCTTTCAGTAAGATCTCGGTAAAACATCTGTGCTGTCTGAAACTGAGTGTATGGGCGTTTCCGTCTGAACAGTCCTGGGGCGATCATATGCATTTGACTGGAAGCTGAGATACGAGAAGAACTAACTAACTGACTAACTGACTCACTGACTGACTCACTGACCGACAGACCCACCGACTAACTGACTGACTGACAGACCAACCAACCAACAAACAAGCCAACTAATTGACTGACTGACTGACTGACTGACTGACCGACCTCCTGACTGACCGACCGACCGACCGACCGAC
>OY757558.1:8227025-8334525 GCA_963584105.1 Alviniconcha strummeri | reverse complement strand
GTTCCGACTGCAACCAGTTTGCGTGTGACACCTGCACCACCATCCACGCCTCCATCGCGGCCACCAAATCTCACACCGTGCTGAACCTGAAGAACACCCAGACAGTGGGGACCAAGGGCGCGGTACTGGTGAAGAAAGAGCGATACTGCAGCACACACAGGGAAGAGAAGATCCGCTTTTTCTGCACTCAGTGTTCCACCGTTATCTGCAGGGACTGCAAACTGACTTTCCACGACAGACACACTACCACTGACCTGAGTGCGAAGAGTTCAGAGGCAAAACAGCTGGTGTTTCAGGTCACGAAGAGATCACGTGACAATCTGGTGCCGAAACTGAGGCAGGCGTTGCAAGAGGCTCAGAACCAGAAGAAAAAAGTACAAGCCAGCAAGAAGACCATACTTGGAACCCTTGAGCAAAGAGCTGCGGACCTGAAGCAAGAGATCGACAAAAGTCTGGCGGAGGCCAAGCGAAAGTTAAACCAGGAGACGGACGACGTGGACAAGATCGCCTCACGCTGCATCGACAACATGACGCAGGAACTGACCTGCTTCCTCAGCCTGGTGGACCACGCACAGCGCGTGGCTGAAAGCGGATGTGACGCAGATATTCTTGAAATGCCCACCCAGATGAAGCAGTTCTTTGGAGTTGCTGACGACTCAGCACCAGTTACTGAGGAGCCACATCAGTATGACGGATATTGTGGATTTGATAATGGAGTAAAACCACTACATTCTATGCCAACACTTGGACTGAGAGTGATGCCGATGCCCACGTTCACTTCACTTGGTGCACGAAACAAAATTCCCGCCTTAGTGCAGCAAACCCAGTTTCTTTCAGTAAACCAGCCAACCTCTGTGCCAGACTGCAAGCTGAAGTCATTCACAAGCGAGGAGTGGAAAGTAGATGTTGAATTAAGGTACACAGAAACTTGGAAAAGTTGCGAAAGCTGTTCACAGAAATATAGCAGACACTCACGCTGTTGCCCACATTGCCGTCGTAACAATCCTACCTGGCGAGGGCTGAACAATGTGTTCAGCTTCGAATACAGCGAATCTATTCAATGTAAGTACTGCAGAACAACGTACGCGAAAAACTCTGGCTCATGTCCGGGTTGTGGCGCGGCAGAGTCAGAGTCATCTGCAGACATACTGGCCACCATCCAGAAAGCCGTCCCTCTGTACATCGGCCACGTGACCCGATCCCACCAGTCCCAAGCGGACACATACGACGAATTTGAAAAGGAAACTAGCATTTGTATTGTCAACGACTATGACAATTACTACGACGATGGTATCCTGACAAGCATACCTGCATTCCATTCATATTTACCTAAGGCTTATGCTGGGGCTAGCAGGCCAAGGTCCAGTGGGAACAGCACAACCAGTCAGATAGCCAATGAAATCAACGCCATCCGCTCCCTTCTGTCTGGCTGGCAGACGCTGGCAATGAAGAAAAAGAAGAATCAGTTTGACTGGTAGTGACTATCGCCTAACTGTTGCGCAGAAAGTCTGGACAAGTCTGGAACTGTCTGACCGTCAGATTCCATGTAGGTCGCCAACTAAAAAAAGCGAAACAACGACGACAACAACAACAACAACAACAACAACACACACATCATCATCATCATCATCATCGTCATCATCATCACTATCGTCATAGTTGTCCGTCGCAAAGCGACGACGACGTCAGTGGCGCTACTGGTGTGACCACTGACCAAACTCCGATGCACAGACGCGTCCACACAGCGGGCAGACTACGGCAGCAGCTGGGCTGGCCTTCGTCTCTTTTCCGGCTTGGAGTTTCATGTCTGGCTGTGATAGTCGCCTTTCCTCGAAGACTTGGGTTCTGTTGTGGGTTGCCAGCCTCCAAACGCTGCGATCTGCTGCAAGATGTTCCCAGCCTTTAACAGGGGTATCACAGGCGCGCACAGAGTTCTTGAGGGAGTCTTAATATCGCTTTCTTTGGCCCTCCTGCCTGCGAGTGCCGCGAACCAGTTCAGAATAGATCTGTTCTGGAAGACGGCTGTCCGCCATTCTCATCACGTGGCCATCCATCTGAGTTGAGCCTTCCACTGTTGATTTTTGTTCGTTTTGATATGTATTTTTAAAAAAATATGTTTAATGCTTTTCATTAATTTATTTTGTTTTGCTCTTTTGCCTTGTGTGCATTGATTCTGTACAACAGCAACCGAAATGCGGATTGGTCGAAGGGATTGTTTAGAGACGTTTTCAAGACTCCACCTTCAACACACGAAAAGGGATTACATACATCTGAATGATTTGTATCAAAATCAAAATAATTTTCAATTAGGACGTTATTGTATATTAGATATTGTTAGCCATGCTTTTGTTTGTTTGCTTCTTTGATTTTGTTCCTTTAAATTCGTGTTTGATACTGAAGGTATACTTTTGATTCACACTGCGTTTGGTTCAAACTGTGTGGTTGACTGGACTGTGTAATAAATTGTCCACAGCCAGGAATTTATTTCTAATTTCTACCTTCCCGGTCCGTTCAGCTTACTTTTTCCAAATCCTCTCCCCATTTTCCCTTTGCTTAACGCAGGTTTCCATGATGGCTCGCGGAAGTAAATAGGTGACTCTTCTTTTCTTTTTATATTAGTAATAGCTTGATTAATTAATATAATTTTGTTTCTTTGCTTCACCTTGCTGGTCCTCACAAGTGATTGATTTTTGCGATGACGTGCATAGAGCATAATACAAAATCAGGCCCCAAAACACGTGTTATTGCGTGTACATAGTAGTATTCCTGGCAGTGAATCAGACATACTCTTGTGATTTGATAGATATTATCATCTTTTGATCTTGCATTCAATTTGTCGTGAAGAACGTGTTTGAAAATATTTTGATGTATTGTAAGTGTGACATGTAACTAATGAATTATGCTTATTACTGACTGTTTTCATTTGGTTACGTTCACTGTGTATCCATAAGTATGAAGCAGATATTTTGGTATATTGTTAATAAGTGACATGTAAAAACTGAAGTATGCTTATCATTGACTGTTTTCATTTGGTTATGTTCACTGTGTATCCATAAGTATGAAGCAGATATTTTGGTATATTGTTAATAAGTGACATGTAACTAATGAAGTATGCTTATCACTGACTGTTTTCATTTGGTTATGTTCACTGCTGTTTCCAGAAGTGGGAACCAGATTTTTGTTCCCCGAAGGGTGTCTGATGTGACTCTCCTGTCTGGAATCTCCGGTCTGTCATTATTTTGATTCCCCTTCCCTATCTCCTTTCTTCTTCTGCCTGCGTGGTTCTGTTGCTTTGTCTGTCTTGCCATTTTTCTGCTAATGGTCCATTTTCCTGCCCCCCCCCCCCCCCCCCACCAATTTCTCCACTGTGTTTTGTTACAACACAGGCTTTTTTTTGCTGCTTGACCTTGCATAATTATTGAGTAACTAGGAAAAGGTAATTGGTAGGTGATATGTGCAGCTTGCCGCCAGATGGCACTGGTATTTGCCGTTATCATTGATATATATAAATATATAAAGGTTCTCTCTATTCACTTTTAGATTTATTTATTTTTGGTATATTTATATATATAATATTTTCCTTTAATCTGGTGTCCATAAATCAGACGGAATGGTCGACGATGCCAGCCTGTCCTAGTCTTCTGATGCTAAATTTGTTTGTATGAACATATCTATATCCCCACATCATGTCTATATAGTTACGGATGCCAATTAACATGTAATACTCTGTTGCTCTTACATCAGGTACCAAGACTTCTATGTCAGTTTACTGCCCCCCACCCCCTCCTTTTTGCCCCTCCCTCTCCTCTGTCCCCACCCGCTACTGTTGTTACTGACCCATTCCTTTTCCTTTTCTATATGTTGTCGTTACTGCTGTTGATGTACCTACTTTCTTTATTTTATTATTATTATTTTTGTTATTGTTGTGAGTGTGCCTGTAGCTTTGTTTATACATTCTTGTCCTTACTATTTTGTTTACTTCTTTTTTCTGTTATTTTTTGCACACCATTATATAGTTTGTACATATCAACTTTGTATTTATGTGTATGCCTGGTATCTCTACATGCTAAAAATGGATTCAAAATGTAAAAAAAAAAGAAGCTTGTGTTTGATGTTAGTGTATGCTGTGTTTGATATTTGTGTAGGGATTCATTCTGTGCAGTTAACTGGGGAAAGGGTTTTCATATGTGAAGAGTTTTGAAATACGCTTTGCAAACTGGTCATCCAGAGGTGACCCGTTGAGACTGACTGGACATACAAATCAGAGAACTAAGTAACTGTATCGCACGCACACACACACACACACACACACACACACACACACACACACACACACACACACACACACACACACACACTCCACACACACACACACACACACACACACACACACACACACACACACACACACCACACCACACCACACCACTGCACACCACACCACTGCACACCACACCCTTGCACACAGATGCTCTAAACGACAGCCGGAAGACCTGGTGGTTTTCTGTGTACCGTCTATACCACCCGTTCATTGTCACTTTCATTGTTTATTTGGCATTGTGTAAAGCTGTCTCAATTTTGTCAAAGCTGGCGAACAAACAAAATGCCTGACTTGTTTTGAGATTTATCGTTTTCTTCTTCTTATTTTTTATTCTTGCTTAGAAATGAAGTATGATCAACCTGCAACATTTTGTACAATTTGCTATCATGTTATGTGGCTGGCTGATTTAAATTGCAAAGAGGAATAGACTGAGTGTGATTAACACGATTTTTCTTCTTATTTTTAAAATATGTTTTAAAAATAGTTTCTCGTCATGTTTGAAGGCGGTTAGATTTTGCGCACAGGGATAGGACGGTGATTATAAATGCAGGCTTAGTTTCTGGTTATGTTTTATGACATGGAGTTTGCACCTAGGGATGGAAATGTGATGAACACGCAACACTTTGATCGTTGCTTTTTTTCATTACCACTGGAAGTGGACACCTTCTAATCTTGTTTTTATACAATTAAAGATTTTGCTGCTGGAAATGCACACTTTCTCTTTATAGATATTCTTCTTTTTTAGATTTAAAGATTTTTTTCATTGGAAATGGACATTTCTCATCAGGTTGATAGATTTAAAGATTTTTCCGTTAGAAGTGGACACTTTCTCATCTTGTTTTATAGCTGTTAGATTTTGCCATTGGAACTGGACACTTTCTCATCTTGTTTTATAGATTTAAAGATTTTGCCACTGGAAATGCACACTTTCTCATCTTGTTTTATAGCTGTTAGATATTTTTTTTATTGCAAATGGATACTTTCTTATTGTGTTCTATAATTTAAAAAAATAAAATAAAGGTTTTGCTGCTGGAAATGCACACTTTCTCATCTCGTTTTATACATGTTAGATTCTTCCATTGGGAGTGCACACTTTATCATAGTGTTTTATTGATTTTTTTTTATTGATAGATTTAAAGGTGTTGCCACTGGAAATGCAAACTTTTAAAAAAATCTTTAAAAAGAAAAAAACATGAGAAAGTGTGCAATCCCAGTGAAAGAATTTAACAGTTATAAAAGCTGTTAAATTTTTTCACTGGGATTGCTCACTTTCTCATGTTGTTTTATAGCAGTTTGATTTTTCCATTGGAAATGGCCACTTTCTCATTTTTATTATTTTACAGATTTAAAGATTTTGCCATTGGAAATGGACACTTTCTCATTCTGTTTTATAGCTGTTAGATTTTTCATTGGAAATGGACACTTTCTCATTATATATTTGAAGATTTGGCATTGGAAATGGACACTTTCTCATCTTATTTTTGATAGATTTAATGATTTTTTTCTCATCTTGTTTTATAGAGGCTAGATTTTTCCATTAGATTTGCACAATTTCTTATCTTGTTTGTATAGATGTGAAGATTTTGCCATTGGAATTGCACACATTCTCATCTTGTTTTATAGCTGTTAGATTTTGCCATTGGCAAGGGACACTTTCTGATTTTTATGATTTTATAGATTTAAAGATTTTGCCTTAAAACAAAAACAAATTTTGTATATTTTTTGTTTGTTTGCAGATTTAAAGGTTTTTCCATGGGAAATGGACACTTTTACTAATCTTGTTTTATATATTTAAAGATGTAGCCATTTAAATTGTACACATTTTTTTAATGTATTTGTTTTAAAATATAGATTTAGATTTAGAGGTTTTGGCACCCTTTCTCATTAAAAATAAATAAATAAATAGATTTAAAGGTTTGCCACTGGAAATGTACACTTTCTCATCTTGCGTTATAGCTGTTAGATTTTTCCATTGGAAATGAACACTTTCTCATGTTTTAAAGATGTTAAGATTTAGACATTGGAATTGGACACCTTTTCATCTTGTACCTTTTATAGCTGTTAGACTTTTCCTTCAAACATTAGAACAGCACTATCTTAATATATACTATCTTCCTGAAAACACAAGAGTACGTGAACGAACCCCTTTCCCCTCACCCCTCTCTCTTTTCGGAGATGGAGATGGAGAGTAGGGTGGGGTGGTGGTGGGTGGCAGCGGTGGGGCGGTATTTTTTCCAACCACACATCAGGACGTGATAACAATAACAACAATATACTTTATTAATCCCAGTGGGAAATTAAAGTTGTCGTTCGATCGCACAACGAAGAACATAATAGTTCTAAATCATGAACCACACGCACATACGCACACTTAGACATATGCCCCCTTCCTCTCAATCTGCATACACTAATACTTAGTTATAGCAAACCTAAAATTACCTGGAATAATGTGATGTAATGAATGCCATCATAAAGGGGAGGCGAACCGTAGAAGCATCAATGGCAACCATAGGACAGGTGGGAAAATGTATACACTCAGCAGCTTTCAGTCGATTTCTCGTCCTGTTTGATAACAGTTAACTGCTGTTTAAACTCCTCATAGCAAATAATTGCTGTTTGAAAGTCTTGAAAGCAGTTAACTGCTGTTTGAAAGTCTTGATAGCAATTAACCGCTGTTTGAAAGTCCTGATAACAATTAACTGCTGTTTGAAAGTCACGAAAACACGACCGTAAGTGCTTCCCTGTTGTGGCCAGCAGTCTGGATCGGTGACATCATAAACAAGACCGGCATGTCAGTGTGGGTAAAATGTCAAATACGTCACGAACCAACCTTTTTCTGCTCTTCACTGGTTAAAAGTGAACAAACATACAACCATGCACCGTGTCACTTCATGCAAAGCCACATACATAAGGTGTGTGCGTGTTTAGCTGTAACCTGCCACCTGCGCTTTTGGCAGAATGACCGGGGTCTTTTACATGCTACTACGGTAACACGGGGGTGGAACGGATACTGAAATAAGAGTCAGCACAGCAAGTTGACCCTATAGAAGAAAATTCTCCCGCCGCTCCAGCAGGGATTCGAACGCGCGACCTTTCGATCACGAGTCCGGCGCTCTAACTACTGAGCTATCCCCGATTCCCCTTTAACAATGCAGCCACCCTTTGTTATATTATATGATAAATGTTATATGATAAATGTTATATTGATAGTTCATGTCATGATCACCCTGATATAACCGTACTGGTAACAGGACGTCAAACACCAAGTTACTTACTTAGGTCATGTCATGAAATATGTATGCGAAAGGAAAGTTAGCTTCCTTTCACTGTATCTGATATGTTTGCAAACATGTTTGAAACGTTACAGACTCCTGTGATATGTAAAGGTCGAGGCAGAATAGATCGACAGAGGATTAAAAACAAATCTCTCAGTTTTGAATATGAGTAGACAGAACTGTTTTCTTCTCGTTTTCATAATACAACCACCAGCTTTTGTGCCATAGCCTTGACATTTTCCTCTGTACACTTGTATATTCATTTTGTGTTTATTAAACTGTATTTTACAATGGCCATTTTGTTCTCTCCATTTTTACGCAAGTGTGTGTGTGTGTGTGTGTGTGTGTGTGTGTGTGTGTGTGTGTGTGTGTGTGTGTGTGTGTGTGTGTGTGTGTGTGTGTGTGATATTATGAGTGTGTGTAATTTTGTGTGTGTGTATGTGTGTGTGTGTGTGTGTGTGTGTGTGTGTGTGTGTGTGTGTGTGTGTGTGTGTGTGTGTGTGTTTGTATGGTGTGTGTGTGTGTGTATGTGTGTGTGTGTGAGTGTGTGTGAGTGTGTGTGTGTGTGTGTGTGTGTGTGTGTGTGTGTGTGTGTGTGTGTGTGTGTGTGTGTGTGTGTGTGTGTTGTTGTTGTTGTTGTTGTTGTTGTTGTTGTTGATGTTGTTTATCATTTTTGTTTGCTTTAATAGTTACAGGTTCGTTTGATAACTGTTTGGATTATTGCCTCTCAATTTAGATTATGTATTCCCTCTCACCCCCTCCCAATGAAACGATTTTTTTTACAAGAAGAAACGTCTACACTCAACATTTACACAAATCAGGAACCTCAAATGATTATGCATGCATAGACGCATGAACACACACATACAACCGTGCACATGCATGCATACATGCACACACTTAAATGCACGCACACATGCATGTTTACATTCGTGCGCACGGGCTCGCGCCCGCACACACACACACGCATGTATGAGTGCATGTACACACACACACACACACACACACACACACACACACACACACACACACACACACACACACACACACACACACACACACACACAAACTCTCTGTCTCTGTCTCTGTCTCTCTCTGTCTCTCTCTCTCTCACACACACACACACACACACACACACACACACACACACACACACACACACACACACACACACACATACACTGTCACGCGCTGACAATATTAGGGCGTGGGTCCGCGCTGGGTCCGTGAAATCTCGTTTCTCCCGTAGTGGTCAGGGAATGACCTGTTTTAAGTCACGTGATTGCTTTTATAAAACGTCAGAGTCCTAAGCGAAACGTTTGTAGTCAGGACTGATGGAACGACTTGTGACTATACTTCGTGAATGAAACCCTAGTTTCATCTTGGGTTGGGGGGGGGGGGGGATGTCACAAGTTAGAATTAATTGGATGTATGTAATTTGTATAGTGATTAAAATGCTGTGGTTGTTGCTTTTCTTCTGAGGAAGCGTGTGAATGCAGCTTTGAAATATGACTACGTGAAGGGTCACGGGCTTAGTGTCCACCCCGGGTGGACAGTGTTACTCGGACGTCGCGCCGCTGGCGTGCAGAACGGGCGGATTCACGAGGGTTCAGTCCATTTCTTACTTTCGTAGCGACAGGTCGTATCTGGCCCGACCTATCCAGACACCGAGTTGGGGTGTGGGACCGTCTCTCTCTGATAAAAGCGTGCTTATAGTGCATGCAGGCTTCGCACACGGCGGCGTCGTAGCCGGTATTTATCTTGGTGTGAGTCTTGTCACACTGCGTAGTGGCCGGTAACAAAAACCTGTTGAGGTTTTTTCCTTCTTCTTCTTCTTCTGGTTTTCTTAACTGGTGCATCCTTCGTCACGGGGTCCCTGTTCGGCCGAGAAGTGGAAGCGTTCTCCGGTCTTCGAGCGACGAGGTAGCCGTCGAGTGGCTGCACTTGGTTTCTGGTGTTTTCCAGAGGGACTCGTCACGCTGTTCTGAGTTGAGTTTTTCCCCGAGAGTTAACCCTTTACCGCTCCATTCTTGGCGAACAGCGGTTTAGTGGTAACGATGCTCTTTTCTTTCTTTTTTTTCTTTTTCGTTTGTGTGTGTGTTCGATGGGGGAAGATTGCATATATCTGATGTTGACCAGTGATTGGACTTTCTAGGTTGCATATATGTGGTGTTGACCAGGGAACGGACATTCTAGGTTGCATATATGTGGTGTTGACCAGTGAACGGACATTCTAGGTTGCATATATCTGGTGTTGACCAGTGAACGGGCATTCTAGGTTGCATATACCTGGTGTTGACCAGTGAACGGGCATTCTAGGTTGCATATATCTGGTGTTCACCAGTGAACGGGCATTCTAGGTTGCATATATCTGGTGTTGACCAGGGAACGGACATTCTAGGTTGCATATATGTGGTGTTGACCAGTGAACTGACATTCTAGGTTGCATATATCTGGTGTTGACCAGTGGCGGAAGTAATGTTTGTGTTGTGACAAAGTGGTATGTTGTGGTTTAAGTGTTGTGGTATTTCGTGGTATTAGTTAATAAATCTTGTTTATATTAAACTTCTAGTGTGTCATAATTATTTGGTGTGAACGTGGTTGGACGTGAGGGTCGGTGTAGCTTGAACACCTTAAGTGTAAGCGGTTCACCCCGTCTGACCGTCACACACACACACACACACACACACACACACACACACACACACACACACACACACACACACACACACACTCTCTCTCTCTCTCTCTCTCTCTCTCTCACATACACACACACACACACACACACAAAAACACACACACACACACACGTGCCAACACACACACACACACACACACACACACACACACACACACACACGTGCCAACACACACACACACGTGCCAACACACACACACACACACACACACACACACACACACACACACACTTGCCAACACACACAATGCCAACACACACACACACACACACACACACACACACACACACACACACACACACACACACACCAATATGCATGACCCGTGGTACTAGCGATGATACATAAAAATGACGGTATGCTTATCCAGTTACGCTTTGTGGAAAGCCTAGAGTGTCTGGAAGAATGATTTTGGAAAGTGGTTCAGTACTTTATTAGCATAGCACTGCGTAAAATGAAAACATCCCATGCTCTCGTAGTAAGAACAGCTGATGACATCAACCGGTGCCGTTAGGTTCGCTGCCCGTCACCCGGAACTTGACAGAAACGGCCTATCGTGCTCACTCCTACCTGTATTTCCACTCATCACCCTAACACAAAAGCAAGCATTTCATACTCTCAGTTCCTCTGTCTGCGAAGACTCTACTCTGACGAAGAAGACTTTCTCCTGCAATGGAGCAGGATGTGTGAGTTTTTCACAGCCCGTGGATATCCCACAACAGTCACTAAAAGCGCACTGAGACGCGCCAAATGATCTCCTGGGCCTATGCCGCCTATCCGGCTGCACCAATTACGAACGAAAGACCCATCGTCTCTGTGCTTTACCATCCACACAACCTCCCAATCTGCTGGATTCTCCGATCAAACTGGCATATTCTTCAAAACAGCACTACAGTTGGCACCACCTTTTGTGATAGGCCTTTGGTGGATTTAAAAAAAGATCGGAACCTACGTGAGATTCTCGTACACTCCAACCTCCGTAGTCAGGCTAACTCCACATCAGGCACAGTCCCCTGCTCCACTGACAGGTGTAAGGCATGCCCCCACTTGTGTGCTGACACCTCCATTAGAGGTCCCAATGGTCACATGTCCATTAAGAAGACTTCACGTGTCAGAGCGACAACCTGGTATACGCCATCACCGGTCAGTCTTGCAACCTCATCTATGTGAGTCCAGGTCCCTCCTGGTTCGTTTTTCGGAGCATCGGAGCATCTGGCTGACATCCACCACAAGCGCAGCAACCCTGTAGCCCAACACGTTAACTCTGCCGGTCATACCATTGCAGACGTCAAAGTGAAAGACTTAAGGCAATTGCATGGGGACACCTTTCAACGAAAACACACGGAGTCTCACATCATCCACAGACTGGGCACCATGTCCCCTCGTGGACTGAATGAAAAATGTTCAAACTTCCTATAGCCCTTCTAAATTACACGTTGTTGCTCAGCAGGTGGAATAGGTGTTGGAATAGGTGTGTGTGTGTGTGTGTGTGTGTGTGTGTGTGTGTGTGTGTGTGTGTGTGTGTGTGTGTGTGTGTGTGTGTGTGTTCATAATTACGTGGGTAGGGCACACGCTTCCCAATTTTCGTCATTTTGATGACGTTCTTTTACATTTATTATTTAGATTCTGAAAATTGTTTTGCTCCAACTTCTTTGCACCTGAGTCCATCGCAGAGTATGATTAGTAAACAACACTGCTGTCCTCATCCACTTAGTGAGGCACACATTGCACGATTAGGAGATTTATTCAGAGAAAGACATATAATTATTCACACAGCCATCAGTTAAGTCGCTCGACGAATTATTAGGCCTGAGCAGATTGTGTGCCTGAGACCAGGCCACTGTCAACTGTTTGCGGGCCGAGTCCCCCGTGGGGGGGCGTTTATTTTAGGGGAGCTAGATAATCTAAACTGAGAGGCAACGATCCACACAATTATCAAGCGAACCTGTAAATATTCAAGCAAACAAAAAAGCACACACACACACACACACACACACACACACACACACACACACACACACACACACACACACACACACACACGCAAACAACAACAACGACAAAACTCAATACAAACCAGTATTGCCTTTATTTTGTACAAGAAAATTTACTGTTTTAGCAAATGAATACGAATGTTATCAATATCAGTTCTAAAGTAACCTATAAACTCAAACTGCTCACGAACTGAGCCTACCACAAGACTGTTTACACGTGAAAACATTTTATTTTATTTTGTGTTTAATTAATAATGAGCTCACAAGACACAAACAGCAGTCAGTCCTTCTTCCGTGTCATGTTCCCCTCATGTTCTTTGCCACTACCACCCAACCAAAGAGACCACCACAAAAGCAAACAACAACAAAACAAAAACTGATGGTCTATAAACTTTACATAGTGAGCTTTATGTTCCTACACGTTCTTTGCCACTACCACCCAACCAAAAAAGACCACCAGAAAAGCAACAACAACAAATCAAAAACTGATGGTCCATAAACTTTACATAGTGAGCTTTATGCTATAATCTTTACAAGGCTGATTACCACTCGGATACATAATTATTAGCAGCACTCTTTTTATATTATTTTGTATCAAGAAAAAGTGTGATCAACTGCACAAAATAAATATGGCGTGACGGGAGATGTTTGACAATATATATAATGGACATAATGACGTGAGGTGTTTGACAAAATATATATAAATTGGCCATAAGAAAACTGGGTTGATCCAAGCGCAAGGGCATGTATGGTGCATATACTACACGCACACGGTACTGCTTGCTTTGTGTCTGTATATGCTTAAACACTGATGGGTCTTTGTGTACACAAGTAGGCCAGAGTACCTGAATTCCGAAGGGGTCGTAGCGTGTCTCTAAATCAGTCATCCGAAGCCAAATGAAAGTTGCACATTTTCAGTGAATAAAAAGGGGCTCCCCTTCCCCCACCCCCACCAAAAGGTCTCTCTTAAAACAACTGCATGAGAAATGGTTGAATTGGAGCGACCCACCTCGATTTGAGTCCTCAACGTCCTCAGAGACCACAAGGACTATTTGGGACGGGGAATATTCATCAGAAGACATCAGCAGATGTGAACAAGACACACCTTCATTCTCAACTTTACCTACATCCGACAATGTGGGCACATCTGAATCTTGAGAGTAGCGATCGGAGACCAGCAATGTTGAAAACATGTGCGTGGGGACTGTGAACTCTGACACACCGTACACCTGTCGACTTGGAGGTGGAGTCAGGTTCCTACCATTTCCTAAGCCATGTCGAAGTGTGGAGAAATGTAATGTGAGATGGTTAAACATTCCGTCGCTTCTAAAGCTCTGCATCTGAAAGACGTTCAATTATGATTGGTATCATGCACCGTTTTCGTGACTTTTAAACAGCAGTTAATTGCTATCAAGACTTTCAAACAGCAGTTAATTGCTATCAAACAGGATGAGAAATCGACTAAAAGCTGCTGTGTGTATACATTTTCCATCTTTCCTATGGTTGCCATACTTCTACGGTTCGGCTCCATTTACGATGGCATTCATTACATTATGTCATGATGTGTGGTTGGAACCTGTCCTTGAAAGTTACAAACATTTAAACACAGTTATGTATAGACATATGATCATAAATAATACAAAACAGTAGTAAATCAATTCATAATAACACTGGGAGATTATACATGCATGTTTATACACATTAGAAAGCAAGACATTTATTTGTGTGTGTGTGTGTGTGTGTGTGTGTGTGTGTGTGTGTGTGTGTGTGTGTGTGTGTGTGTGTGTGTGTGTGTGAGTGAGTGAGAGAGAGAGAGAGAGAGAGAGAGAGAGAGAGAGAGAGAGAGAGAGAGAGAGAGAGAGAGAGAGAGAGAGAGAGAGAGAGAGAGAGAGAGAGAGAGAGGCTGGCAGAACTAATTAGTCTATTTTCACTTGTTTCAAACGAGGAGACAATTTTATCAAATTTCATTCGGACAGTCTTGTGTTTTAAGGAATATATTATATACCGAGATAGCACTGTTCTAATGTTAGATGATGATGATGATGATTGATTTTATACAGCGTTATTCTCCGCTCTCGAGCAGACTCACTGCGCTCGCACGTGATTCTACATGAGTGACTAGCTTATTTTATAGCGGTTTTTTTTTATATCCACAAAATCTAACAGCTAAAAAACGTACAAGATGAGAAAGTGTATAATTCCAATGGAAAAATATTTCAATCTATCAATTAAAAAAAGAAAAAAGAAAAAAAAAAAGGAGTCCAGTTCCAATGGCAAAAACTAACACCTATAAAACAGGATCAGAAAGTGTCCATTTACAATGGCAAAATCTTGAAATCTACAAAACAGGATCACAAAGTGTTCATTTACAAAGGCAAAATCTTGAAATCTACAAAACAGGATCACAAAGTGTTCATTTACAAAGGCAAAATCTTGAAATCTATAAAACAGGATCACAAAGTGTCCATTTAAAACGGCAAAATCTTGAAATCTTTCAAACAGGATCACAAAGTGTCCATTTACCATGGCAAAATCTTAAAATCTATAAGATGAGAAAATGTGCATTTCCAATCGCAAGTTTTTATTTTGTTATATTTTGTTATTTAATCTATAAAACAAGATGAGAAACGATGCAATTCCAATGGCAAAATCTTTAAATGTATAAACCAACATGAGAAAGTGTCCATTTCCAATCTCCAAAAAAAAAAGAAAAAAAAAAAAAAGTTTAAAAACAGGATGGGTAGTGTACAATTCCAATGGCAAAATCTTTCAATGTATAAAACAGGATGGATTTTAATGGACAAATCTTTTAATCTGTAGGGGAGCGGGGTGGAGAATGAGGGAAGCAGGTTGGAAGCATGGATGAAGAGTCACAAGTCAGAGGTTGCTATAACATAACTTTTATTTGCACACCAACCAACCAGGAAACAGTGTCTGTGTTGGAAAAGACACAAGCAAACAACACATTTAGAACATGAAAGCAAATGTAAAGTCTAAACAACAGCAAATATCTAATAAATACAGTAACCATGTAGTTTACCTGTAGATTACTATAATACATGATGGTAACTGTGACTTGCACTTAAAATCCGTATCTCACAGTGAATATAAAGAGACGGTCAGTCAATTAACTGATGAACTCCCAGTATATAATAGTATACAATAAAGTAACAGTGAAAAATACGGATTACCAAAGTCATTCTTAACTAAACAGGAAGAGTGAGATAATTGTTACAGCAGTTCCACTTAAACACACAACGAGACGGATAGTGACACGGGTGGCATTTGGGACCATGCCGTAAGCGGGAGGAAGTCAGTCATAAACTGACCGGCTCCAGCCTCGTTACTCCAAGCGTTACAGCATGTCACTGTTACTGATTGCGGAGCATATCTGTGAACAACATCAAGCGTCTTACTGACGCGGGTAGCGCATCAAGAATCTAAACTGTTGATATGGCTGCGCCTGTCTGCTCGGTCAGTGAACAGAGACAAAGTCCTAATTGCCACCACTGACGCGCATCACCGGCCAGTTCAGGTACACGCACAAAGACCCGGAAAGGGTTTACAAGCTAAGCAGAGTGAAAGTCTGCGCGCCCAAGACTCGGCCATACAAAAGTCGGATCAAAACAGAAATAACATGCCTCACAGTTTATACAATCACCCCTGTGCACTAAACCATATTCAGCTAGAAAACTGAACATTCCACAACTATGAAGTCAACCTCTTCAAAGTGTTAGCCATAATATACCACCGATTTCATGTAGAAACATAGATCGGTAGGAAACTAAACAAATAAGTTATGCCGCACAGAGATCTGCACGGTCGCACAAAGGAACAATACCCCACTGAGGGATAACCGTTTACATCGGCAAAGCATCACTCCAACTGAACTTCCAACAATGGCAACATAACATACTATAGCTACATATCAGCTAACCAAGGTTAACTGCACACATTTTGGAAACACCGGTCATCCTGTGGCATAAAGGCTTAACATTTGAACACACATAGAATGTACACTGACGCCATAGCGGCTGCAACCAGGCGGCAATCTGACGCCGAAATTACCCACGTGTTCAAGGACCAAAATCAAGGCACGTTGTGAACATGGTAACATTATAAACATACATTATTTACATCATTAAGAAACAATAGAACAAGCCATAGAAAAATAACTACTTACAGGCGATGAAAACATGAACACCGGCCACAGCAGCAAACAACCTGCCTCTGCAGGGACACTGGGGGAAGGGACGCTGCCGGTGATGGTGAAGTGATGCTTAATGTCCTCAGATGTCAGTTGACATATTAGGGACAAGTTGTGACCAATGCCGAAGCACGGTTCAATAAATCTTTACGTCCACGGAAACCAGAAGGCTCGTTAGGACGGACAGCCCAGGACGTCCACCTCGACTCTCACACAGCTCCTGAACTACGACGCTGCCGGCCCAGCGCACAGGTTTTAACACATTAGATCACACCTTCTCCCAAACAGCCCTTTAGTTTTCTGGGCCGGCTAGCTATAAAGAGCGCCTGAAGATCTTCACTGATGGTTCTGTGATGGAGGATGGTGCAGCTGGAGCTGCCTGTGTGATCCCAGAGTTCAACAACCTCACACACTCCTATTCACTACCTGCAGTGTCGGTCTTCACCGCTGAGCTGCTGGCTATCTCGATGGCCCTGCAACACATCAGCGCGATACCAGTCACTCCCTTCGCCATTGTTATCTGCAGAGACTCCAAGGCGGCGCTGACAGCCATCAAGTCCGACTCTCAAAACGCATGGGAGGATCTCGTGCGTGAGATCGCGACAACTACCCACCAGCTGATCACCCGCGATACGGAAGTTCGCTTTCAATGGGTACCAGCGCACGTCTGCCTCTCTGGAAACGAGAAGGCGGATAGAGCAGCAAAAAGAGGAGCCAAGAGAGTTGACTCCTCGACAGTGACGATGAAAATCGGCCTGGCCGACTTATATGCGGAACTAACCAAGCAGGCGTGGAAGCAATGGGAGAAGGAGTTCCACCCAATGGCCACGGCCAAGGAGTGGGACGACACCTCTCCCCCCTGCAGGACAAGAGTCTTCTTCCCTGGAATTCCGACCTACCTAGCTCGCATCATGCATCGTCTGCACGTGGGCGTCTGGAGATGCATGTGCGTACCGACGAAGTGTGAGTGTGGGATGAGCGTCTCGTTTCACCACGTGATGTTCTCCTGCACCTCATGTTCAGATCACTTCCAACCTTTGACTGGGAAACTACGCGGCGTGGGACTGCCCCTGTGTACAAAAAGCCTGGCAGTGTGCGACCAGCGTGAAGGATGGAGCCTCTTGCGGGCTGCAGCCAGACTGGTCTACACCTGTCTACCTGTAGTAGGCGGGACCACCGGGTACGTTCAACTCTTTCCCGCAGCTCGGGTTAATCCAGGCGGTGGAGGAAGGGGTGAACGTCTCCGTGTTTCCCGCACCCAGTTGTAGTCTGCTGGACCTGATTCCAGCGACCACCACAAGTGTATGCTTGCATACCCAAGTATTTTTAGCCGCCTGACTACAGGCCTCGATTTTACTACAAGTGTATGTGAACTACCATGTGCGTCTTCGACGTTTTTAACTGTAAATACTGTGTGTGCCGATTGTATATATTACATGTTGTGCAGCCCGCCGACATAACCTTGCAAGGTTTTTTTATCTGCCGCCCAGTTTTTAACTGTAAATAGTGGACCACGATTTTTTAACCGGACCCCTAGCGTGCTGCTCAGTTCTACGAGTGAACGCCCCAGTACAGCCAAGACGACCCAGCACCCTGACCCTAGTAATGATCCGCAGGTGGACCCATCTCATCCCTCCCCTCACCCCTCATTCCCCCTTTGTTCCAGCGACCTCATGTCCCGATCCAAATATTGATCCGCAAGTGGACCAAGCTTACTTCGCTCCCCATCCCCCCCGTCTCCCCCATGGTTTTAACTATAATATATCCAAAACAAGCTTACTTTATAGATTGTCCCTAATATGCTTTTAGCATCTGAGGACATTAAGCAAATACAGAACGAACAAAGCGCACAGCTATTAATTATTCACAACAGGGTTCCAGGCGAGATCAAAAGATCAAGAGATCTTAGAGGAGGGAGGTGGAGCTGGACCCTCACTTTTGCCCAGAAGAGATCATGAGTAGGGAGGTGGAGCTGGGCTGAGCAAGTTGGACGTCTTTTGCTTCGAGTTGTCCAAGCTGTTCATCAACAGCGGTGCAACGGACATTGTCTTAGTGACTCTGTCCAGCACAGCAGTTGAAACAGCGATTGCGCAGTGCACAAGTCACTGGGCAATGGCGAGGGGACACCGCCTTAACACTTCCATTGTTCTGGCGGCGGTCCACGGTCTCTCCGGTCTTTTTCGGGCGGTTTCCGCGGTCGAGCCTTTCACTCTCTCGTCCCATTCCCACTCTGTCTCCGTCCCTAATAGGCCATCTCGCCTCCGTGGACGTAAAGCAACATGAAACCAACCACACAGCTATTTAGCTCTGTGCCAGCAGGAGTTTGACTCTGTTGCCTGTGGCAGTGCCTGGCTGACAGTACACAGTGGGGGTTGGGGTTACAGGGTCATTTGTGTGTTGCAGTTACAGAAGTTACTGAGACATCTTTGTAGAAACTGCAGATGTCAAACATAGCACTTTTGACACTTTAGTGAAATTTGTTTTGGAAGGAAAAAACAACAACAACTCTTAGTTGAGTCAAAAGGGGCATGCATGGTTGAATCTTTACTTACTGTTACACTGATGTTTGTTTACCAATAAGTGCCAAACAGAAGTTTTTGCAGTCAAACTAAGAATAGCACAATAAAGTACACTACTATTAGACAGACATGCAAAGTGGTTTCAGAAAGTAAATTGAATTACCATGGCTATGGTGGTCTGGTAGTCCACACCCTTCAGCACTGATAAGCACAACTCAGTTACTCTACAGCACACCCATTGTGTATTGTTATATTCCTTACATTTTACTTCTATAAAGTTTTGTCAACAAAACAACTGAAATAGAATTCAAAACATCGCACGAGTACTATCAAAAACACTGGCATCCAAGCACAGGTATCCATTCCACAACAAGGCGTTGTGTGTCTGCCGGTGGGCAAGACCAAGTGGTAGGGATACTGACACCGGGTTCTCATTTACAACCCTTCCTGACCTGTTAACTAACAGACGATCTTCGGAAATCCAGGGGACTGCACTCGGTAAGTGCCTACAGGCATGGCCTGTATATATATACAGGTCCAGGCCTGCGGGTGTAGCGCAGACTAGTCACGCTTTTGTTGGGGGTACACTGAGCACGTGGGCAAGATGACGGATACCCGTAAACAAAGGCAGAAAAGGCATCAGAAATGCCGATCAAGCGCTCACTGTTCGCGGGGAATATGCAGATCGGATAGTAGGTTCCCCCAGCTGGTAGTCTAGTATAAATTATAATAGGTCCATGCCTGAAGATCTAAAACTGTCGCAGATCGGCTCTTCTCAGCTGCCGCCTCCATTCAGGGGACTTCACTCTCCCGGAGTAAGAAAACACTGTCAAATTATCTTTGCCTGTTATTTCCGGAAATCGTCTATTACTCCCATGTTTGTCAGCATGCAATGTGAAGAACAGAGCCTGGAGAGTGCAGAGACCACTACACACCATCTGGGAAAACCTCTGGTCTTGATTTATGAAGTCTGATAATTTCCCTCAAGTGAAAAGGAAGGGAGGAATTGATTGTGGCACCATCAATGTTTACAACCTAACAAAGCATACATTACTGCTGTCAGACTTGACCAAGAGGTGCCAGGGGGCAGTCTGGCATGTGAGTAAACATGAGATAACATCCCAAAGATGCCGAGGTGTGAAGAGTGGTGCAAACTCTTTGTGAAAGTAAGAGGAAAGGGGTTGAATCTTGAAGCTGCAGCCGCCATTTTGAAACCCTCCTGTAGCCAGGCAAAGGGCCCCTAGAAAGCCTTCGCTGGCCTGAAACTGACCCCAGCAGGGCCAATGAGGTCAGATCAGGCAGGCGGCAGGGATCAACTAAAGAGTACACTTGAAACTGACCCCAGCAGGGCTAATGAGGTCAGATCAGGCAGGCGGCAGGGAGCAACTAAAGAGTACACTCTGATTGCCTGATCTGACCTCATTAGCCCTGCTGGGGTCAGTTTCAGGCCAGCAAGGGCTTTCTAGGGGCCCGTTGAGAAGGTGTGAGATATTTGGGGCCATAAAACTCCCACTCAATCAAAAAGGATAAAGGACAGGAAGAAAGGTTAAAGGGTCCTGGCCCGAAACATGTATACAATAAACTCGATTACAAATCTATAAAACAGGATGGGTAGTGTACAATTCCAATGGAAAAATCTTTCAATCTACAAAACAAGATGAGAAAGTGGTCAATTCCAATGGCAAAGCCTTAAAAAAATATTTAAATTAAAAATGTATCAAACAAGATGACACAGTGTCCAATTCCAATGTCAAATTTGCTAGAGCTATAAACATGATGACTAATTCAAATGGCAAAATCTAACAGCTGTAAAACATGACGTAAAGACTTTGCGTGTTCATCGCATTTCCATCCATAGTGGCAAAGTCCATGTCCTAAAAGATGATCAGAATTGGCACAAACTAGGCCTGCGATTATAATCACCGTCCTGGCCCTGTGCATAAAATTAACCGCCTTCAAACACGACGACACTATTAAAAAATAATAACGACCAACCCCCCCCCCCCCCCCCAAAAAAAAAGCGTGTTGTTTAAACTCAGTCTATTCCTCTCTGCAATTGATTGATTGATGATCGCTTATATAGCGCTATTCTCCGCTCTCTTGAGCAGACTCACTGCGCTCGCATGTGGTGCTACATGAGTGACTAGCTTTTTATAGCGTGTTTTTGAATATCCACCGGAGTGGTGTACTTACAGCGCTGGCATGGCTGGTGCCACATGAAACTGCAGCCGTTTCGGCGCAAGTTCTGTGTACACCATACAACCATGCACCATGCGAGCGTGTTTGTGTGTGTGTGTGTGTTTGCGTGTGTGTGTGTGTGTGTGTGTGTGTGTGTGTGTGTGTGTGTGTGTGTGTGTGTGTGTGTGTGTGTGTGTGCGTGCGTGCGTGTCTTTACAACATACCAACAACACACTTCATGCACAGCCACATACGTAAGGTGTATGCGTGTTTAGCTGTAACCTGCCACCTGCACTTTTGGCAGAATGACCAGGATCTTTTACGTGCTACTGCGGTAACACGGGGGTGGAACGGATACCGAAATAAGAGTCAGCACAGATAGTCGACCATGGAGAAGAAAATTCTCCCGCCGCTCCTGCAGGGATTCGAACCCGCGACCTTTCAGTCACGAGTTCGGCGCTCTAACCACTGAGCTATCCCCGCCCCCAATTTAAATAGGCCAGCCGTTTCATGTTGATCATACATCATTTCTAAGCATGTAGAAAACAAAAGTGTCAAATGAACCAAACGATAAATCTGAAAGAAAAAGAAAAGAAAAAAAAAAGAAAGAAGAAAGAAAAAAAGAAAAAAAAAAAAAAGAAAAAAAAAAAGAAGAAAAAAGGAAAAAAAGAAAAAGAAAAAAAGAACAACAACAACAAAAACAAAAAACAAAAAGAAGGAAAAAAGCCAGAAAAAAAAGAAGAAAAAAAAACTAAAACAAAAAGAACAAAAAGAACAAACAAACAAAAAAAAAGCCAAGGATTTCATATTGTCGCCAGCTTTGTCAAAATCGAGATATCACGAGTTTCTTTTTTTTTTTTACACAATGCCAAGTAAACAATCAAACTAGCATTCAACTGGTCAGAATTACAACATTCAGCGGGTGGTAATTAGAAAACACAGAAAACTATGAAACTGACATTCAACGGGTGGTATAGACAATACTCAAAAAACATCATGTCCTCGAGCTATCGTTTAGATTATCCGCGTGCGCGCGCGCGCGCGCGTGTGTGTGTGTGTGTGTGTGTGTGTGTGTGTGTGTGTGTGTGTGTGTGTGTGTGTGTGTGTGTATGTGTGTGTGTGTGTTGGTGTGTGTGTGTGTGTGTGTGTGTGTGTGTGTGTGTGTGTGTGGTGTTGGTGTGTGTGTGTTTTGTGTTGGTGTGTGTGTTGGGGGGAGACGGTGCAGGGGGGGGGATGGGTGTGCGACCGTGCGAGGGTGCGTGCGTGCGTGCGAGCGTGTTTGTGTGTGTGTGTGTGTGTGCGTGTGTGTGTGTGTGTGTGTGTGTGTGTGTGTGTGTGTGTGTGTGTGTGTGTGTGTGTGTGTGTGTGTGTGTGTGTGTGTGCGTGCGTGTCTTTACAACATACCAACAAGTTTTTCACGACACATTGAGTACAAGATCAAAACACAACGCGTGTCTGCCTGCTTGCCTGTGTCCAGAAGGCAATACAGTTACTTAGTTCTTTGAATTTCACGTCCTCTTAACCTCACAGGGTCACCTCAGAACGAACCATGCGGAATCAGAGGGTCAGACAGGGCCACACTTGTCCAGACTTTCTGCGCAACAGCTAGGCGATAGTCACTACCAGTCACACTGCTTCTACTTTTTCTGCCAGCCAGACAGAAGGGAGCGGATGGCGTTGATTTCAGTGGCTATCTGACTGGTTGTGCTGTTCCCACTGGACTTTGGCCTGCTAGCTCCGACAGAAACCAGAGGCAGAGGTGGAGGTGGCTGTAGACGTGGGGCTGTAGGTGGAGCTAGAGATGAACGTCTACGAAAGTTTCTAACAAAAGCCTCGAATTCGTCCCCGGAAGAATCCCCGCAGTCGTCTTCGTCCTTGTAAAAGTCCTCGTAAGTTTCGCCTTCAAACTCGTCAGCTTGGGACTGTCGGGATCTGGTCACGTGGCCGATGAACTGTGGGATGGCCTTCTGGATGGTGGCCAGCACGTCTTCACACGACTCGGACTCGGACTCTGCTGCGCCACACGCCGAACATGAGCCAGTGTTTTTCAAGTACCATCCTCCGCAGTTCTTACAATGGACTTTAACATTGCTAGCCCCAAAACTTTGGTAGCCAAACCCACCTCTATAGCTGTTCGGCGCATGCCGTGTCGGATTGTTAGTATGGCAATGTTGGCAAAATTCCGCGTTTCTATTGTATTTCTTTGAACAGCATTCGCAAGTTTTCAGAGTGTCCTCGTTCTTTAACTGAACATCTACTTTCCACTCCTCGCTTGTGAATGACTTCAGCTGACAGTCTGGCACAGAGGTTGGCTGGTTTACTGGAAGATACAGGGTTTGCTGCACTAAGGGAGGCATTTGGATTGCTGCACCAAGTGAATTACTGGCACCTGAAGGGAATGTGCCCATTGACATCTGTCCCAGTCCAAATGCTGGCATAGAATCTGGTGGTTTTACTCCATTATCAAATCCACCATATCCACCATACCGATGTCGCTGCTCAGTAACTGGTGCTGAGTCGTCAGCAACTCCAAAGAACTGCTTCATCTGGGTGGGCATTTCAAGAATATCTGCGTCACATCCGCTTTCAGCCACGCGCTGTGCGTGGTCCACCAGGCTGAGGAAGCACGCCAGTTCCTGCGTCATGTTGTCGATGCAGCGTGAGGCGATCTTGTCCACGTCGTCCGTCTCCTGGTTTAACTTTCGCTTGGCCTCCGCCAGACTTTTGTCGATCTCTTGCTTCAGGTCCGCAGCTCTTTGCTCAAGGGTTCCAAGTATGGTCTTCTTGCTGGCTTGTACTTTTTTCTTCTGGTTCTGAGCCTCTTGCAACGCCTGCCTCAGTTTCGGCTCCAGATTGTCACGTGATCTCCTCGTGACCTGAAGCACCAGCCGCTTTGCCTGTGAACTCTTCTCAGACAGGTCAGTGGTGGCGTGTCCTTCGTGGGACGTCAGTTTGCAGTCCCTGCAGATAACGGTGGAACACTGAGTGCAGAAAAAGCGGATCTTCTCTTCCCTGTGTGTGCTGCAGTATCGCTCTTTCTTCACCAGTACCGCGCCCTTGGTCCCCGCTGTCTGGGTGTTCTTCAGGTTCAGCACGGTGTGAGATTTGGTGGCCGCGATGGAGGCGTGGATGGCGGTGCAGGTATCACAGGCAAACTGGTCGCAGTCGGAACACTTGTGTGTAGCCGGCCCTTTGTGGCACATGTCGCACGTGCGAACGACATTTCCGGAACTTTCAACCTCAGCCTCGATGTAGAAGTTGACCTGGAACTTGTCAACGCCACCTGGTGGAATGTTGACGGTGGCCCTGCACGTGGGACAAGGGAAAGAACCCACCCTCTGCTGTTTACGGACAAGTTGTTGGAGACAGCCGAGTCAAAAGGGGCATGCATGGTTGAATCTTTACTTACTGTTACACTGATGTTTGTTTACCAATAAGTGCCAAACAGAAGTTTTTGCAGTCAAACTAAGAATAGCACCATAAAGTACACTACTATTAGACAGACATGCAAAGTGGTTTCAGAAAGTAAATTGAATTACCATGGCTATGGTGGTCTGGTAGTCCACACCCTTCAGCACTGATAAGCACAACTCAGTTACTCTACAGCACACCCATTGTGTATTGTTATATTCCTTACATTTTACTTCTATAAAGTTTTGTCAACAAAACAACTGAAATAGAATTCAAAACATCGCACGAGTACTATCAAAAACACTGGCATCCAAGCACAGGTATCCATTCCACAACAAGGCGTTGTGTGTCTGCCGGTGGGCAAGACCAAGTGGTAGGGATACTGACACCGGGTTCTCATTTACAACCCTTCCTGACCTGTTAACTAACAGACGATCTTCGGAAATCCAGGGGACTGCACTCGGTAAGTGCCTACAGGCATGGCCTGTATATATATACAGGTCCAGGCCTGCGGGTGTAGCGCAGACTAGTCACGCTTTTGTTGGGGGTACACTGAGCACGTGGGCAAGATGACGGATACCCGTAAACAAAGGCAGAAAAGGCATCAGAAATGCCGATCAAGCGCTCACTGTTCGCGGGGAACATACAGATCGGATAGTAGGTTCCCCCAGCTGGTAGTCTAGTATAAATTATAATAGGTCCATGCCTGAAGATCTAAAACTGTCGCAGATCGGCTCTTCTCAGCTGCCGCCTCCATTCAGGGGACTTCACTCTCCCGGAGTAAGAAAACACTGTCAAATTATCTTCGCCTGTTATTTCCGGAAATCGTCTATTACTCCCATGTTTGTCAGCATGCAATGTGAAGAACAGAGCCTGGAGAGTGCAGAGACCACTACACACCATCTGGGAAAAGCTCTGGTCTTGATTTATGAAGTCTGATAATTTCCCTCAAGTGAAAAGGAAGGGAGGAATTGATTGTGGCACCATCAATGTTTACAACCTAACAAAGCATACATTACTGCTGTCAGACTTGACCAAGAGGTGCCAGGGGGCAGTCTGGCATGTGAGTAAACATGAGATAACATCCCAAAGATGCCGAGGTGTGAAGAGTGGTGCAAACTCTTTGTGAAAGTAAGAGGAAAGGGGTTGAATCTTGAAGCTGCAGCCGCCATTTTGAAACCCTCCTGTAGCCAGGCAAAGGGCCCCTAGAAAGCCTTCGCTGGCCTGAAACTGACCCCAGCAGGGCCAATGAGGTCAGATCAGGCAGGCGGCAGGGATCAACTAAAGAGTACACTTGAAACTGACCCCAGCAGGGCTAATGAGGTCAGATCAGGCAGGCGGCAGGGAGCAACTAAAGAGTACACTCTGATTGCCTGATCTGACCTCATTAGCCCTGCTGGGGTCAGTTTCAGGCCAGCAAGGGCTTTCTAGGGGCCCGTTGAGAAGGTGTGAGATATTTGGGGCCATAAAACTCCCACTCAATCAAAAAGGATAAAGGACAGGAAGAAAGGTTAAAGGGTCCTGGCCCGAAACATGTATACAATAAACTCGATTACAAATCTATAAAACAGGATGGGTAGTGTACAATTCCAATGGAAAAATCTTTCAATCTACAAAACAAGATGAGAAAGTGGTCAATTCCAATGGCAAAGCCTTAAAAAAATATTTAAATTAAAAATGTATCAAACAAGATGACACAGTGTCCAATTCCAATGTCAAATTTGCTAGAGCTATAAACATGATGACTAATTCAAATGGCAAAATCTAACAGCTGTAAAACATGACGTAAAGACTTTGCGTGTTCATCGCATTTCCATCCATAGTGGCAAAGTCCATGTCCTAAAAGATGATCAGAATTGGCACAAACTGGGCCTGCGATTATAATCACCGTCCTGGCCCTGTGCGCAAAATTAACCGCCTTCAAACACGACGACACTATTAAAAAATAATAACGACCCCCCCCCCCCCCAAAAAAAAAAGCGTGTTGTTTAAACTCAGTCTATTCCTCTCTGCAATTGATTGATTGATGATCGCTTATATAGCGCTATTCTCCGCTCTCTTGAGCAGACTCACTGCGCTCGCATGTGGTGCTACATGAGTGACTAGCTTTTTATAGCGCGTTTTTGAATATCCACCGGAGTGGTGTACTTACAGCGCTGGCATGGCTGGTGCCACATGAAACTGCAGCCGTTTCGGCGCAAGTTCTGTGTACACCATACAACCATGCACCATGCGAGCGTGTTTGTGTGTGTGTGTGTGTTTGCGTGTGTGTGTGTGTGTTTGCGTGTGTGTGTGTGTGTGTGTGTGTGTGTGTGTGTGTGTGTGTGTGTGTGTGTGTGTGTGTGTGCGTGCGTGCGTGTCTTTACAACATACCAACAACACACTTCATGCACAGCCACATACGTAAGGTGTATGCGTGTTTAGCTGTAACCTGCCACCTGCACTTTTGGCAGAATGACCAGGATCTTTTACGTGCTACTGCGGTAACACGGGGGTGGAACGGATACCGAAATAAGAGTCAGCACAGATAGTCGACCATGGAGAAGAAAATTCTCCCGCCGCTCCTGCAGGGATTCGAACCCGCGACCTTTCAGTCACGAGTTCGGCGCTCTAACCACTGAGCTATCCCCGCCCCCAATTTAAATAGGCCAGCCGTTTCATGTTGATCATACATCATTTCTAAGCATGTAGAAAACAAAAGTGTCAAATGAACCAAACGATAAATCTGAAAGAAAAAGAAAAGAAAAAAAAAGAAAGAAGAAAGAAAAAAAGAAAAAAAGAAAGAAAAAGAAAAGAAGAAAAAAGGAAAAAAAGAAAAAGAAAAAAAGAACAACAACAACAACAAAAACAAAAAACAAAAAGAAGGAAAAAAGCCAGAAAAAAAGAAGAAAAAAAACTAAATGAAAACAAAAAGAACAAAAGAAAAAAAAAAAGCCAAGGATTTCATATTGTCGCCAGCTTTGTCAAAATCGAGATATCACGAGTTTCTTTTTTTTTTTACACAATGCCAAGTAAACAATCAAACTAGCATTCAACTGGTCAGAATTACAACATTCAGCGGGTGGTAATTAGAAAACACAGAAAACTATGAAACTGACATTCAACGGGTGGTATAGACAATACTCAAAAAACATCATGTCCTCGAGCTATCGTTTAGATTATCCGCGTGCGCGCGCGCGCGCGCGCGCGTGTGTGTGTGTGTGTGTGTGTGTGTGTGTGTGTGTGTGTGTGTGTGTGTATGTGTGTGTGTGTGTGTGTGTGTATGTGTGTGTGTGTGTTGGTGTGTGTGTGTGTGTGTGTGTGTGTGTGTGTGTGTGTGTGTGTGTGTGTGTGTGTGTGGTGTTGGTGTGTGTGTGTGTTTTGTGTTGGTGTGTGTGTTGGGGGGAGACGGTGCAGGGGGGGGGGATGGGTGTGCGACCGTGCGAGGGTGCGTGCGTGCGTGCGAGCGTGTTTGTGTGTGTGTGTGTGTGTGTGTGTGTGTGTGTGTGTGTGTGTGTGTGTGTGTGTGTGTGTGTGTGTGTGCGTGCGTGCGTGTCTTTACAACATACCAACAAGTTTTTCACGACACATTGAGTACAAGATCAAAACACAACGCGTGTCTGCCTGCTTGCCTGTGTCCAGAAGGCAATACAGTTACTTAGTTCTTTGAATTTCACGTCCTCTTAACCTCACAGGGTCACCTCAGAACGAACCATGCGGAATCAGAGGGTCAGACAGGGCCACACTTGTCCAGACTTTCTGCGCAACAGCTAGGCGATAGTCACTACCAGTCAAACTGCTTCTACTTTTTCTGCCAGCCAGACAGAAGGGAGCGGATGGCGTTGATTTCAGTGGCTATCTGACTGGTTGTGCTGTTCCCACTGGACTTTGGCCTGCTAGCTCCGACAGAAACCAGAGGCAGAGGTGGAGGTGGCTGTAGACGTGGGGCTGTAGGTGGAGCTAGAGATGAACGTCTACGAAAGTTTCTAACTAAAGCCTCGAATTCGTCATCGGAAGAATCCCCGCAGTCGTCTTCGTCCTTGTAAAAGTCCTCGTAAGTTTCGCCTTCAAACTCGTCAGCTTGGGACTGTCGGGATCTGGTCACGTGGCCGATGAACTGTGGGATGGCCTTCTGGATGGTGGCCAGCACGTCTTCACACGACTCGGACTCGGACTCTACTGCGCCACACGCCGAACATGAGCCAGTGTTTTTCAAGTACCATCCTCCGCAGTTCTTACAATGGACTTTAACATTGCTAGCCCCAAAACTTTGGTAGCCAAACCCACCTCTATAGCTGTTCGGCGCATGCCGTGTCGGATTGTTAGTATGGCAATGTTGGCAAAATTCCGCGTTTCTATTGTATTTCTTTGAACAGCATTCGCAAGTTTTCAGAGTGTCCTCGTTCTTTAACTGAACATCTACTTTCCACTCCTCGCTTGTGAATGACTTCAGCTGACAGTCTGGCACAGAGGTTGGCTGGTTTACTGGAAGATACAGGGTTTGCTGCACTAAGGGAGGCATTTGGATTGCTGCACCAAGTGAATTACTGGCACCTGAAGGGAATGTGCCCATTGACATCTGTCCCAGTCCAAATGCTGGCATAGAATCTGGTGGTTTTACTCCATTATCAAATCCACCATATCCACCATACCGATGTCGCTGCTCAGTAACTGGTGCTGAGTCGTCAGCAACTCCAAAGAACTGCTTCATCCGGGTGGGCATTTCAAGAATATCTGCGTCACATCCGCTTTCAGCCACGCGCTGTGCGTGGTCCACCAGGCTGAGGAAGCACGCCAGTTCCTGCGTCATGTTGTCGATGCAGCGTGAGGCGATCTTGTCCACGTCGTCCGTCTCCTGGTTTAACTTTCGCTTCGCCTCCGCCAGACTTTTGTCGATCTCTTGCTTCAGGTCCGCAGCTCTTTGCTCAAGGGTTCCAAGTATGGTCTTCTTGCTGGCTTGTACTTTTTTCTTCTGGTTCTGAGCCTCTTGCAACGCCTGCCTCAGTTTCGGCACCAGATTGTCACGTGATCTCCTCGTGACCTGAAGCACCAGCCGCTTTGCCTCTGAACTCTTCTCAAACAGGTCAGTGGTGGCGTGTCTTTCGTGGGACGTCAGTTTGCAGTCCCTGCAGATAACGGTGGAACACTGAGTGCAGAAAAAGCGGATCTTCTCTTCCCTGTGTCTGCTGCAGTATCGCTCATTCTTCGGCAGTACCGCGCCCTTGGTTCCCGCTGTCTGGGTGTTCTTCAGGTTCAGCACGGTGTGAGATTTGGTGGCCGAGAAGGTGGCGTGGATGGCGGTGCAAGTGTCACACACAAACTGGTCGCAGTCGGAACACTTGTGTGTAGCCGGCCTTTTGCAGCAAATGTCGCAATTGCGAACGACATTTCCGGAACTTTCAACCTCAGCCTCGATGTAGAAGTTGACCTGGAACTTGTCAACGCCACCTGGTGGAATGTATACGGTGGCCCTGCACGTGGGACAAGGGAAAGAACCCACCCTCTGCTGTTTACGGACAAGTTGTTGGAGACAGCCGAGACAGAAGGTGTGGAAACAGGGAAGCAGTCTTGGTGAGGTGAACGTCTCCATGCACATTGCGCATTCTTTGTGCCGGGACGAGCCTTAAACAGAAGAATCAACAAACAAGGGAGTTAAATGGCGCTGAAATACGTCACACAAACACAACAACAAAGACCCGAGTCGCCTGCGGTAGCTGTCACATGTCATATATGCGAGTCAATACAAAAATATGCAAAGAAGAGAAAAGGTGAATTCGCCCTGTGATCTAAGACAGCTGTCCTGACACAACTGCCTCTGAGAGCATAACCCTGCAATAACCTTAATGAGATACCCATTTTCAAATAACCACCCTGAAACAATCACCCTGAAACAGCAGCAGCTAACTAACCCTGATGAAACGATCGTCTCCCGCCAGCTTCCCTGGTGACAATGACGACGCCACCCGATTCACGATTTCTTTGTTTATGTGAACACTTGTCGAGTGTCTTATCTGGGGATCAGCCATGACCGTCCTACAGTGGCTATTCTCGCCTTCTGAGCAGACCCGCTACGCTCAAGTCGTATGCGGCTCGGAATGAGTGACTAGCTTTTCACGGCGGGTTGTTGCAAATGTTGTTGCTGTTGCTTTTTGTCATCTATTCGTACAAAAACGTCCCCAGTTAGTTGCTAAAGACGACCCCTGATCCACTATCGTGCGTTGTCACGTGACAATACCGGATGTTTGATGTCTGCTACCGATGTCTGTTCCTGTAGGCAGTGTCCGACTTAAAGGCGACTGTGGGAGACTGTCACCGTGGAACGGCAGACACCAGCGATGAAAATAATCCATATGGTTTATTATTATTATTATTAAATGCGGTGTGTGTGTGTGTGTGACAATGAGAGTGTGTGTATGTGTGTGTGTGTGTGTGTGTGTATGTGTGGGTGTGGGTGTGGTTGTGCGTGTGTGTGGGTGTTGTCTGTGTGTGACAGAGAGAGAGAGAGAGAGAGTGTGTGTGTGTGTGTGTGTGTGTGTGTGTGTGTGTGAGAGAGAGAGAGAGAGAGAGAGAGAGAGAGAGAGAGAGAGAGAGAGAGAGAGAGAGAGAGAGAGAGAGAGAGAGAGAATGTGTGTGCGCGCGAGCGCGTGCGCGCGCGCGCGCGTGTGTGTGTGTGTGTGAGACAGAGAGAAACAGAATGTGTGTGCGTGTGCGCGTGTGTGCGTGCGCGCGTGCGTGCGTGTGTGTGTCGTGTGTGACAAAGAGGGAGAGAGAGAGAGAGAGAGAGAGAGAGAGAGAGAGAGAGAGAGAGAGAGAGAGAGAGAGAGAGAGAGAGAGAGAGAGAGATTGTGAAAGATACTGTCGGATTGAACCAATCCTCCTTATCTCCATGTCTGCAAGTTGACAGAGTTTGTTCACCTGCTCCTTTAATGCAAGCTTGCTGTTAACAATAACACCACGATTACGAACTGCACTGGAGAATGGGATGTCTCTGTGACCCACACATAGTGAAGAAGGAAGATCAATTTCAGAGGCAGAGCCCATCAGAAGAACATCTGTTTTGTCGTCGTTTAACTGAAGTTTATTCTGAACTACCGAAATCTCCACATCTGAAACGCAGGATTCGATGGTCTGTGCGAGAGTGAATGCTTCAGAAGGAAAATCAGATTTGTACAGCTCAGTATCATCCGCAAAAATGGGATGAGAGACAGACCAGAGTGGTGACTAATTACATCAGAAAGAGGCTGAATATACAAAATAAAAAGAATTGGTCCAAGGACAGAGACCTGGGGGACCCCACAAGTCAGAAGCGAACGAGAGGATTTTACTTCATTTACAGTTACCACTTGTGTTCTACCTTGCGGGTAAGAATCGAAGAACAACAAAGCAAGATCACAGATACCGAAAGCGCTTTCGAGAAAAGCAGATCAGAGGAAGAGATGAGGAAAGCAGAGGAGGAGGAGGAGAAAGCAGAGAAGAGGAAGAAGCAGAGGAGTGGAAAGCAGAGGATGAGGAAGAGAAAGCGGAGGAGGAGGGGAAAGCAGATGAGGAGGAGGAGAAAGCAGAGGAGGAGGAGGGGAAAGCCGAGGAAGAGGAGGAGAAAGCAGAGGAGGAGGAGGAGGAGGAGGAGAAAGCAGAGGAGTGGAAAAATGAGAGGAGGAGGAGGAGAAGAAAGCAGAGGAGAAGGTGTAGAAATAAAAAATAAGTAATTAAGCTGAGGATGGTGAGTGAGAAGAAGGCAGAGGAGGAGGAGAAAAAGAAGAAAGCAGAGGAGGAGGAGGAGGAAAGAAGAAAGCAGAGGAGGAGGAGGTGGATGCAGAGGAAGAAGAGAAGAAGAAGAAAACGATGAAGTCAGCAATGACGGGTACATCAGGGTGAAACACTTTAATAAGTGAAAGAGAAGAAAGAAACAAGCAAACAGAAAACAACAGGAAGAAAAGAAGAAGAAACCCAACCCCAACCCCAACCACCACCAACACAACAGAAAGAAAGAGACCACCTAAAAGCTACAACACAAATATGAACCAGACGACGACGAACTTGCAGCTAGAACAACAAAAGGACACCACAACCAAACGTCACAATCACCAGAACAATGACAAAGTAAGTGACGAACAAGGAAGATCAGCCATCTTTGCTGCACTGAAGTCTTCACAGTGTCACGTGCCAGTCAGGGGAAACAACTGTGCCAGCGCAAATTTCAGCAGCTGCCGTCGTAATGGGATAGGCCTGCCACAGTTCAACAAAGATACAAGTCATTCACGGAATGCTATGGTGGCACACTTGCCTCAAAGGCACATAACTGTAATTATGTCCACATAATTGTAAGAATCTCTCGAAAATCATTGTGTCTGTATACTTGGGTCCAACGAAGCCGATGGAAGCAAAATCAAAGGCACATTAATACAATTATATGGACATTATACTTACCGTCGACGTCTGCTGAGCATCAAAAGATATATTTACTAATTATGTAGACATAATAATGCTTAAATAATCAGTTAATTCTATGATTTTAAAGTCCCGTCAACCGGATTGGGTCACCTTAGGACGAATCACACTTTCAAAATTCTTCTACGCCAGTTCAAAACAAGTCAACAAACAACATGTAACAAGTGAACTGACAGTTCCAGAACACTAGCAACAGAAACCACCCAGACACAACACTGTCAACAGAAACCATAACCAACACACAACACTGGCAACAGAAACCATAAACAACACACAACACTGGCAACAGAAACCACCTAGACACAAAACTGTCAACAGAAACCATAACAACACACAACACTGGCAACAGAAACCATAACCAGCACACAACACTGGCGACAGAAACCATAACCAACACACAACACTGGCAACAGAAACCATAACAACACACAACACTGGCAACAGAAACCATAACCAACACACAACACTGGCAACTGAAACCATAACCAACACACAACACTGGCAACTGAAACCATAACCAAGACACAACACTGACAATTGAAACCATAACCAACACACAACACTGGCACCAGAAACCATAACCAGCCCACAACACTGGCAACAGAAACCATAACCAACACGCAACACTGGCAACAGAAAACATAACCCAGATACAACACTGTCAACAGAAAACATAACCAAGTCATAATGCTGTCAGCAGAAACCATAACCAAGCCACAATACTGTGAACAGAAACCATAACCAAGCCAAAAACGGTCAATAACGAACACATTTCAATGTTTATACTTGACCTAAATACAAGTGACAGAAAAATGAAGTATCACGTTTTCAACGTGAGAACAAACAATCGGCGTCTCAGCTGGGGCGAGAAAATTTATGAAACCAAAAACACGTGTCTGATTCGCTATTACAATATGAAAGTAAACATGGTGCTTAACATGCACAGAAAACATTAGGTTTATTAGGGACGGGGAGAAGGGGAGAAGGGAGCATGGAGGTGGGGGGAGAGGGAGATGATATACCTGCCGCTGCACTGTCACCACCAGAATGGCTCCTGCATTAAGATGGGCAGCGATGAGAGCCTTTTTAATGTTACATTAATTGTGAGGGACGAATTAAGTCACAAGACAGTGTCCACAGACCATAACTTTTGAAGAGAAAGGACAGCCGAAGCGGAATCGAACCGAGATCCTTCTGCTTACCATCCTAACGCCTTACCGCTAGGCCAAACCGGCTCACACTCGATCAGTACCGGAACCTGCGTCAGTTGGTGCCGGTGACGAGCAGGGTGACCTATTTTATTCCGCGGCCCAACACAGGAAGCTGCGTTAGCCAAAACTAACGCAGCTAATAAGAAGCGAGTGGATTTGAAAAACAACAACAATGAAAGTGAATGGACCAGGAAGGTAGAAGTTAATCAGTTCTTGGGTTTTAAGGTCCCTTCAACCGTAAAGAGTAAATCACACCAGTTCCAAATACAAGTCACTTATTCACAAAATTGTCTAATTCGCCGTTACCATGTCAAAAACCAACCATCCATGTATCAACGCACGGTAACATGCCAAATACGTTAAAAAAAAAAAAAAAAAAAAAAATCTATTTCCATTCCACTGCTCGGTACTTATTTATAGTCAGTAGACACCCACACAGGAACCTGCTTAAATCGCTTGTTACTATGAGCATGGCGACCCATCTATTTTATTTCACAGGTATCTGCTTAAATCGCTTGTAACTATGAGCATGGCGACCCATCTATTTTATTTCACAGGTATCTGCTTAAATCGCTTGTAACTATGAGCATGGCGACCCATCTATTTTATTTCATGGACCACACGGGTTAGCTATAACACAGGATTTGCAAAAAAATGAAGGTGAATGGACCGGAATATTAAACAGATTGTAAATTATGCAGAAATAAACAGCAATTATGCAGAGCTGATTAGCAGTTATGTAGAGATAAATACAAATACACGTATGTGCTTTTGACGCAAGTATGCCGTTAACTTTGTGAGCCAAAGGGACATAATTATTGATTACTATTACGTGGACATAGTTACAGTTATGTGAACATACAGATATGTGGACATAATTACAGTAATGGGAACATAATTCCAATTATGTACTTTTGGCACAAGCAGGCCGCCATAGAATACGTCCCCAGTCGTTCTCTCACACGCACACAAAGGTACCCGACATCGATTTACTAAGTACCCAAACATACAGCTTGTTTCATGTTGGCACTTTCTTCCACCCATTTCCACATATTAGGCTGCGTTTGACTCGGTAGCAATATTACATACTTATATATGTAATGGAGTGGAGTGGTAGACTACAGGACACAGACGCGGATTCTGTCAAAAATGGACACCACAGCAGGCGGAGGCGGCATTCAGATTTTACTGTACAGCAGCAGACAATTTTCAGCACACCCAAAATCCTCACTCGCGCGCATAGATAAGAGAGCGGCGCGGGCCGCAAGGAACACACGCTATCGCTACAATCAAATCGACCCTCTGGACCACAAAATGGCTGACAATTGTGTTTCCTTGGCCCGCACAGATACAGTTTCCTCTACAATAACTAAACTAATTAAACCACGAAAAACATCGAATAAAAGCTACAGTTACAATCTTTTAAACCGTATAAACAAAATGTACACACATGACTATTTTACTTATAACAAGAGTGGGAAGCGTGGCTTCGTACAGATTCGTACAACTAAATCACAGCTAACACAATGTGTAAAATATTAATGTAACTAAAACTTACATCAGAATAAAGTGCACTATCCCACGGTTAAAAAGGTATATAACAATTACAATAGAACGCTCTGTATGACAAGCAAGACACACTCAAAGACTAGCACTAAAACAATCGGTGCGAACTTTCGCCTGGGGCGCGTTATCTAGTTGCAGCATCGCTGATAAAGTGACATCTAGTAGTCTATGAATACAACTTAGATTCTACAGTACACAATACGGTAAATAAGTTAATTTGAACCCAAAATAAACACTAAACATGAAGTCAGCTAAGCAAAATACTATACAACAAAGCATTGACCGACATAGAAATACTTTAACCGAGTCAAAACAACAATTCACTACTATTCACTAGTACTAAACAGAGAACGCGCCGTGCAGACGATGGCTATAAAAAGAATAGACCCAGAGAGGCATGTAATATATATATTCCAGCACAACAATAGCATGACACGAAATATGTACTTTAACTCAGTTTTAAACTATTCAGTACTACCACGTTTAAACTATTCAGTATTACCACTAAACTGCTAAGACGTCAATACAAATGACTAAACTTAATGTGTAGAAATTAACAGATGACCAAAACTCCTTAGAGGTCGGTAAGTTATGGAATACATCACAACACAACAGAGGCCTTTACTCTTACCGTGTGAAATACCGCACACACCGTTAACACACACACACACACACACACACCGCCATGGCTTCCAGACCCTCGAATGTAGATCACCGGATACACAGTCGACACCCTCCGGAACAACCACGTGGCACTGCGACAGAGACAGACGAAAACGGAGATAGATGACGACGTAGGCTGACGAAAACGTAGGCAGACGAAGGTAGACGAAGACGGAGATTGACGAAATCGGAGGAAGACGAAGACGGAAGCACACGAAGAAGAAGACGGACGCACTTTGGGTCAAGCGAAGTGGCAGCTCCCTTTCAGCTGACGACCACCCGAGAGTGACAAAGACGGAACTTGAAACGTCACCTCCCATGCGATTCACTGACTCCAGAGCCCATGGAGGATGCAGCAGTCTCTGCAGCTCCAGGTCCAGTCGTAGAACCGTCCCCGTCGCCTCGTTTCTGATCTTACGCTCAGGGAAACGAATGGCTAAGAAACGTCGACTGGTCGACAGGTTAACTGTGCCATCTGGTCTGCCAGAAGACTAACTACAAAACTCTTTCGCACTACGGCCTAAACTAAAACAACGTCTGCTCATCTCCGTTCCTGACAGTCCTCTGTACTCTGAGCATTTTTCTTTTTCTTTTTCTCTGCTCCGTAAAAAGCTGAACCTATCTGACTGGCCGATCCCATCAAACAAACAGTTCACACGGTTTGGGCTGGCCAGTCTTTTCACAACGTTCCCAGTGATAGCGGCACAGTCCTCGGCGTGCAGAACGGATAATCGTGGAGCGTGGAGCACGAGAATAACGACGAACAGGTTGTTGTTACCACAGTTGACTGAGCTGTCGCTCACTTGTCAGCTGTCACTCTCAATTTACGGAGACCGCTGATGGTCACACGTACGTTAGGAACAGTGGGTAATTAGTAGTCATAAACTTAATTAAAAACAGTTGATTAACTCATTATCTCACTTAATTAACTCATTAATTAAGGTAATGAGATTAAATAAGTCAAGAATCTGCGTGTGTGTGTGTGTGCGTGCGTGTTGTTTGTTGTTGTTGGGTGAGTTTTTGTTTTGTTTTGTTTTTTTGGGGGGTGGGGGGAGGTTGTTGGTTGTTTGCTTCTTCTTTTCTTTTTCTTTTTTGGGGGGGGGGGGGGGGGGGGGATTGAAGTCTATAGCCATAAGGGGCCTCACTGACGTCACGAGTGACCATGACAACAAGTGATCATGCGAGTCAGTCACGTGCGTATTTTATATCGTGCACGTGAGACAACCAGCGGGACACTTACGAAATTTACTTTTAACGGTGCCGCGTCATATGAGGCTCTGCCTGGGTTACTGCACCTTCAGTGGGAATTTTTCTGTTAAGTCGAAAACAACTGATGCCGCTCGGCTTATCGGAAAACATTTCTCCCTTACAATGAAATAATTACGCGAATTCCTGGAGTTTCTGACTATTGTGTGCAAAAATCTGAAACTAGGATGACTGCTACTAGCTAGCGTTCAAAACCCCCAAAAGATCAAACGGTTAAAAGGAACGCTAACTTAATATAGAAATACAAAACATGTGCGGATTTTTTTGTTTTGTTTAGTAAGCCCCCTTTTCAAAGCGGCGGAATTAACAACAGTTCACAAAAATTAACAACAATTGACAACAGTTCAGCTTGATTCTTTCAGACGCAGGCACTGAACAAACCACAACCGGATCAGTGCATTTTCGTGCATCACCTTGGCTGTTGTTTTAACCGTTGTTTGTCGCTTTTTAAGAGGGGCTTACTCTAAAAATGTGCACATGCTTTGTATTGTCAGTCTATCTTAATTAAATTAGCGCTGTTTCTAACCGGTTGTGTGAATGCATCTTATGCTGGGCAAAGCAAAGTGACGATCCCGGCGACAACTGATAGCCTGATTCAACTCCACCATCATGGCGGCCATGGTTTAACCCAGACAACTCCGCCGAATAACCGAACCGAATTAAGTCACGTAGCAGCTGGCTACAGTCTGTGTGCACCACATTCTGTGCTGGTAAACAAATCAGGACACACTGACAATCTACGCGTACATGCCACAGCCACAGTTAGCTAGACAAAGAGGAAAATCGAACACACGTTACTTGGCCGGAGAGCTGTTTTCATTCCGTGAGACAGAATGTTCTCCGACGGCGTCTAGACTAAACAACAAGCAGATTTCTCAGAACTGGCTGTGACCGATCCATACACTACAAAGCACAAGCTGGTGTCCTCTGTCTGGACTGCAAAATCCGGTCTGACGTAATCAAATTACCGGGTTGTTTTGTTTTGACCAAAGCTTGCAACATACCCTGTGTGAAACTAATTTAAATCATGATTCGACGCAGTACAAGCCGGAGAATCCTGGAGATTATAAGCATTCCACTGTTTTTGCATCATACACTCGCATAATCAGTCTGTACGGAGCGATACGTTTTACACTTAGTGGCTACTCGCGCTCTATAGAGTTCAGCATTAAGGATAGCATCTGCAGGAAAATGTCCTCGAACTGCTCTGGCGATGGCCTTGCCAGTCAGCATGTGTGTGACAGAATTCTGAGCAAAGACCACTTCCAGCAATCGTTGAAGGCCCGATCCTGCCGCCAGTCGTCCCGTGCAGCCAAGAAAGCTCATTTCTGTGTGAAATCCCCCAACCCGTAGGATGATGGACCGTGGGACACAGTCAGGAGGCTCATTGTCAACGACCTCCTTGGCTTTCCACCACAGGGCTAGTCAAAGATGGGAACTGGTGTGGCTCCATAGCATAGTGCCAGAGATGAGTTTAGAAATATGTAGCTCATGTTGGTTGGGTCCATATCTATCATGGGTAGAAAAGGAAAGTACTCTGACCAAGATATATCCCGTCGCACACATTCTGCATCATCCGAGACCAGCCTGGATAAGGGCCAGGATACCTTCCAAGGAATGTAGAGTATTTTGCTTTTATCCTCAGCAGTGAAGTTCTGCAGCACCGCCTCGTAGGCCAATGACAGATCGACGACGGAAGCATCAAAATAACATATAAAGACTTTGCCCATGGCGCATGACACTGTCTCTAGTGTTGCAGTGACTTCTCGGCGTATGGCTTTGCGCTGTTTTGTGCCAGGAGTGGCCGCACCGATAATTCATGTTGCTGCCGATGAACTGAGTCCAGCCGCTTGGACGGCTGCCGGCCAGCTCTGTTCCTTGACCGAGTGCAGCAAATAGTTAAAGAAGGGCTTGACCTCACTGTAAGATGAAGAAAACTCCGGTCTGTGCAAGTGTTCAAGGCGGTACCTGGAACCAGTCAGGTGGTGCAGTGCAACACCAAGTCCAGTCTGAAGGGGTGAGATGAGGATTTTTGGCCTTGCTGCTTGCAGTAGAGCCTTAAATTATACAGGGAAGCTATTTTGACTTCAAGTTCTTTCTTCCCCTGCAATAGCAACAACAACAACAAAAAACAAAAAACAAAAAACTAAACGTGAAGGTGGTGTGTAGTCTAAATTTGCTGCTAGGTCTGCGACCTTCGCACCTGAAGCGTACTCTTTCGATGTTTCAATGTTGATATTAACAAGCAGTAGCTTTGCTGCTATTTGTATGCTTCATCCCCCCCCCACACCCCCCCCACCCCCCACTTTTTTTTTTTCCTTGGCAGATTTTAAAAGCCGTTCCAAGATATTTTCTGCAGTTGACCGGGATGTAACAACATTCCGTTTCCCCTAGATACCAGTAAGGATGACGTCCTCCCCGAAATGTCTCTAGAGCTTCATTTTCACGTATTTCACTGTGAATGGCGTGTCTCCACTTAAGTACTCCTTTAACGTCTCACACAAATCAGTGATGGTTATCTGTTCGTCATTTTCTGCACAGTATCTAACGACTTGTGTGAAGGCTTCAGCCCAAGCTACGTCTTCCGGTCTGCCTTTTTGAACACCAGCAGTCTGCATTTCAGCAGAGCGACGGAAGGCAGTTGGAATACTTTTTTTGTTGTTGCTCTGAAGTTAATGTTCCACTGGCTGTGGTACAATGCATCTGCGCACGGTTTCTGCCCGTTTGTCCTGTGGCCATCGAGTGAGCATGCTTGTGCAAGTTTTTCCTGATAGTTGATTGTACTAGTTTCGTAGGCAACATCATTTCCTTTTTTCGGTCATCTTTAGCTGGTAGCCGACAGAAAAGACGATCAGTTGTGAAGTCAGATTTGGACAGTGCTGTGCTCCTGGCTCGGTGCCTTCATCTCTCTTTGTCATTAAGTCCCGTTTTCTTAGGTTGACATTACAGTAACCGTGACGGCATGATCTGGCACCCTGTCACCACCACTCTAAACGTGTACCTCTGCTGGAAAACAGACAAACTGCTTTGGCTTCCCATTGGAAAACGTATTAAACACAAAGTCGCTTGTATGTGATTCAATGCTATAAACGGTTCTGGTCCTGCTTACCTGTCTGAACTGCTACATGTCTACACTCCATCTCGTACACTACGCTCTTTTTCTGACACACGCATGCTGAAAATCCAATAACACAAATGCAAGACTCATGGCTTTCGCACTTTCTCTTGCTTTGGACCCCACATCTGGAAAACACGACGGGAACTTGTCTCATGGTAAATTTTCTTATTCTTTTTTGCTCGCTCGTTTTCAGAACCCACCATTTCTCAGATCTCTAGCGGTAATACTGAACTTTCCAGCAACTACACTAGTGCAGGTGATTTTAATAACTGTTTTGAAGCGGTAGAGCTACTAGCTAGGTAGAAAGAAGAATGGCTGTAAAACAATGCCTAACTTCAACAAAGACCAAAAGGAAACAAACAACAACAGCAACAACAAAACGGAATGACGACTCCAAGAAGGAGGGCCGGATACAAGAATCAAAGTTATTCTCGTCAAGTTGGATGCTGTGTGATTATGGAAGAGAAAAATAACACATACTGTGCTTTTAAACAACTTTTATATACACACACATAAAAAAAAGAAGAAGAAGAAGAAGGAATCTTTGATTTGTCACGATTTTATGCGAGTGATAGTTCTTACAGTACACAAAAGCAAACAAGAATAATGGTGCCTTTTGCTAGCCATACTGATGCGTAAACAAGCGTACACGCACATTAACTTTAGGTCATGACACACTGACTCAGTCAAGGCCGCGTATGCAGTGCGTGCAGCGCGGAAATGGTGCTATGATGGCGAAAGTTGCCAACCTTGCAATCGCACAAGAGTAAATAAACTTTTATTTTATTTTAAGATGCCTCGCGACGTTTACTTTTTCTTCTTCTAATTTTTATGTATTTTTTTTTTCTTTTTTCTTTTTTCTGCTCGATGCACTAGGTTTAATTACTTTTGCTTTTATTTCTTGGGAGATTCTGTCCCCGCTTAGGCAAATCAAGTTGATCGGCCGTAGAGTCGGACAATATTCACTAGCAGCGTATGAAGGAAGACGTAGGCGGACTGTCGGGCTCTTGAGCTGTTAAGCTTGGAAGCTTCGGACATATCGTCAGAAGGTAATTATTGTTTATTGAATATTGTTCAACGGGAAGTAAGTATGGCGTAGAGTAAAGATAAAACATGATATTTTAAGTTATGATAGATGTCGTAAATTTATTTGGTTCAGATGAATCGAAGTTATTTAATGAATTATGTTTGGAAGAAACAGGGCAAGAAGTGTACAAAGATTATAATATGTAAATGACGGATATAAGGTGGAGAGAATGCGAGAGTTATTCGAATGAAGTGGAGAAATGATTATTGGGGAAAAAAGAAGAAAAAAAGAAAAAAGAAAAGAAGAAGAAGAAGAAGAAGAAGAAGAAGAAGAAGAAGAAGAAGAGATATTGTGTTCATCACAGCTTGTGGAGCTGGGGCTTTGGCGACCTCTAATCCGGAAGGGATGGGGCCGACTCCTGTGGAAGACAGAGGACAGCACCGGGAAGGGTGGCTGTACTACTGAATGGCACCAGAAAGGAGCGCGCTGTTCAGCACCCGACGAGACGGCCTAGCGAGCCGGTGAGCGTTTGACGTCGTCAGCTCGGTTTTGGGTAACTGTTGTGTTCAGTTATATGTGTCTGCGTCGTGGGATTTTTCTGTCTTCGTCGTCGTCATGTTGTAGAAGATTACAGTGTCTCCGTTATGTGTAACTCCAGAGTTATAAGATACACGTAGGCAGTGCGGTATGTCTACTGAAGGTATCGGACGACCAGTTGGGTTTGCATTGTGAAGTGGGCCTGAAGCCATTATAATATTTATATCGGTCTTGCCTGACTGATTTAGTGATAGTGCAACCGCCAGAGTGATTGTGGCCATGTTGTGTATTGTAATGTAATCGTTGTCAAACTGTTGGAAATATATGCGTAATTAATTATATATATTTCTGAATTGTGTTCTTTGTGTAACCTGTCGTTCTTGTCTTTATAAAAGCACTTTTGACATTGTTTAAAAAAGAAGAAAAAAGAAGAAGAAAGAAACACAATGACTGCTAGCGTTCTAAAACAAGATCCAAACACAGAAAGGTTCAAAAGAACGCTTATTTATTCTGACATGGACACACAGTATGGAACAAGCTTCCAAGCATTGAACAAACGATAACAGCTCAATAAAAAACAAACAACTTTCTCTTCATTTTTCATCGTTTTTAACCGTTTATCTGTTGTTTAAGTGCCGTTTTGTGGCTTGACAAAGGGGAATTCCGCTATGATTTGCATATTGTGTGTCCTTGCCATAATAAATGCGTGTTCTTTTGAACCTTTTCGTATTTGGATCACGTATTTGTAGTGTGTGTGTGTGTGTGTGTGTGTGTGTGTGTGTGTGTGTGTGTGTGTGTGTGTGTTGTGTGACACACAGAGAGTGTTTGTGAAAGACTGAACCAATCCTCCTGATCTCCAGGTATGCATGTTGACAGAGTTTGTTCACCTGTTCCTTTCATGCAAGCTTGCTGTCAAAAATAACACCAAGGTTACGAACTGCATTGGAGAATGGGATGTCACTGTGACCCACACATAGTGAAGAAGGAAGCTCAATTTCAGGAGCAGAGCCTATCAGCAAAACCAGTTTTGTTGTCGTTTAACTGAAGTTTATTCTGAACTACCCAAATCTTCACATCTGAAATGCAGGATTCGATGGTCTGTGCGAGAGTGAATGCTTCAGAAAGAAAATCAGATTTGTACAGCTCAGTATAATCCGCAAACATGTGACGATAGACAGAGTGGTGACTAATAGACCACTCCACAAGGCACCGCTTCCAGCCGTAAGCTCCGCCCCTCTGGCAAGCGACCTGAAAAGGTGGCTGCAGCCGAATCCAGAAGTACTCTCCATCTCTTGCCAGAAGACCTGTCGCTGTTGTGTTTGGTCAAAGCCCGTCTATTTTAAAATACACGGGCTTTGGTTTTGGTGAGAGAAAATGTTGATAATATAACTGGTCTTATCATGCCCTCCTTGGTCAGATGGGAAAGGGAAGGGACAGTTTACATCCCAGGGAGGGAGTGCCGTCGAGTTGGAATCTAAAAATCCAGGTCCGCCGTCACTGTCATCGTCTCCGCTCACCTCTTCTTCCTCCCAGACCTCCTCATCTGAACTATCATATGGCATTTCGCTGTCTGAAGACTCATCAGCACTCATTTTCGCCAAATAGACGCTCGCACTGTGTACGCTGAACTCAAACAAAATCGAAAATGGCGGCAAAATGGAAAATGCTGCATGACGCATTTGCGTTGCGTAATTGTAATCGAAAAACAATCTAAATGACGTCGTTTTACACACAAACTGCCCAGACAGAGTTTTCTTGATGTATTTCTCGCACAAAAATACTAGGTTCGTTGTTGTTGTTTTTAACTGCTAAAATGGCATGTTTGTCCATCGATCACCGGTGATGGAAATTCAAGGGAAAGTACTGTAAGGAGTTAAAGTTACCGTTACTCATTTCCTCACTGGGGTATTAGTTTGCTCTGGGCTGGTAGCAAAGAGTGCCGGGCGGGCGCTACCGTGCGCAGGCAGGCACGCACGCACGCACCCACACACACACACACACACTATTATTAAACCGATAATGCAATGTTCCAAGTGAATGAACAATATTTCGGCCGTTATACAGCACGTATTTTGTGTTTAGCCATGTAGTCCTACATTAATAATTATACTTCCACCACATGCACACAATCATTGACTTTGACAGCTTACAAAAGAGAAAACGCCGAACACATGCATAAATTAACTGGATGATATGTTTTGTACTAAGGCTGACATATCTTGGAACACACGTAGTACATGTAGTTCTTTGTTATCACGCTCGGGTTTAGTTGATCATGGGGTCGACCACAGCCTTGATCTAAGCTTTACAATCTTTCAGCCTTGTTTTTGGCTTCGGAAGCGGCTAGAATGTGACACCTGCACATTTGACAGGGTATCGTTCGTCTGACTTACACTGGCCATAGCAATAATTCCGTTTTCCTGGGGGGTTTTCTGCCATGTCGAACACTGCCAACTGACCACTTGCAGTGTCTGGCACGAAGGCTTGCCAGACCATTTCAGGCCTTGTCAAAACACGTGGGCACCTCATTATGCTGCGGCACGCGATTGGCTGAAATCTAAGGGTGTGTCTGCTTTGACTGACAGGAGTGGAGTCGTCTATTACACCAGAAAGAGGCTGAGTATACAAAATGAAAAGAACCGGTGCAGGACAGAGCCCTGGGGGACTCCACAAGTCAGAAGCGAACGAGAGGATTTTACTTCATTTACTGTTACTACTTGTGTCCTACCTTGCGGGTAAGAATCGAAGAACAACAAAGCAAGATCACAGATACCGAAAGCGTTTTCGAGAAAGCAGATCAGAGGAAGAGATGAGGAAAGCAGAGGAAGAGGAGGAGAAAGCAGAGGAGGAGGAGCGGAAAGCAGAGGAGGTGAGGAAAGCCGAGGAGGAGGAGGAGAAAGTATAGGAGGGGAAGAAAGTAGAGGAGGAGGAGGGGAAAGCCTGGGGGGGGGGGGGGAGGAAAGCAGAGGAGGAGGAGAAGTAAGCAGAGAAGAAGAAGGAAAAGAAAACAGCAGAGGAGGTGTAGAAATAGAAATTCTTTAAAGCTGAGGATGGTGAGAAGAAGGCAGAGGAGGAGGAGAAAAAGAAGAAAACACAGGAGGATGAGGATGAAAAGAAGACAGCAGAGGCGGATGCAGAGGAAGAAGAGAAGACGAAGAAAACGATGAAGAAGAAGTCAGCAATGACGGTTACATCAGGGTGAAACACTTTAATAAGTGAAAGAGAAGAAAGAAACAAGCAAACAGAAAAGAGCAGGAAGAAAAGAAGAAGAAACCGAACCCCAACCACCACCATCACCACAACAACAACAGAAAGAAAGAGACCACCTAAAAGCTACGACACAGAAATATGAACCAGACGACGACGAACTTGCAACTAGAACAACACAAGGACACCACAACCAAACATCACAATCACCAGAACAATGACAAAGTAAGTGACGAACCAGGAAGATCATCCATCTTTGCTGCACTGAAGTCTTCACAGTGTCACAAGTGTCATTCAGGGGAAACAACTGTGCCAGCGCAAATTTCAGTAGCTGCCGTCGTAATGGGATAGGCCTGCCACAGTTCAACAAAGATACAAGTCATTCACGGAATGCTATGGTGGCACACTTCCGTCAAAAGCACATAACAGTAATTATGACTATATAATAGTAAGTATTTCTCGAAAATCATTGTGACTTCAGATCCAAAGATGCCGATGGAAGCAAAATCAAAGGCACATTAATACAATTATATGGACATTATGCTTGCCGTCGACGACTGCAGAGCATCAAAAGATATATTTACTAATTATGTAGATATAATAATGCTTAAATAATCAGTTAATTCTATGATTTTGAAGTCCCGTCAACCGGATTGGGTCACCTTAGGACGAATCACACTTTCAAAATTCTTCTACGTTCAGAACAAGTCAATAAACAACAAATAACAAGTGAACTGACAGTTCTAAAATGCACAACATTGACAACTGAAGCCACCCAGACACAACACTGTCAACAGAAACCATAACCAACACACAACACTGCCAACAAAAACCATAACCAACACACAACACTGCCAACAGAAACGATAACCAATACACAACACTGGCAACAGAAACCATAACCAACACACAACACTGGCAACAGAAACCATAACCAACACAACACTGACAAAAGAAACCATAACCAACACACAACACTGGCAACAGAAACCGTAACCAAGACACAACATTGCCAACTGAAACCATAACTAAGACACAACACTTCCAACTGAAACCATAACCAACACACAACACTGGCAACAGAAACCATAACCAACACACAACACTGGCAACTGAAACTATAACCAACACACAACACTGGCAACTGAAACCATAGCCAACACACAACACTTCCAACTGAAACCATAACCAACACACAACACTGTCAACAGAAACCATAACCAAGTCACAACGCTGTCAACAGAAAACATAACCAAGTCACAACGCTGTCAACAGAAAGCATAAATAAGCCACAATACTGTGAACAGAAACCATAACCAAGCCAAAAACGGTCAGTAACGAGCACATTTTAATATTTACACTTTACCTAACTGCAAGTGACAGAAAAATGAAGTATCACGTTTTCAACATGAGAACAAACAATCGGCGCCTCAGTTGGGGCGAGAAAATTTATGAAACCAAAAACTCGTATCTGATTCTCTGTTACAATACGAAAGTAAACATGTGCTTAACATGCACAGAAACCATAAGGTTTATTAGGGACGAGGAGAAGGGGAGAAGGGAGCATGGAGGTGGGGGAGAGGGAGATGCACTGTCACCACCAGAATGACTCCTTCGTTAGGATGGGCAGCGATGAGAGCCATTTTAATGTTTCATTAATTGTGAGGGACGAATTAAGTCACAAGACGGTGTCCACAGTCCACAACTTTTGAAGAGAAAGGAGAGCCGAAGCGGAATCGAACCGAGATCCTTCTGCTTACCATTCTAATGCCTTACCGCTAGGCCAAACCGGCTCACACTCTATCAATAGGGGAACCTAAGTCAGTTGGTTCCGGTGACGAGCAGGGTGACCTATTTTATTCTGCGGCCCAACACAGAAAACTGCGTTAGCCAAAACTAACGCAGCTAGTAAGAAGTGAGTGGATTTGAAAAATAACAATAATGAAAGTGAATGGACCAGGAAGGTAGAAGTTAATCAGTTCCTGGGTTTTAAGGTCCCTTCAACCGTAAAGAGTAAATCACACCAGTTCCAAATACAAGTCACTTATTCACAAAATTGTCTAATTCGCCGTTACAACGTCAAAAACCAACCATCCATGTATCAACGCACGGTAACATGCCTAATACGTAAAAAAACCCATTTCTGTTCCACTGCTCGGTACTTATTTATAGTCAGTAGACACCCACACAGAAATCTGCTTAAATCGCTTGTTACTATGAGCATGGTGAACCAGCTATTTTATTTCACAGGAATCTGCTTAAATCGCTTGTTACTATGAGCATGGCGACCCAGCTATTTCACAGGAATCTGCTTAAATCGTTGTTACTACGAGCATGGTGACCCAGCTATTTTATTTCATGGACCACACGGGAAACTGCGTTAGCTATAACACAGGATTTGCAAAAGATGAAAGTGAGTGGACCGGAATATTAAACAGATTGTAAATGATGCAGAGATAAACAGCAATTATGTACAGCTGATTAGCAGTTATGTAGAGATAAATACAAATACACGTATGTGCTTTTGATGCGCGTATGCCGTTAACTTTGTGAGCCAAAGGGACATAATTATTTATTACTATTACGTGGACATAGTTACAGTTATGTGAACATAAAAGATATGTGGACATAATTACAGTAATGTGAACATAATTCCAGTTATGTGCTTTCGGCGCAAGCAGGCCGCCATAGAATACGTCCCCAGTCGTTCTCTCACACGCACACACAGGCACCCGACATCGATTGACTAAGTATCCAAACATATAGCTTGTTTCACGTAGGCGCTTTCTTCTATCCTTTTCCACATATTAGGCTACGTGCGACTCGATAGCAATATTATATACTTATACATAATAATAATAATAATACATAAATTTTCTATAGCGCTATTCCCCGCTGAGCGAACTCAAAGCGCTTGTTCACACACATGTTCATAATATATTACATTTACATTTGCTAACATATCATATACACACAATCTCATAATAACATAATCACGTTATCCTACGTGTGATACGCAGTTGTGTGTGTGTGTGTGTGTGTGTGTGTGTGCGCGCGTGCGTGCGTGCGTGCGTGCGTGTTTGCGTGCGCGCGTGAGCGTGCATGCGTGCGCGTGTGTGTGTGCGCGCGTGTGTGTGTGTGTGTGCTACTGTGTAGGGCAAGAACGGTTCGTTCTTGAATTCCAACGTCTTGTCAACCACACAAGGTCACCACACAAGGGACGAATCACGCATTCAAAACTATTACACACACACACACACACACACACACACACACACACACACACACACACACACACACACACACACACACACACACACACACACACACACACACACATTAAATCACAAGTTTGTGGTTTACTGTTATAACGTCAAAAATCAACCATCCATCGATCCACAAATTCACAATAACACATGTAAGTAAACATGGTGCTTAACGTCCACAGAAACCATAAGGCTTATTAAGGACAGGGAGAACGTTGGGAAGGGGGGAAGGGGGTATGGAGGTAAGGGAAGAGGGAGATTATATACCTGTCGCTACACTGTCACCACCAGAATGACTCCGGCATTAAGATGGAGGGGGGAAGGGGGGTATGGAGGTAAGGGAAGAGGGAGATTATATACCTGTCGCTACACTGTCACCACCAGAATGACTCCGGCATTAAGATGGGCAGCGATGAGAGCCATTTTCATTAACTGTGAGGGACAAAGTCACAAGACAGTGTCCACAGACCACAACTTGTGAAGAGAAAGGAGAACCGAAGCAGATTCGAACCGAGGTCCCTCTGCTTACCAGCCTAACGCCTCACCTCTAGGCCAAACTGGCTCACAATAACACATGGTTTGCCACCTACTTTTATTCCGTAGGCACCCATCACGAGAACCTGCTTAATTTAGCCCCAATCGCTTTACTGACACCACAAGCAGTGACCTACTTTCATCCACGGGCCCGCGCTGTAAGATCAGCAGGGAGGTCGCTGAGAGTACAAAGGCCGACCTACACTCCAAGCACTGGTTTACGACATCCTCCCTTCAACCACTGCCGTATTTAGTTACGCCATAGGGTCCAGAAAACTGTCAGCTAACGAGCAGCTTTTTGCTGGTACTCAAACAGTAATATTCTAATAGGTTTGTTATAAACAACTCAAACAAGGCGTGTCATTTATAGCCGCCAACAAAGTTTACACCAGCACAAATAAAACCACAATCGTTTCAGTCGAGACGGAACTCTCTTTTTTACCCAGGGTGGATGCGTCTCATGTTTACGTGCGTGCTTTGGCGCTAGGTTGCTTCTACAGTCATATTAATACCCGAACCTTTCGGAGGGCGCTGACTGCGTTGCTGGACAGCTGCGCGGAGATCAAGAGTGCCCCTTCAGTGGCGTAACTAAATCTGGCAGAGTTTGGAGGAAGGTGCCGGAAAGCGGTGCTCGGAGTGCGAGGCCGACCATGTCGCAAGTTTCGAATGTGGGCGGTAAGGCGTTGGCTGTTAAGCGGAAGGACCTCGGTTCGATACCGCTTCGGCTCTCCTTTCTCTTCAAAAAGGTTGTGGTTTGTGGACAATGTCTTGTGACTATCCATCACTTCCTACTGAAACATTTAAAATGGCTCTCATCGCTGCCCACCTTAATGCAGCAATCATTCTGGTGGTGACAGTGTAGCGATAGGTCTATACTCTCCCTCTTCCCCCACCTCCATACCCCCTAATAAGCCTTGTGGTTTCTGTGAACGTTAAGCACCATGTTTACTTACTTACTTTCAGTTTCAAGTTTCACCTGACACCGCTGCAGTAACGTACAGGAATGACGTGTCACTGACTTGTCGCATGGCAACGGAAAGGGGGTGGGGAAGTGTGTGTGTGTGTGTGTGTGTGTGTGGGGGGGGTATCGTTTGTTTGTTGCTGTTGTTTTGTGTGTGTTGTTTTGGAGTCTTTTTGTTCGTAGGTTGTTTTGGTGCGTGTGTGTGTGTGTGTGTGTGTGTGTGTGTGTGTGTGTGTGTGTGTGTGTGTGTGTGTGTGTGTGTGTGTGTGTGTGTGTGAATACAAACTTTACTTTTATCTATTCTCTGACACATTTAAAAAAAATTTTTTTTACATAAACCAAAAGCTTTTATTGCAAATTCAAACAATATACTTTATACATTGATTCTATGCTTTCATTCGCCTATATGTCACTAATCAAAATATGTACTTTAACTCAGTTTTTAAACTATTCAGTACTATCTCTGAACTACTAAGACGTCAATACAAATGATTAAACTTAACGTGTGGAAATTAACAGACGACCAGAACTCCTTAGAGGTTAGTTATGGGAACACATCACAAGACAACAAAGGCCTTTCCTCTTACCGTGTGAAATACCGCACACACCGTTAACACACACACAGACCGCCGTGGCTTCCAGACCCTCGAATGAAGATCACCGAATACACAGTCGACACCCTCCGGAACAACCACGTGACACTGCGACAGAGACAGAAGAAGACGGAGATAGATGACGACGTAGGCAGAGGAAGGTAGACGAAGACAGAGATTGACGAAGACAGAGATTGACGAACTCGGAGGTAGACGAAGATAGACGAAGACAGATTGACGAAATCTGAGGTAGACGAAGACGGAAGCACACGAAGACGAAGAGGGACGCACTTTGGGTCCAGAAAAGTGGCAGCTCCCTTTTGGCTGACGACTACCCCAGAGGAAGGCAGACGAAGACAGACTCACTCCGGAATCAAGCGAAGAGGCAGCTCGATCCTTTCAGCTGACGACTACCCGAGAGTGACGAAGACGGAACTTCATACCTCACCTCCCATGCCACTCACTGATCATGCGACAACAAGCGAGTCTGTCGCTTGCGTATTTTATATCGTGCAGGTGAGACAAGCAGCGGGGCACTTACGAAATTTATTTTGAACGGTGCCGCGTCTTATGAGGCTCTGCCTGGGTTACTGCACCTTCAGTGGAAATAAATTTTTCTGTTAAGTCGAAAACAACTGATGCCGCTCGGCTTCTCGAAAAACATTTCTCCCTTACAATGAAATAATTACGCGAATTCCTGGAGTTTCTGACTATTGTGTGCAAAAATCCGAAACTAGGATGACTGCTACTAGTTAGAGTTCAACTAAACCAGATTCTAACGCACAAACGGTTCAAAGGAACGCTAATTTAATATAGAAACACAAAACATGTGCGGATTTTTATTTTTTATTTTTAGTAAGCCCCGTTTTCAAAGCGGCGGAATTAAAAACAGTTCACAGCAATTAACAACAATTAACAACAGTTCAGTTTGATTCCTTCAAAGCTGCAGGCATTGAACAAACCACAACCGGAACTTGATACCTCACCTCCCATGCGACTCACTGATCATTACTGATCGAGTGCATTTTCGTGCATCACCTTGGCTGTTGTTTTAACTGTTGTTCTGTCGCTTTTGTAAGAGGGACTTACTCTGAAAATGTACACATGTTTTGTATTGTCAGTCTATCTTGATTAAATTAGCGTTGTTTCTAACCGGTTATGTGACTGCATCTTATGCTGGGCAAAGCAAAGTGACGATCCCAGCGACAGTTGGTAGCCTGATTCAAGTCCACCATCATGGCGGCCATGGTTTAATCCAAACAGTTCCGCCGGACTACCGAACCGTAGTCAGGTAGCAGCTGGCTATAGTCTGTATCGCTATAATACATACGTATACCACATTCTGTGCTGGTAAACAAGTCAGGACATACTGACAATCTACTGCCACAGTTAGCTAGACAAAGAGAAAAATCGAACACACGTTACCTGCCGGAGAGCTGTTTTCAAACCGTGGGACAGAATATTCTCCGACGACGCCAGGAAAAATAACTAGGATTCTCAGAACTGGTACGCCGAAAACATCAAATACATTTCTCAGAACTGGATGTGACCGACCCATACACTACAACAGCACGAGCTGGTGATCCTCTGCCGGGACTGGAAATTCCGGTCTGACGATACGTAGCTGAGTTGAAGCCCTTTAAAAAATTTTTTTAGTAGGTTGCGTTAGTGTCATGATATTATCAGCTGTTCTCTCTCTCTCTCTCTCTCTCTCTCTCTCTCTCTCTCTCTCTCTCTCTCTCTCTCTCACTCTCACACACACACACACACACACACACAGACACACATACACACAAACACACACACACACAAACACACACACACACACACACACACACACACACACACACACACACACACACACACACACACACACACATACATACATACAAACGCGCGCGCGTGCACACCTACACACACGCGCGCGTGCACGCGTACCCCCCTCACCCCACACACACTCATAAGAGCACGCGCAGGCGCGCACGCACTCACACACACAAGCACGCGCGTGCACGCGCGCGCGTGCGCACACACACACACACACACACACAGCATGTGACTATCCCAGGGCAGCGGGGATAGCTCAGTGGTTAGAGCGCCGGACTTGTGATCTAAAGCCGGTCGCGGGTTGACGTCCCGGCAGGAGCGGCGGTCCAATTTTCTTTCTCCAGGGTCAACTTTCTGTGCGGTTGACTCGTATTTCGGTATCCGTCGCATCCCCGTGTTACCGCAGTAGCACATAAAAGTTCCTTGTCATTCAAGTGCCGGTGGCAGATTACAGCTAAACGCGTACACACTCCGCGTACTTCTAACTGTGGCTTTGCGTGAAGTGACAGGATATGGTGCATGGTTGTATAGTGTACACAGGACGCGCCGAGACGGCCGCAGTTTCAGTCGGCCCCCTGCCACAGAAATTTCTTTCCCTCTATATTATAGCCTGGGCACAGAATGACGTCAAGCGGGGTGGGGGGGGGGGGGGGGGGGATGTTACAATGCTGAAGGGTGTTCGTGACGGGGAGGTTGGTAGCAGTGAGGAATGGAGGTCATGATGGGGAGGGGGGTAGTGGTGGGGAATGGAGGTCGTGATGGTGAGGGGAGTAGTGGTGGGGAATGGAGGTCGTGATGGGGAGGGGGGTAGTGGTGGGGAATGGAGGTCGTGATGGGGAGGGGGGTAGTGGTGGGGAATGGAGGTCGTGATGGGGAAGGGGGTAGTGTGGGGAATGGAGGTCGTGATGGGGAAGGGGGTAGTGGTGGGGAAGGGGAAATGGGGGTAGTGATGGGGACGGGGATTTTTGCAGCAGAGAAGGGTGTAGTGGGCATTAAAGTTGTGCGTTTTTTGTTTTGTTTGTTTTTTAAGATTATCCATCTATTTTGGTTTCTGACTTCTCCAATGTTGCATTCAGATCTGCACCGATCAGCTCAGTTGATAAACATCATCATTTATTGCTGGATAGCATTAGATTAAGACTGGCTATTCTGGTTTCTGATGTCTCCAATGTTGATCCAGATCTACACCAGTCAGCTCAGTTGAGAAACATCAGCATTTTTCGTTGGACAGCATTAGATTAAGACTTGAGTGGCACAGAAAACAACTTGACATACCGATGAAAGGTGTACCTTTCCCACGGGCCGCTTTGGTGTCCCTTATGGAGCAGTTAATCGTCGCGCAGCGCGCCTATCTTTGAAAATGTTGGCGGTTTTAACTGTTGAGTGAAAGCTCAGGGGGCGTCACTCGCACAGTCGCTTCAAGTATTCTTTTATCTTTTAGTAAGAATTACCAATTAGGCGGTCTTGATTATCCAGTGTCTGTGGCCATTTGAGTTTTACGTCTCAGTGTCTGTGGCCATTTGAGTTTTACGTCTCAGTGTCTGCGGCCATTTGAGTTTTACGTCTCAGTGTCTGTGGCCATTTGAGTTTTACGTCATATAATGCTTATTACATCACACCTGTTACACGTCATTGTCCACGCTTACATTCTTCCGAGCACTGGACTGGAAAAACCCGTAGCCCAACCAAAAACAGACAGCTGTTTCCGTCTCATTTTTCATCGTTTTCACCGTTTGTCTGTTAAGTGTCGTTTTCTAGCTTGTTAAAGGGGATTGCCCCGAAAAATGGCATATTGTCCTTTATCCTAATAAATAGCGTCCTTTTGAACCTTTCATATGTTTGGATCTTGTAACCAGCACTGACGTCATACCTCAAACATGGGCCCTGGTTCAGCGGTTCTGCATGCTGTGTTTAGGATCCAGTGAAAGCGGACAGTACCAAGGGTTCGACTCCAGGTCAAGACACAGCAAAATGCGCACATGCATGCATGCATATATATATTATTGTGTGTGCCGGCACGTGTATGTGTGTGCACGCATGCATGCATTTGCATGCACTCATGTGTGTGTGTGTGTGTGTGTGTGTGTGTGTGTGTGTGTGTGTGTGTGTGTGGTAAGGGGGTGCATGCATGCATGCGTGCGTGTGTGTGAACGCATGCATGCATTTGCATGCACTCATATGTATGTGTGCGTGCGTGCGTGCGTGCGCGTGTGTGTGTGCGTGCGTGCGTGCGTGCGCGTGTGTGTGTGTGTGTGTGTGTGTGTGTGTGTGTGTGTGTGTGTGTGTGTGTGTGTGTGTGTGTGTGTGTGTGTGTGTGCGTGTTTCCTGAAGTTATTTTTATGAAATTAAATTCAACTTTTTCGTCCGTAACGCCACCGACTGGAAGCGCCTCACTGACGACCAGGTGAAGGCCCCCACGCCTCAAGACTTCAAACGACTGATCGCCACCCCAAGCACCATCATCACCTCCCATGCACACTCCTCTCTCCTGGCACCTAAACAGAAAGTTAGGTCCTGCGACGTATGGAATTGAGATCTCTAACTGCAGCATCACCAATCCAGGCGACGATGCCTTCAGGTTTCATTTTTCTTACAAACTTTCACTTCCAGCTCAAGTGGTATTCTTCCTCCGTAAAATGGCCTCCTTTATTATATTAAAGAGTATGTCAAAACACACACACACACACACACACACACACACACACACACACACACACACACACACACACACACACACACACACACATATATATATATATATATCAACAACAACAAAACAAAACAAAAAACTCGTACAATGCTTTTGATGTCCCACCGGCTTTTCACGTCTCCAACTAACTGGACCAATCCGGCGACCGTTTACTGATTGATACCGACTTCCGGCTTTTCACGTCTCCAGCTAACTGGACCAATCCGGCGACCGTTTACTGATTGATACCGACTTCCATTTATTGACAGAGCCGCAGTAGTCAAACATTTCGCCACGGTTTACAACTCGAGTGACAGTCTTGGTGAATCTTTCCCTTTCCAAAACCTCACCCCCCCCCCCCCCCCCCCCTCCGTTTTTTCTTTCTTTTTTCTTTTTCCTTTTCTTAGCCAAAACATGGGGCAGAAGCGTCTAGGAATGACTGCGTTCAAGCCTAATGCCAGCCCGCAAGAGTTCTAGCAGCGACTGTGTTCATAATTAAGCGATAGTCGCGTGTGCACGTGCTCCGTATGTTTCGCGGACGGAAGTAAAACCCGTGCTTCTTTTTCTTTCTTCCTTTTTTTTTTTTGGGGGGGGGGGGGGGGGGGGGGGTTGGCTTTTTTTCGTACCCCCATTTCTTTCCCCACGGACATTTTTTTTTTTTTTTTTCTCTCTCCGTGGAATCAGCTTCGCTGCTGCGGAAATGTGCTTTTTGGCTGACAATTCCCATGCCTGATTAAGTGTTTGCATGCATGAATGCGCGCGGGTGTGTGATTGTGTCCATGCGTGGTGCATGAAAAGTCATATGAGGTTCCTCATTTGTGTAAATGTTTACCTAAGTGCAGAGATTTCTTCTTGTAAAACTGTTTCATTCGGGAGGAGTGGAGTGTGTGTGTGTGTGCGTGTGGGGGGGTGGGGGTGGGGGAGCGGGGAAGAGTGGGAGGGGGGGGGTACAATGATAATCTAAAATGAGAGGCAACAATCCGCACAATTATCAAGCGAACCTGTAACTGTTAAAGCAAACAACGAAAAAACAATCCCGCTGCGCACGCACACGACTCACGCACGCGCATCCACGCACGCACGCACGCACACACACACACACACACACACACACACACACACACACACACACACACACACACACACACACACAAACAACAACAACAAAACTTAATACAAAACTGTATTGCCTTTATTTTATACAAGAAAACGTACTGTTTTAGCACATGAATACGAATGTTATCAATATCAATTCTAAAGTAACCCAGAAACTGAAACAGTTCACGAACTGAGCCCACCACAAGATTATTTACACGTGAAAATAAATGTTTACATCGTATGTCTAATTAATAACGAGCTCACAAGACACAAACAGCAGTCAATCCTTCCGTGCTATGTTCCCACATCTACTTTGCCACTATCATCCAACTAAAAAAGTAAAATAAAAATCAATAAACTTTACATAGTGAACTGTACGTTATAATCTTTACAAGACTGATTACCACTAGGATACATAATTATAAGCAACTTTTTTTTAAATATTTTTTTTTATACTTTTTTTCTTTTTCTTTTTCTTTCTTTTAGGCTATATTATTTTGATCCATAAAAAGTGTGATCAACTTAAAAAATAAATGTGAAAAAAAACATTGCGTGACGGGAAATGCTTGACAAAATATATATGAAATGGTTTTAAGGAACTGTGGGTTGATCCATGGGCGTGGGCATGCATGGTGCATACTACATGTACATGGTACTGCTTGATTTGTGTCTGTATATACATAAACACTGATGGGTCTTTGCGTACACAAGCGGGCCAAGAGTACCTGTAATCCGAAGGGGTCGTAGCGTGTCTCTAAATCAGTCATCGGAAGCCAAATGAAAGCTGCACATTTTTCGGTGAATAAACAATGACCCCCCCCCCCCCACACACACACAATCTCTTAAAATAACTGCAAGAGAAATGGTGGAATTGAAGCGACCCACCTCGGCTTGAGTCCTCAATCCACCCCTTTCACACGCCCCCTCCCCCACCCCCCTTTCCCCCACTACCCACGCCACCCCACAAACTCCCTCTCCCCGCCCCCTCCCCCCTTGAAAAGACAGGCATCAGTCAACAAAGTGATCTGTCCGTATATAACAACCTTGGGCAAGGGCCACGACTCTGGGCGCTTCAGCACGTTCAACGAAGTGATCTGTCTGTATATACAAGAAGCTTGAGCCCTCTGAACAAGCTTGAGTACTTTGAACAAAGTGATCTGTTTGTATGTACAACAAGCTTCAGCACTTTCAACAAAGTGATCTGTCTGTATATAACACGTTTGAGCAAGGGCCATTACCCTGGGTCGCCTGAGCACCTATGACGAAACGACACGCCATGAAACACAATGCACAAAGAACCATAAACGCTGATAATACCAATAATACGACGGAGTACCACCACCTCCAGGAAAGGCTCTGACCCTGGTAAGGGAAACCATCACTCTTCGTCTTCTTCAAATGTTGCTTGACGTCCACAGAGACCATAAGGACTATTAGGAACGGGGAGTCCAGGACGTCCACCTCAACTTTCACACAGCTCACGAGCTATCCATATACTTCTAGATCAGCGGGTCTGCCCGTGCAGATGAACAGACCTCCCCAGTGCCGTCCCTTCACTTTAACTTAGGGTGGTCCAAACTGCAAGCACTGGTTTAAGACATCCTTCCTCCAACACTGCCACAGTCGATTACGCCATAGGCCTCGAAAAAAACTATTTATTTTTCAATGCTCAAATGTCAGTAAGTTTGCAACAGACAGACAACTCAAATTATAGCCGATGTTTCTTTTGTAACCGCCCACCCAGCACAAATAAAACAAACTCGTTTGAATTGAGACGGAACGTCTCTCTCTCTCTCTCTCTCTCTCTCTCTCTCTCTCTCTTTACCCCGAGCGGATGTGCTTCGTGTTTACATGCATTCTTGAACACTTACTTCCACAGTTTTATTGGTACCTACAGCTTTCGGAGAGTGCCAACACCAACACCATCGGCGGACAGCTGCGCGGAAATAAAGAGCGTCATTTCAGTGGCTTAACCAGTTCCGGCAGAGTTTGGAGGAAGAAGCCGGAAAGCGATGCTCGGAGTGTGAAGATGGTCCTGAGGGGTTTCACTGTATGTGTAACAGTAACACTTTCACAGTATATATATGCTTATACTGTGAAAGTGTTACTGTATATATAAAACTGAAAACTGATAAAAATCAAAGAAAATCAACAAGTTGGCATAAAAGTTCCCAAACTTTCGGCTGACACCTTCCTCGGGGTTTTATTCTTAACCAATATATATATACACACACACAACAAAAACACGAGTAAAGTGTCTTCAAGACGCGTTATAATAAACATGACTCTCTTAACACGATGACTCTCTTCAAACAACAACAGCAACAAAACTGAATTAAGCCCAGCTCAGATGCTCAAAGACAGGGCCAGTTTACCTGCCTACACGGGTGCAGGTACAGGTACAAGAAATTGCCAAGCAAGGAACAATATTGATGGAAGAATTTTCAAATAGCACTCAAACAATTCGTTGTATATGCTGATAATAACAGTGTCTTTATCCGTCCCCCCCCCCCATCTTCTCTCTCTCTCTCTCTCTCTCTCTCTCTCTCTCTCTCTCTCTCTCTCTCTCTCTCTCTCTCTCTCTCGTTTCATTCCTGTCAGTTGCTTCTTCTTTTTTTTCTCCCCTTTCCTATCAGTTAAAATTCAGCAATGTCGTTTTATGCTGTTGTTGTGCTCGTTTGCTGTTGTTGTCCTTGTTTGCAGCTGTTGTGCTCGTTTGCTGTTGTTGTCCTTGTTTGCGGTTGTCCTTGTTTGCTCTTGTTTTCCTTGTTCGCAGTTGTCCTTGTTTGCTGCTATTGTTCGCTGCTGTTGTCCTTGTTCGCTGTTGCTGTCCTTGTTTGCTGTTGTTGTCCTTGTTTTGATGCATTAGCTGCTCCATGTCTTGTTTTAATCTGACCTGCATGGCATTACCGCTTTTTTTCTCTTTTTTTCCCCCTTTAATGATGATGTCATCGGACGTTGGTTGACATATTAGGGACAAACTGTGTCCAACGCCCAAGCATGGTTCAATGGTTTACGTCCACAGAAACCGTAAGGCTCGTTAGGACGGAAAGCCCAGGACGGCCACCTCGACTTTCACACAGCTCCTGAACTCTCTCTCTCTTTTCTTTTTTTCTTCCCCTTTTTTAACTTCGAAGATTTTATTTGGCAGAATGGCAGCCACACTCACGGTGTTTATCCATTTAACAACACACACAGTTAAAATGAAGGAAATGTTTTCTCTTTACAACAGATGAGAAGCTATCGCTTAATTTAACATCACACACTTACAGTTAAAATGAAGAAAATGTTTCTCTTTAATGCAGATGAGAAGCTATCGCTCAATTGCACACACAAAAAGAAGATTCTACACAAATTTATTTAAAGCATCATCTTCATGTTGCAGTGAAAGAAGATAAAAATAATAATAGATAATTTTTGTATAGCGCTATTCTCTGGTGTACACAAACTCACTGCGCTTTACAACATTCTCCAACATTTTCTAAGAGAAAAATTCGAAGGTTACATGCTTAAAAAAGTCATACATATATGACAACTAACAATGTATTACACAAGAAAAATACTGTACATGTGCATTTAAGCACTATTTGCATGTATGTTCCACTTTTTACCACTGGGCCCGTATGCATGTGAAGCAAATAAAGATTTTTAAAAATGACTAAGCAAACACGGAGCTGAGCCTGTCTTAGGGTTGCTGCTTCTATTCTGTACAAAAACAAACCCTCCAATACTACTACTACTAATGGGTACTTAGAGAGCATAACCCGCAGAGGCCCTAAGCGCCAACACAGTCCTTAAAATTAATGTACATGTCTTCACGATCCCGTGCATACAACACACACACACGCACGCACACACACACACACCACAACACGCACACACACCACAACACGCAAGCACGCACACACACACACACACACACACACACCACAACACACACACACACACACACACACACACACACACACACACACACATTTGTATCTCAGGGCAATGGGACTGAAGAAAAGGTTTTTGAAAAGAGAAAGGTTTTAAAGGAATATTTAAAAGAGCTGACAGAGGTAGAATGGCGGACAGAAACAGGGAGTTAGTTCCAGATAACTGGAGCCTGGTAAGAGAGAGTGCTAATCACCGGACTTTGTGCGTAAGGGTGGTATTCTAACACTCGGGTGCAGACTGCAGAAGAGCGGAGCAGCTGGGAAGGAGTGTAACGGTGAAGACGTTTTAAAACGTTGATGGGGGCTTGATGAGACAGCTAAACAGCTAGCTCACTATGCGTGCATTTCTTCTAAAAGACCGGGAGAGTGAAGCTTATAAAGACTTTCCCAAACAAACCAAGTCAGTCAAGCTGTTGGAATATTTTATTTACAGACGGAGAATGTCGCTATCTAAAAATATTTCTTTGGGCCAGGCCAGTAATTATAACTTCTTTGTAAGAAGCACACACACATTTTTGTTGTTGTTGTCTTTTTAATTATACATCTGTACTTCCATTCTTTCAATTTGATGTCATATATAATCACACTTTTTGCATGCCAATCATCTGTGCATTTCTGTTCATTTACTTATCATTATCACTGTTTTCGTTGGACCTGTTATATTTGGTATATATTTTACAAATGCCTACCTCTCCACAAAGGCTAGGGGCAAAAAAGAAGGAAAAAAAGTTGTTACTCACTGAACCTAAAAACATTGTTTTACTTCAACTCCTTGTTCTTTACTTCCTTCTTCTTTTATTATTTTCTGTCTCTCTTCTTACACCAGACGAAGACTATGTGTCGAAAACGTTTGTGTTTTTAATAGTTCTTTATGTGTCGTCGTATAGGTGAGTACATTTCTCTACAGCTGTTCTATAAAATAACATAAAACACTATCTCACAAACATACATTGGAGATTTTTTCCAGTCTATTTTCTTATTTATTTCTTGTCAGCTGTAAAAGCAGCATTCACAGTATTTCACAAATATTGGCCAGCTCAAGTGTTTCTCTTGGTCGTGGTCCTGTTCATGACTGAGACACAACTCATCGAAGGAAAGACTACACAATCTGTCACATCTACTTTTAATACAAGCAGTTATCCCTCTGTTGGCTTTTCTTCTGTTCACGTTTAACACTGTACCGTGTTAAGAGATCCAAAAGCACATGGCACAGTAACACTAACAATGACATACACAAGTGACGTTAACAACGGTATACACCGATAACATTAACTAACATACACAAGTAACATTAACAGTGACATACACAACATTAACAATAACATTTACAAATAACATTAAGAATGACATACACAAATAACACTAAAAATGACATTCACAAGTATATATATATATATTAGCACATTATACCGAGGTACATCTGTAACTCGCAAAACTCTGGGGCAGGTTATAGGTACAGAGTGCATCCAACAGGCTCAGTTCTTCTGCTCTACAGGTGTACAAAGTTTTTTTCTTTCTTTTTTCTTCTTCTCTTTTTTGCAGTGCCTCCTGTTAAACCTTCACCATACACCAACACCAGTAGCGAAAAATCAAAGAAAGCTTTACAGAAATTACAGTTTTGACATCACCGGCAGGGTAAAAGTGCAAATGGCACAAATACAGCTGATGGTAGACTTTCTCCTGTGACTGATCTTGAAAACCACAGTTCAAAGCGAGTAGTGTACGGAGTCGATCTTGTGTCCTGCCATGAAGTTGCTCATTGACAATGACCCCAGGTCAATACGGTTTCCAACTGCTGTTGTGTCGCTTCATGTCCTCGGATGTCGGCTGACATATTAGGGACAAGCTGAGACCAATGCCGAAGCATGGTTCAGTGTTACCTTACGTCCTTTTGTGGCAGACGTAACAGGGCAGTGAAATATACACACATGCATGTAAGCCCATTGTTGAGAAATTTTCTTGTTGTTTCCGCTGTTCTTGTGCCTAACTTATTTTATAGAGGCAACACATGGCTCATACAGATTTGAAAATGCTCGCCAATGATACTGCTTTGGCTTTCATTGTTAGAAGCTGAGGTTCAACATTTCGCCAGATGCACATGGTCATCTCAGGATGAAAGTCCGCTTGTTCGCCATTCACACGTCAAATGCGCGTTTGTTGTTTTCTGCCGTCATCAAGGCAGTTTCTGCCAACACCGTTTTGTTGAAACTGGGGTTCAACATTCTGTCAACTGTCGACTCAGGATGACAGTCCGCTTGTTCGCCATTCACACATCAAATGCCTGTTTGTCCGTTTTCTGCTTTCATCAATTTCTGCTCACAATTTCCGTGCCGTTTCGTTTTGGCGTTCATTGTTTGGCGGTGACTGGGGTACGACATGATCCGGTGAACCGCACTGGGACACGTCAAGGATGAAAGTCTTCATTATAAACCTCTTGTGCGGTTTGATATTTTGTCCTCAACATTTGCAGTCAACTCAGTTTTCGATTTTTCACCTTTGGTATGACTCACCAGAGTAAAAATAAATCAGTAAATATTTCTTTGGCATTGCTCCAACACTGCTGCTGAATGTTGGGAAAAAGATTGTTCCTTTCAAAAATTAACTCAGGTAATGAACCATTTGTAACAAAATCACACGAGAACAATTGGCAGTAGTAACAAAATCCACGATGTAAAATATAGTCCATCCTCAAGTGAAATCAAAACACAATTCAGAACTATTTTAATTGTTGTTGATCGCTTTTATACAGCGCTATGCTCCGCTCTCGAGCAGACTCACTGTGCTCGCAGGTGGTTCTACATGAGTGAATAGCTTTTTTATAGTGCGTTTTTGAATATCCACCGAAGTGGTGTACTTACAGCACTGGCATAGCTGGTGCCACATGAAAATTCTGCTGCCATCTCGGCGCGTTCTGTGTACACCATACAACCACGCTCCATGTCACTTCACGCAAAGCCACATACGTAAGGTGTATGCATGTTTATCTGTAACCTGCCACTTGCGCTTTTGGCAGAATGACCGGGGTCTTTTACGTGCTACGAGGGTGGAACGGATACCGAAATAAGTCAGCACAGGAAGTTGACCCTGGAGAAGAAAATTCTCCCGCCGCTCCTGCAGGGATTCGAACCCACGACCTTTGATCACGAGTCCGACGCTCTAACCACTGAGCTATCCCCGCTCTTTAACACACAAAAACATGTATACTAAACAGAAAAACGTCAAGTGTGCACTCTTCTAAAAAGCAACAACAGTACATGTATTAATACAACACAAGGTTTATAATCAGTTAATCCTTCAAGGACAAAACCAGAAATTTGAAAAGAATGAACTGACATATTTATAACTTCACCTCCTTCAGCGACAAAACCAGAACGTTGAAAAGAACCAGTTAATATGTTTATAACTTCACAGTCTTCAATGACAAAACCAGAACTTTGAAAAGAACCAGTTAACGTGTTTATAACTTCGCAGTCTTCAATGACAAAACCAGAACTTTAAAAAGAACCAGTTAACGTGTTTATAACTTCGCAGTTTTCAATGACAAAACCAGAACTTTGAAAAGAACCAGTTAACGTGTTTATAACTTCAGTCTTCAATGACAAAACCAGAACTTTGAAAAGAACCAGTTAACGTGTTTATAACTTCGCTGTCTTCAATGACAAAACCAGAACTTTGGAAAGAACCAGTTAACATGTTTATAACTTCACAGTCTTCAGCAACAAAACAAGAAATTTGAAAAGAACCAGTTAACATGTTTATAACTTCACCTCCTTCAGTCACAAAACCAGAAATTTGAAGAAGGAAAAAAAAAAAAGTTAACATGTTTATAACTTCACAGTCTTCAATGACAAAACCAGAATTTTGAAAAGAACCAGTTGAAATGTTTAAAACTTTCACAGGTTTTACCTTTCTTTTTTTCTTTCTTCCTTTTTTATAATCAGAAAGAATTTATCTGAACTGTAAATCAAACTCCAATGAATTCTCATCTTTCAGCTTTCCCGCACAAGATGACTGTAACAACATTTAATAAAACCAATAATAATAATTAAATGATAAATTACAGTATTTTTAAAGCGCAAAACTGTGTCCCTAGAGACTATTCTAAGCGCGCGCACACACACACACACACACACACACACACACACACACACACACACACACACACACACACACGCACACACACACACACACACACACACACACGCACACATTGTGAGTATACAAAGCTAAAGATACACAGGTTAAAACGGGCAGCAAACGCCCGGGAGCCTTGGAATGGATGAAGACAACAGCACGGAACAGAAAACATGGCAGGTCAACAATTTTGGGAAAAGAAATGTTTTTATATTAAATCAACCAAGCAATATTCATCCAGCCACAACTGCAGTAAAACAGAGACCACTGACTTGCTGGTGACAACAGTAATCAATGCAAAAGTGCGCAACAAACACTGGAAGGAAAGCGCAAGGCACTGGTGTATGGCACTCAAGGCTTCCGAACAACGAGCACCACTTTGCGTCCACGTCACTTCCGCTTGCGTGAGGATACGGCCCAGTACGAGATCCACCCAGTTAGAAAACAAAAGCAAAGTATAGGCAATATTGAAAAACAAAAGCAAAGTACAGGCAATCACAACAAAATCCAGAAAAAAAGCCAAACAAACTCTGCTCCACACCACAGAAATGGAGAGGGAGAAAAAAAGTACAGGTACACAGCATCTAAGCCCCAAAAAGCACAGCCATTTTCCAAGAGGTTTCGTTCCATGGGAATCTCAATCCTCTCTTGTGATCGCAAAAGTAAGTAAACATGGTGCTTAGCATCCACAGAAGCCGTACGGCTTATTAGGGACGGGGAGATGGGGGGGGGGAGGGGGGTATGGAGCTGGGGGCGAGGCAGACTATCATACCGATCGCAAAACACTTTGTGCTGAGATAAGAAGCCCAGCCACGGATACAAACTTCATCAAACCGCAAGTAAAGGAATCAACCCACAAGGGAGTTAATCAGCGCTCGAAATAGGTAACACAAGTACAACATAGACCTGAGTCGCCTACGGTAACTCTCAGCTGGCATGCGCGTAAATACAAGGTACATAAACTCCACCAGAGGTACATCCTCAAAAGGATACCCCCCAGTTGCATAATTATGTACCCTACATTTCAGGCACACTCGGCGACACAGGTGTGCACAGGCAAAAGACAGCACCAATTCTGATTCCAGACCAGACATATTTCTTAGATCTCGAAACTGGTTCAACATATAAACAGACAAACACACACATTTAAATGTTAGCCTCAGAGTGAATTAATGAGACAAGTAAATGTACTGTGCACTCGGCTGCAAGGGCTAATGATTAATGTGCAACTGACACTGAAAGCCATTTTGGCCATCTGGAAAGTCAAAATAATATGAAGTTTACCAATGCGGATCAATACGATATCACAAACTGTAAGATTCTAAACTGTGAACATTTCACTCTGAATTGTGTATCCTCTGAATTATTATATACATCATAACTGATTCTGAAAGGTTAACTGAACTGCAAAGAATTCTCTTCAAATTTCCACCTGCATGAGACAACTGTTACACTATTTGATACCCTGTGAACAACACAAATTCATCCAATCGCACACACACACGTCTCAGTCATTGTCCATTACAGGTGACACATCATAATTATGTGTTGACAGGATTATGAAATAATGTTTGACAGGATTATGAAATAATGTTTGACAGGATTATGAAATAATGTTTAGAGGATTATGAAATAAACTATAATTAACCCATAAATAAGTGATCACAAATTTCTGGCTATCAGGAAAGGAAAACGTGAAATTTACCAACAGGTCGCACGACGACATGACAAAGTGTGAGTGAAAAGAACAAATTACAACTGAGCCCAAGAACCAAGACGCTGTCCAGGGCCACACAGAACACCGTAAACATTGCTACAACATCACTGACCAGGAGGCTAGCATTCAAAACCAAGCAAACTAAACAAACCTCAATGCCGAAGCCTCCAGCAGATCAGTATAGATATCATTCCGATCCAAGAACACCTGAACACACAGGCAGATGGACTGGCACATAGACTTAAGAAATGTAATTTCAAAACATCCCACCCCCACCCCATCCCTTTTACATGAGCTTTGTTAGGGGGTGTATGAACTACTGGCAGCCCCCCCCCCCCCACCCCCCCCAGCCCCCAAGCTGAATGAGCAAAATACCAAGTCCAGGCACAAACGTTGTAGCCAGTGAGTAGAGCTTGTCTCGTGTTTCAACACTAGGCAGCAGACGCTGACATATCAGCAAAAAGAACAACTAAATTGTCTGCTGCATCACACCTACCAAAACAAACATCTGCTGCATCACACCAGCCAAAACAAACATCACCTAGTGAATCACACCTACCAAAACAAACATCTGCTGCATCACACCAGCCAAAACAAACATCACCTGGTGAATCACACCTACCAAAACAAACATCTGCTGCATTACACCAGCCAAAACAAACATCACCTGGTGAATCACACCTACCAAAACAAACATCTGCTGCATTACACCAGCCAAAACAAACGTCACCTGTTCAATCACACCTGCCAAAACAAACTGGTAAGGTCTACTAGGCAGCAGGCATTGTCGTACCAGCCAAAACAACTGAATTGTCTGCTGCATCACACCAGCCAAAATAAAAATCTGCTGCATCACACCAGCCAAAATAAAAAATCTGCTGCAACAAACATCCACTTGTGCACACTTATCACATACACAAAGCACAGACCTCGCCTCGTTCCTTTTGCTCATTCTGAATTTCCGCCACAACAGACACTCTGACCTTTACACAACGACTCTGCACCACGCAGCTGTATTGCAGAACACAACACACACTGGTCGTCCTTCTTTGCTATAACTGACTCCACATATTTATTGCTGTTGTTGTTATTGTCGTTGATTGCTTTTCTATAGCGCTATTCTCTGCTCTCGAGCAGACTCACTGCGCTTGCATGTGATTCTGCATGAGTGACTAGCTTTTTATAACGTGTTTTTGAATATCCACCGAAGTGGTGTACTTACAGCGCTGGCATGGCTGGTGCCGCATGAAACTGCTGCCATCTCAGCATGTTCTGTGTACACCATACAACCATACAAAGCCATATATGTAAGGTGTATGCATGTTGAGCTGTAACCTGCCACCTGCACTTTTGGCAGAATTGATGCACCCTTTTAGTGTGGAAATTAGCAGCAATTCTTGCATTACTGCATCTTTGACCTGCCATACAGTCTAGACCAATCAGGGACCAGGGACTGATCACAATAATGTGCTTCTTTAACATGCGCCAGTCTCTGAACTGATCACGAATGGTAACCACGAATAAATTGCTTCTTTAATATGACTTACATGTGGCAGTCTTTGGACTGATCAGGAAAAGTAATCACAATGATGCTTCTTTAACCTGCAGAAGTCTCTGCAACGGTAATCACAATAATGCACTTCTTTAACCTGGGGCAGTCTCTGGAATAATCAGGAATATATATAATGACTGCCCCCAAGTCTTCTCAGGAACAGTGCTCATGAGAATGAGCCCATGCCGGCCCACCATGAGGCACCAAAATCAGTCTGACATATACTGCCGCACAGCAGCCAAAACAAAGTGACTTTGTCTGCGGCATCACACCAGCAAAAGATAACAACAACACACAACACTGCTACTGTCTGCTGTTTCACACAAGCAAAAAACTGACAACAACACACACAAAAGCTGATGCTCTGCTGTTTCACACCAGCAAACAAATTACAACACACACACAAAGATTGCTACTGACAACACACACACACACACACACACACACAAAGATTGCTACTGACAACACACACACACACAAAGATTGCTACTGACAACACACACACACACAAAGATTGCTACTGACAACACACACACACACACACACACACACACACACACAAAGATTGCTACTGACAACACAAAAGCTAACACTCTGCTGTTTCACACCAACAAAAAACAATAACACACACACCAAAACTGTGACTGTCTGCTGTTCCACACCAGCAAAAACACAAAACAAAAACACATAGACTGCTACTGTCTGCCGTTTTACACCAGCAAAAAAAAATGACAACACACACACACAAGCTGATGCTGTCTGCTGTTTCACACCAGCTAAAACACAGACACACACAAAAAGAGACACTGGCTGGCACCTCACACCAGTCAAACAAACTGACACTGTTTACTGTATCCCACCAGCAAAAAACAAACATTGCCTGACGCATTACACTGGTCAAAACAAACACTGCCTGGTGCATTACACTGGTCAAAACAAACAGACACTGTCTGCTAGGCAGTAGACACTGTTGTACCAGCCAAAACAACTGGATTGTTTACTGCATCACACCAGCCAAAACAAACATTGTCTACTGCATTAAACCAGCCAAAACAAACATCTGCTGCATCACACCAGCCAAACCAAACACTGTCTACTGCATCAAACCAGCCAAAACAAACATCTGGTGCATCATACCAGCCAAATCATTGTCTGCTGCATCACACCAGCCAAAACAAACATTTGGTGCATTAAACCAGTCAAAACAAACATTGTCTGCTGCATCACACCAGCCAAAACAAACATTTGGTGCACCACACCAGTCAAAACAAACATCTGGTGCATCACACCAGCCAAAACAAACATTTGGTGCACCACACCAGCCAAAACAAACATTGCTGCATCACACCAGCCAAAACAAACAAAACAAACATTGTCTGCTGCATCACACCAGCCAAAACAAACATTTGGTGCACCACACCAGCCAAAACAAACATTGCTGCATCACACCAGCCAAAACAAAACATTGTCTGCTGCATCACACCAGCCAAAACAAACATTTGGTGCACCACACCAGCCAAAACAAACATTGCTGCATCACACCAGCCAAAACAAAACATTGTCTGCTGCATCACACCAGCCAAAACAAACATTTGGTGCACCACACCAGCCAAAACAGTGTCTGCTGCATCACACCAGCCAAAACAAACATCGTCTACTGCATCAAACCAGCTAAAACAAACATCTGGTACATCACCTCAGCCAAAACAAACACTGTCTACTGCATCAAACCAGCCAAAACAAACATCTGTTGCATCACACCAGTCAAAACAAATATCTGGTGCAACACACCAGCCAAAACAAACATTGTCTGCTGCATCACACCGTTCAAAACAAACACTGTCTGCTGCATGACACCAGCAAAAACAAACACTGTCTGCAGCATCACACCAGCCAAAGCAAACACTGTCTGCAGCATCACACCAGCAAAAACAAACACTGTCTGCAGCATCACACCAGCAAAAACAAACACTGTCTGCAGCATCACACCAGCCAAAGCAAACACTGTCTGCAGCATCACACCAGCCAAAGCAAACACTGTCTGCTGCATCACACCAGCCAAACCAAATGGACATGCATTGTCTGCTGCCTCAAACCAGCAAAATATATTTCATTTTCTGTTTGTTTTTTGTTTTTTACAAACACTGCTGCGTTGCACCAGCCAAATCAAAACTGATCTACTTCAGTCAGTCTGCAACTATCAAAATGCAACTGATAACACACTGATAACAAATGTAATGTATTTATCAAAGTTATGACACTGACTCCAACACTACTGGTTCCCCGAAACCTGTCCACTCTTAATGAGACCTAAAAATGTCCTGTTTTACTGAGACCTAAAAATTTCCTGTCTTACTGATACCTAAAAATATCCTGTCTTACTGAGACCTAAACAATGCCCCATCTTACTGAGACCTAAACACTGTCCAGTCTTACTGAGACCCAAACAATGTCCAGTCTTAATGAGACCCAAACAATTGTCCTCTCTTACTGAGACCTAAATAATTGTCCTCTTTTATTGCGACCCAAACAATTGTCCTGTCTTACTGCAACCCAAACAACTGTCCTCTCTTACTGTGACCTAAACAATGTTCCATCTTACTGAGACCTAGGACATCAACAAACAATTGTCCCTTCTTATTGAGACCCAAAACACCTTGCCATCGTAAATGTCTGTGTAATTATCATTTTTTCTACAGGCAACACTCAAATGATCACCCTGCTTTTGTGCGTCCTGTACTTATTTGTCAAACTTATGATTGCAATGAATGAATACATTTTGTTGAAACCAAACAGATTCTATGATGCAGGTGAGTGGAAGGTTCCTTGTCTTGTTGGTGAAAATTGTCACCTGCACCATGCTGAGTGCAGCAGACAGGGTAGGTGCTGAAGACAAAGACGACGACGATGGTAGAAATTACCTTGAATATGACACTGACTCAGGCGAGGAGGAGGAGAGGAGGCAGGGGGTTAAACAATTTCTTTGATGCAGGTGAGCGGAAGGTTTCCTGTCTTGTTGGTGAGCGTCCTCACCTGCACCACGTTGGACGTCACCCTGCGCAGAAATGTCACTTTCTCTCCTGCCTGGACCACGAAGTCTGGCGGTGACTGCAAGAACCCAAGTTGTCTGGTGAAAGTCAGTACAAAGCAAGAAAGAATGGTACAACGGTGAGAGATGGAACAGCAAAACATAAAATGAAAAAGAAGTGACATGTATAAATTAGGCAGCAATTGAATCAGTATAACAGATGAGAGCTGAAACAGAACATCAAACGAAAAAGAAGCAAACGCATAAAAACATAAAATTGGCAGTGACTTAATCAGTTTAACAGGTGATAAATGGAACAGAACAAAACATGACAGGAGAAAGAAGTGAAAAGTATACCATCAATTAGGTGGTGACTGGATCACTTCGACAGGTTCAACAAACAAGGGCGTTAATTAGTGCTCTAAATAGCATCACAACAACAAAGACCTGAATCACCTATGGTAGCTCTCACCTGGCATACGTGTAAATAAAAGGTTGATAAACTCCACAACAGGTATATCCTCTTGTACCTCCGGTGAAGTTTATGTCCCTTGTATTCATATGCATGCCAGGTGAGAGTACAAGGTACATAAAGTCCACCAGAGGTACAAGGTACATAAAGTCCACCAGAGGTACAAGGTACATAAACTCCACCAGAGGTACAAGGTACATAAACTCCACCAGAGGTACAAGGTACATAAACTCCACCAGAGGTACAAGGTACATAAAGTCCACCAGAGGTACAAGGTACATAAACTCCACCAGAGGTACAAGGTACATAAACTCCACCGTGTTTCTGGAGTTCGTGTACCTCGCATTTACATGCGTGCCAGGTGAGAGTTACCGTAGGCAACTCAGATCTTTGTTGTTGTACTGTGTTATGTATTTCCAGCGCTAATTAACTCCCTTGTTTGCTGATTCTGCATGAGTGCTCTGTCTCAGATTTGTTTTAGTTTGACAGGTGAGAGATGGAAGGGCTGATGCACCTGAAAAGACTTGATAACGGTCAGCTGGCAAGGAGATGGGTCCGGCAGGGGACTGGCTAGGGAGTAGGTGGCATCGGCTGAGGCGTAGGTGGGGTCATCAGCGTCGCCTGCAACAAAGCAGCAGAAACCATTTGAGGAGAAGAACAGCTCAGTGGTCACAGTGCCAGACTCATGATCCAACAGTCCTGGGTTCAAGTTATTGCAGGAGCAGTGGGAGAATTTTCTTCTCCAGGGTCAACTTCCTGTGCAAACTCTTATTTTGGTATTTAAATCACTGCAATGTAAAAACATCTTATGACAAAAACCACACTTAAGCCCATTCTTAACTGGGTGAATGTTTGTTCGCCGAACATATTTCGGACAGTTCGACGAACTATGGTTCGTTTCTTAATTGAACGTTTAGTTCACCGAATATGGTTCGGACAGTCCAAACTTTACTTCAAATATGGTTCGGACAGTCCAAACTTTACTTCATTCTCAAATTCTGTACAATACCCATCTCAAATGGCTTGTAATGAGATGCAAGCTTCAGCCCGAACTTGCGGCAGCCGCGCAGCAGACAGCATGATCAAAAATGTAGGCTAAAGTCAAGTCAAATCAAGATACTTTCATCATCCCTCACAGGGTACTTCAACTAACTACTATCTCATTCTGGGTCTCCGAGACAAGGCTGCCCCTCCCACAAGTCAACAAATTCCCTCTGAAGCGAGTGAAGAACCTAGCAACATCGTCATCCATTTTTATTTTCATTTTTTCTTCATCCACAGGAGAGCTCTGCTCTCAGCCAATCACAGGCAATGATTGTCAAATAGGGCGAATGTTCCCAGAACATGTTGAGCGAAGCTTTTTGGACCCCGAATATAGCTTCGATGAATACTTCCAACTAGGTTCACAAAGAAAAGTTGGCCCAATTAAGAACTAACTAGCTTCGCCAAATAATTCCAACTAGGTTCGTGAAGAAACATTCGCCCAATTAAGAACAGGCTTAACATACATGTCAAATAAGCAGAATCTGAAATAGTGTAGTCTACCATTATTGCCTATCAGACAGTAACCATGTTACACACACACACACACACACACACACACACACACACACACACACACACACACACACACACACAGTGACATATGCACAGCAATCTCCACTCGTCCACTCAGATACAAAAGTTAATAAATAATCAATACTCTTTCCCGGATCTCTCGTGCTCTCTCCACCCCACCCCACCCATTCATGTGCATCTATCTACATTCAAACAGCCACATACAGACACACCTTTTTTTCAGACAAAGTACCATATTCTACTGGAAAGCCTGGGCAAACAAGAAGGCTTGAACTGAAGAACGTACACTACCCACCTATGTACCATACACTACCATAATTTCCATGATTCTGAATACAAGGCACACTCCCTGAAATTTGGCTCGGGCATGAAAATAAGGTGTTCCTGAATATAACTCAACTTTGTATCATACACTACCAATCTTTGTGCCATACACTCATCTTTGTACCACACACTACTCATCTCTGCGCCGCATGCAACTCATCTTTGTACCACACACTACTCATCTCTGTGCCGCATGCAACTCATCTTTGTACCACACACTACTCATCTCTGCGCCGCATGCAACTCATCTTTGTACCACACACTACTCATCTCTGCGCCGCATGCAACTCATCTTTGTACCACACACTACTCATCTCTGCGCCGCATGCAACTCATCTTTGTACCACACACTACTCATCTCTGCGCCGCATGCAACTCATCTTTGTACAACACACTACTCATCTCTGCGCCGCATGCAACTCATCTTTGTACCACACACTACTCATCTCTGCGCCGCATGCAACTCATCTTTCTACCACACACTACTCATCTCTGTGCCGCATGCAACTCATCTTTGTACTGCACATTATGCATACTACACATCTTTGTACTGTACACTACCCATCTTTGTGCTATACAGTACCCTTTTTTGCACTGTACTCTACCCATATTTGTACCGTTCACTACAGAATACAGAAATTTTATTGCACAGAAATTTGCCCTATGACTGCATAAAAGATACCAGTAAGATACCACACAGTATAATACATACTACATAAGTACAAGATAAGATCACAGATATAAGGCAAATACCAGTAAAACAGTCTCATAGAGTCATACGCTACCTCCAAACATAGTATGCTGAATATGACAGCAAAATCAGAATAAACATCAATATCAATTCCAATTACATGAGAAGACATGTACACTCAGACTCACAGTAAAACTAAAAGGTAACAAAATAAAATCATAGGTATAATGGAGAAAAAATAAATATATACAAATAGCCGTTTTAATAAAGTAAATACTTTTAATAATAATAATAATATAAATCCCCCCCCCCCCAACATATATATATGACAGCACATGCGTAACGACTTCAATGTCAGACATCTATAGTACAAGACAGAAGGTAAAAACAGCCTAACACACTAGCCACTTAATAAAATGAGCTGCCTCCCCTCCCCCCCCCCCCCCCCCCAGCCCGCCCCCCACCACACACACACACACACAAAAACAAAAAAAATATCCGCACAAATAAATCATAATTACTTCAATTTAAATAGTATGTGTAAAAACAAACAAAGGTGATAAAAACAGAAAGGTGGTAGAGCAGTAACCTACAGGAATCCTCTCAGCAGTAGGTCTGTCCCAGGTCACAAGATCACTTCAAGCATTGCAAAGGTGGACAGAAGCTGGAAGAAAAGACGAATGGAAGCGGCTTGTCTTGGCCCGAAAGCTGATCAGTCTTCCAGATCTTGCCGAAGTGTGGGCCTGCAGCTCTGTGCACAGCGGGTGAGTGGGGTCACGGTGGATGGCCTCCAGGCGCTTTACTGCTTTCACCTCGAAGTGTGCCTGGAGGTCTGGGACAGGTCTGCCAGTCAGCCTGCTGGCAGTCTTGGTGATCTTGGACAGTCTAGCCTTGTCCTGTTCTTTGAGGCCGCCGAAGTGACAGAGGCTGTTGAATGTCACCGCAGATTCAACTGTGGACTTGTAAAACAGCTCCAGCAACTTAGGGCAGACGCTGAAAGACTTCAGCTTCTTCATGAAGTAAAGCCGCTGGTTGCCCTTTTTCAGGAGGGCCAAGGCATTCGGAGACCAGTCCAACTTGCAGTCGATGATTGAGCCCAGGTACTTGTATTCCCCTACGATCTCAACTTCCTCTCCATTGATGACCAGTGGGCGAGGAGGCGGGGGGTCTCTCCTGAAGTCCACCACTACCTCCTTCGTCTTGGAGACGTTGAGAAGGAGGCGGTGTCGTTGCACCAGCCCACAAGCTTTTCCACGGCACAGCGGTACGAGTTTTCACTCATTGTGACGAGGCCGGTCAGCGACATGTTGTCTGAGAACTTAACCTGAAGTGTGTCTCTGGCAGTACACCGGCAGTCGGATGTGTACAGCATGAACAACGCAGGGGAGAGCACACATCCTTGAGGGGCTCCAGTGTTGGTGCGGACCTCTGATGACACCTCCAAGGTAGTCGACGACCTGACCACAAAACGTTGTGGCCTGTCTGTCAGGAAGCTGCAGAGCCAGCGGATGATCACGGGGTTGGTGTCCATGACCATCAGCTTCCGCATCAGCAGGTGAAGCTGGATTGTGTTGAACACCGATGAGAAGTCCAGGAAGAGCATCCGGGCAGAGGCCTTTGGCTTCTCCAGGTGTTTCAAAACGGCATGGGTCACAGTCAGGATAGCATCCTCTGTATTTCTGTTTGGAGTGTAGGCAAACTGCAACAGGTCTTGAAACGATTGGGTAGCCGCAAGCAGTCGTTTCAGCACAATACGCTCCCTACATTTGAAGTGGATAGATGTCAGGGCAGTGGGACGATAGTCGTTGAGGGCAGACGGGGAGGGTTTCTTGGGGACAGGGACAACATTTGAGCACTTCCAAATGGAGGGGATGTGACCCGATTCCAGAGACCTCTGGAACAGAGTCGTGAAGACAGGGGCAAGGGAGTCATGGCAGTACTTGAGGACAGCTCCGGGAATCTCATCCGGGCCACAAGCACTGCGTTGGCTTACTAGCCTGAAGCCTCACCTCCTCCTCTGTCAGAACCTCCTCGCTCTCCTCCATCCTGTTCACCTCTGCCAGAGTAGCAGCACGCTCTGCCGAGAAGTCGGTAGAATCAAAGCGGGCATAGAAGCAGTTGAGGTCATGTGTCAGCTTCCGTGGGTCGTCAGCAACCAGGGACTTCTTGTTCGGGTTGTAGCCTGTCATTGACTGCAGACTGCTCCACTGCTGCCTGGAGTTGTTTGATGCGAAGCTGTCCTCCACTTTGTGCCGGAACTTCTTTTTGTTTTGCAAGATTTCCTTCCTGGCCTCCTTCTGCAATCGCTTCACATCCTCCATGCTACCCCGCCTGAACGCCTCCTGCCTCCTCTTGAGCACATCTGCAATGCCCTTCGTCACCCACGGCTTGTTGTTGGGGTATGTCTTCACCACCTTGGTGGGGATCAGCATGTCCACACAGAACCTGACATATGCTGTGATGGTCTCCACTTGCTCGACAAGGGAGGCGCCGGTGAGCATGACGTCCCAATCTGTACAGTGGAAGCAGCCGTTGAGGGTCTCAGTGGCCTCCAGTGACCACACCCTGGTCCGCCTGGTGACGGGCTTGCTGCTCTTCAACTTCTGACGGTAGTGAGGCAGCAGGTGGATGAGGTTGTGCACTGACCTTCCTAGGCTTGGCATGGGTCTACTCTTGTAGGCCTTTGGAATGTTCCCGTAGCACAGATCAATGGTGGAGTCTCCACACGTTTTACAGGTGACATACTGGCGGTAGTTTGGCAGGGCCTTGTTGAGGCGGCAGTGGTTGAAGTCACCCGCGATGAGACGGGCAGACTCGGGACACTGGGTCTCCTGCTTCTGCACAGCACGTCTGATCACCCCAGCAGCAACCCTGACATCAGCCTTTGGGTGAACGTAAACAACAGTCACAAATATTTGACGAAACTCCCTGGCTAAGTAGAAAGGGCGCAGAGCGACAGTCAGGAGCTCAACATCAGCGCAGCAGTGCTCTTCTTTCAGAGTCACATTTGAACACCACCTCTCATTCACAAAGATGCAGACACCATCCCCCTTCGTCTTCCCTGTAGCCCCCCATGACCTATCACAGCACATTAGTGTGAAGCCTGGAAGTTGTGGATCAGGGTCTAGATCACTGAACCACGTCTCTGTCAAGCGAAGCAGACTGGCTTCCCTGAACTTGTGCAGGTATCTTAACACATGTTTCAAGTTCATCAGGCTTATTCCTTAGAGACTGGACATTCCCCATGATAATACCAGGGAGAGCTGGCTTAAAGCGTCGCCTTCTCGCTCGTTCATTCACACCACTGAGGCGACCCTGCTTTGTTCGACGGCGAATGTTCATCCAAACATTGTCTGCTATGAGAGGGGGTCAAAGGTCACAGCTTTGACTTGCGCAGCCTGAAGGAAGGCACAGGAATACTAGATCATAACTGTGTGACTTGCAAAGCAACACTGAATGTTTAAAAGTTCACAGATTGATCGAGGGTCAAGGAGCACAACGATTCTGATACGAGACTGGGGAAAGCCTACTGTCTTCGAACAAGTCGTGTCATAGAAGTATAGTGTCAGAGGACACAAAAGTGGAGCAATCCAAAATCGAAAACAGTTCAGTCGTGAGCAAAAATGTCACAAATATCACAGGAATACCTTCAAACGTCAGAAACATTCACTGTCACCTCCACAGATTCAGTCGTGACACATTCATAATCCCGCACGCGCAGTCTTATCCAGCTCACAGTCCACAGACTCAGATAATCAACAAAAAAGACACCTAGAGCAGTCGAGAGGCTCCAACTGTGTCGCACCCCGGAAGTATAACTACCCATCTTTGCACCGCAAGCTGCTCATCTTTGTACCATACACTACCCATCTTTGCACCACATGCAACTCATCTTTGTACCGTACACATCTTTGCACCGCATGCTACTCATCTTTGTACTGTACAATACCTATTTTTGCACCGCATGCTACTCATCTTTGTACTGTACAATACCCATCTTTGCACCGCATGCTACTCATCTTTGTACTGTACAATACCCATCTTTGCACCGCATGCTACTCATCTTTGTACCATACACTACCCATCTTTGCACCACATGCAACTCATCTTTGTACTGTACACATCTTTGCACCGCATGCTACTCATCTTTGTACTGTACAATACCCATCTTTGCACCGCATGCTACTCATCTTTGTACCGTACAATACCCATCTTTGCACCGCATGCTACTCATCTTTGTACCGTACAATACCCATCTTTGCACCGCATGCTACTCATCTTTGCACCGCATGCTACTCATCTTTGCACTGCATGCTACTCATCTTTGCACGGTGTGGTATCTAGCTAGCTAGTTGTTCTACAAGTTGGCGAATTACTGGCATTTCAGTTGCACAAAGTCCAAATTCACACACTTTCAAAGACCTCAGCTTAATGAACTCATTCAAGACGCCACAAAATGGTGCGCTCGGCTCCTGTAGAGGCACTGTATTTGCCCGTTTAAAACAAATTGTAGTAAATAAACTACTAGGAATAATAAATCAATATATACATTTTTAGAAAGCTTGGGATGTGTACTTGTCAAATAAATAATCCATAGTCATATCCTATACCTTTCCCTGTTGCAACAGCGAAGCAGGAACTGTCCAAACACAGTCAAAAAAGCTTTATTCTACTGGTTGCACAGATCCCAATGATGAAAATGAAGATGTTATTATCGCTGTCTCTCGAGTCCGCCTCCAGATCTACTGGCACAAACTCCTCACCAGAATCAACAATGTTCTCTTCAGAAACACTGTGCGAAAAATCTTCTAGATCCGAGCCCTCATTCAGTACTAATTTCACAGTTTCCCTTGCTGAGTAACGCATGTTCACTCTGTGCGCCACCATTTTGAAACGTACAACTTTCATCAGTTTGACACATGTGTTACAAATGCCAAAACAGACAAAGGAACACTCGACTGGACTAAGGGGGAATTACTGAAAGTGTCTGAAATTGATGCAGTTAGTGTAATATAATTGCCTCCAGTCAACTCGAAAGTCGGTAAGACCATTAAAAATCTTTAATTCTTACAGCGTCTAAAGACGCAGATCGTCGTTAAACATACTGCTAAGCTCTGCGTCTTAAGACGCAGAAAGTCTTGAAAGAGTTAATCATTTTTCACAGTGGAATTAATCAATTTTCACAGCTTAATTAATCATATTTCACAACGGATTTAATCATTTCTCACAGCTTAATTAATCATTTTTCACAGTGGAATTAATCATTTTTCACAGATTTTTCAAGGCCTTGAAAATGGCAGAAAATTTTCCCCAAGTTTTCAAAGACCTTCAAAGACAACATGAACCTGGTCAACCTCCACACTCCCTACCCCCTCCCCCATCCACCCACCCCCACCCTCAAAATCACAAACGCCTCTCACTGCAAAGCTGGCTGTAGTACGGTGAAGCGCTGTGATTGCCAACGTCAGGTGTAGCAGGCAGCTGACGCTGAAATGTGTCCGCTGAAGATGGCGTGACGGTGCGGTGGTTGTTGCTGCTGCTGCTGCTGCTTGTCTCATAGTAGTTCTGGTACACCACGGGCTCTGCAACAACCAGGTAAGCATTAGGAGGCTGCATGACAAGGCAAAACCACATGATGGTTTCGGGGTAATTCCCTTTCTCAAGATACAAAACGACACTTGAACAACAGTTAAACTGTGAAAAATGATGAAAAATGAGATAGAGAGCTAAGCCATGGATCTGTTTTTGGTTGAGCTACGTTGTTTTCCTGTCCTGTGTGATTGCCAACAGGCTGGACACAAAAACAACATAATTCAACCAAAAACAGATTCAGTGGTTTAGCTCTTCATCTCATTTTCATTTTCACCATTTAACTGTTGTTTGTGTCGTTTTTTAGTAGCTTGATGAAGGGGATTACCCCGAAAATTGGCATGTTGACTTCTGTCCTAATAAAGAGTGTGTTTTTGAACCTGTCATGTGCTTGGATCTTGTTTTAGGTCACTTGGAGTCATTCCTGTTTCAGATTTTTGCATGATGATGAATAAGCATTGTCTTTCACAAACAGCGCCGTACCAAAATGGACCTTCTCTTCTTCGTCTTCTTCTTGGCCAACTTCGACATTCTCAAGGCTCTGACACTTTTTGGTGCATGCTGGGTATTCTGCTGTTACCATAATCCACCGATTCCTAACATGGACTACAGGATCTTTAACGTGCGTATGTGATCTTTTTGCATGTGTGTACACACTGGGGGACCTTTGTTTACAGTCTCATCTGATGGACTTGTCTCTCTCTCTGTGCTGTTGCTTGTATGTCTCTCTCTCTGTGCTGTTGCTTGTATGTCTCTCTCTCTGTGCTGTTGCTTATACTGAGCATTTGTTTGTTTGTTAATGTTAGCACTCCTCGGCTAAAACTCCAAAATGCGTGGCATGAATCAGGGAGCAGATGTATTCTAAATAGAGTTCACAAAGCTACAAGCTCGATGTCTTTTTCAGCAACAACAAAAACATCACAAAGAAAGAACCTGGTCTCTGTGTGCCTGTAGCCGCCAACGAAATGAAGCTCTGGATGTCTTGGTCAACCTCACAGGTCTCCAACACCTTCCGCACTCGCTCACAGCTCTGCAACCAAGACAACCAGGACAATCAAGACAAATAAGACAACCAAGACAAGACAACCAAGACAATCAAGACAAACAAGGCAAGACAACCAAGACAATCAAGACAACCAAGACAGAGCACAGAAAGTTGACACACCAAGGCAGAGACATTGCTGCATTGCAAAGGAAACAACTACAGGTGCACAAGGTGCACAAAATCTCAACTGCTAATGACACCTGTCCATACAGCAATCCACACGCTGTGTACACACACTCTGTACATCACTGCCAATGATACCTGCAAGCCACAAGGTGTGTACACACACTCCATGCATTAAGGTGTGTGCACACACTCCACACATTAAGGTGTGTACACACACTCCACACATTAAGGTGTGTACACACACTCCATGCATCATTGCCAATGATACCTGCAAGCCAAGAGGTGAGTACACACACTCCACACTTTAAGGTGCATACATGCACTCCACGCATTAAGGTGCGTACATGCACTCCACGCATTAAGGTGTGTACAACCACTCCACACATTAAGGTGTGCACAACCACTCCACACATTAAGATGTGTACACACACTCCACACATTAAGGTGTGTACACACACTCCATGCATTAAGGTGTGTACATGCACTCCACGCATCACTGCTATTGATACCTACAATCCACAAGGTGTGTACACACACTCCACACATTAAGGTGTGTACACACACTCCATGCATTAAGGTGTGTACATGCACTCCACGCATCACTGCTACTGATACCTACAATCCACAAGGTGTGTTATAGTTTATACACACACTCCAGACATTAAAATGTGTACACAGACCCCACGCATCTACGGTGTGTACACACACTCCATAAATCACTGCCAATGTTACCTGCAATCAACAAGGTGTGTACACACACTCAACGAGAGGTTCGCTTCAATTCATGCTGCAGTCACGGAATGAATCAGTGAGGTAACAGTGACAGGTGTCAGGGTAGCAATTAATTACTCACCTCATCAACATCAACAGCCACATAAATCAGTGAGGTAACAGTGACAGGTGTCAGGGCATTAATTAATTACTCACCTCATCAACATCAACAGCCACCTGAGATAATGAATCAGTGAGCTAATAGTGACATGTGTCAGGGCAATAATTAATTACCTCATCAACATCAGCAGCCACCTTAAATGAAGGAATCAGTGAGCCAGTAGTGACAGGTGTTAGGGCAATAATTAATTACTCACCTCATCAACATCAACAGCCACCTGGGATATCCTGTTCATTGCCAGCCACATCTCCGACCTCAGAAACATGATCTGTTCTTCGTCGTTCTCTTGAAATTCCTGTCAGTGACAGAACACAGCGCTCAATCACTTTTAAAGCAGGTCCACCTCAAAAGTGGTATCAAAAGAATAAGGAGGGAATGAGGGGTGGGTCTGTTTGGTCTGACATCCTGCGTCAGTATTACATCTGTTTGGTCTGACATCCTGCATCAGTATTACATCTGTTTGGTCCGACATCCAGCATCAGTATTACATCTGTTTGGTCCAACATCCAGCGTCAGTATTACATCTGTTTGGTCTGACATCCAGCATCAGTATTACATCTGTTTGGTCCAACATCCAGCGTCAGTATTACATCTGTTTGGTCTGACATCCAGCGTCAGTATTAGATCAGTTTGGTCTGACATCCAGCGTCAGTATTACATCTGTTTGGTCTGACATCCAGTGTCAGTATTACATCAGTTTGGTCCAACATCCAGCATCAGTGTTACATGTTTGGTCTGACATCCAGTGTCAGTATTACATCTGTTTGGTCTGACATCCGGCGTCAGTATTACATCTGTTTGGTCTGACATCCTACCACCAGAACTGTCCCACCATACTGACAGCACACTTCAGTCTGGGCTCATTTAATGTGTGTTAATGCTCCTCTTTTTCAAACTTTTGCTTAGTTCAAGATTACATTTTTATCTCATCAGAGAAATTAGAATGTGGCTGAACATTAACGACATCACAGTACACAATAACACATATTGAATATTTAAAACTCAAAGAACAGTTACTGAACATATAAATGTTACATAATAAACAAATGTAATTTACATGCATGCATGCATACACACACACACACACACACACACACACACACACACAAACATACACACACACACACACAGGCACTCACACGCATGCACACACACACATGCATGCACGCACACATACACACACGCACACATGTACACACACACACACACAATGCTCTGATGTTTGAACAGATTTATCTGTTCAGAAAAGCTACTGACTGCAGACAAGTAAATGAATTGCCAGAGTCTGATTCTAACCACTTTTGTCACAATGCGCTCTGCCTAACGACTAGACACACTCTTGACCATGCCGTCTAGTGCCTGGTTTTGTTCACTAGCTTGTGTGCTAGTTTCTGTTGTGCTGTGCTTTTGGTTTTTCATTTACATTATTTTTCCAAGCGCTGTACATGAAAACAACACAGCTCATCCAAAAGCAGATAAGTGTCCTACTTCTACATCTGATTTTTCACTGTTCAACTGTTGTTCAACTGTTGTTCAACTGATGTTCAGCTGTTGTTCAACTGTTGTTCAGCTGTTGTCCAACTGTTGTTCAACTGTTGTTTAAGTGTCGTTTAGTCACTTGATAAAGGGGACAACCCCTGAAAATGTGTATGTTGCGTTTTGTCCTAACAATCAGCGTCCTTTCGAACCTTTCATGTGTGTGTGTGTGTGTGTGTGTGTGTGTGTGTGTGTGTGTGTGTGTGTGTGTGTGTGTGTGTGTGTGTGTGTGTGTGTGAGTGTCTTTTTTTCTTTTCTTTTTTCTGTTATCATTATTTGTAACTCTGTATATATTTTTACATTTAACTGTTATGCATAGTTCCACTCTTGGAAAGGGGTGGGTGGGTATGAGTGCATGTCCTTTGGTAGTTTTAGCTTGCGAGAGCTTACATGTATGCACTGTGTGTATCTGGCGCTGTGAACACGCAAGGTTTTGTGTGGAAGTTTTTTATGCGCTATATATAAATTTTCATTCATTCATTCATGTCTTTGGATCTTACTTTACAAGCTCGTTCCATCTCCTTCTCCCAGGCTTTTTGCGTTTCTTCCAGCGTTGCCACAGCATTTTTATACTGGTTGTCTGCACACAACACAAAGGCAACACTGGAGTGAAAAGAAAAACTATTTTCTACACTGTATGCTGCAAGCGCAAAGCACACAAATCAAACATTGACAAATCTGCTAACAACACAAAGGAAACACCAGAAGAAAAGCTTTTCATACATATCATACAGATACAGCAACACAAAGAAAAACAGGAAAAACTTTTTATACACAGTATTTGCAAGAACACAAAGGAAAGACAAGAAAACAAACTTTTACACAGACAAGCAACACAAAGAAAAACAGGACAAAAACAAAAACAGTTTTATGAGTATTTGCAAGCAACACAATGAGAGACAGGAAAAAACTTTTTATACAGAGTATTTGCAAAGACAGGAACACTAACTTTTTATACAGAGTATTTGCAGAGACAGGAACACTAACTTTTTATACAGAGTATTTGCAGAGACAGAAACACTAACTTTTTATACAGAGTATTTGCAAGCAAAACAAGACAGGAAAAAACTTTTTATACTGAGAAAACCGCTCTCTATCTTTGCCATAATGATAGCTCACAGGACAAATAAAACTCCTAAATGTCACCCAGCATGTCTTTCAGTCATTTTGTCAGACCTAGATTACATCAGTGGGCAGAGTTCTTTCTCTATCCTGGCAACATGCTACTGCTTTGCATCTATTTACAGACTTGTCTGAGGTATGTCACTGAGGGGGCGGAGTTGTCTCTCTCCTGTCAACACATTTATATTAAAAGCCGCATTAAAGCTCTTGCGATGTATGGCTGTTCCAACAGCCTCGACGTACAAACATTTCTCACGTGAGTCAAAAACAGACAGAGGTGATAATGATTGTTTATATAAGAAACTGGAGAAGTGGAGGAGGAGGATAATGATGATGATGTTGATGATCGTGCTGAGACAGACGATGACGATGGTGGTGGTGATGATGGTTATGATGATGATGATGATGATGATACTGACGACGGTGATGATGATGACAAGGGGGTTGTGATCTTTTCCTCCTCATATTAGCTATCAGCACAGTGTTACCTGCTTTCTCGGCATCCTCCACACTTTTCTCCATCTTTGTCTTGGCCTGAAAAAGTGCTGCCTGTTAGAAGTCTGTCTAACATGAACACATGCACACGCACATACATGCACGCACATGCAAACACACACACACACACACACACACACACACACACACACACACACACACATGCATGCATGAACGCACATGCAAACACAAACACACACACACACACACACACACACACACACACACACACACACACACACTGACACCCACACAGAAACACACAAGTGCGCGCACACATGCAAGCATGCACACACATACACGCACACACACACACACACACAAGCACATACATAAACACACACACACACACACACACATACATAAACACACACACACACACACACACACACACACACACACACACACACACACACACACACACACACACACACATGAACACACACATAAACACACACACACACACACACACACATGAACACACACATAATCACACACATAAACACACACACACACACATGAACACACACACACACACACACACACACACACACACACACACACACACACACACACACACACACACACATGAACACACACACACACACACACACACACACACACAACCAGATTACTTTGTCCAGGTCTTTGACTGTGGCAGTGACTGTGGACCTCAGCACCCTGTACGCCTCACACAGATGGTCCTTCTCTCTGCACTTGTTGTTGTATGACTTGCACAGCTGCAGACAGTGTCAACACAAGCACAGCGTGTCAGCAACGCCTACCCTTCGGACACAAAAGCAAGCTTTGAACAAAAGGATCCAAACACACTGATAAAAGTTAAAAAGCAGGCCATTTGTTGCGACAAAACACAACATGTAACATTTTGAGAGTTTAGGCCTTTGTTTCAAGCTACAACACTACATTTATCAATTAAATGGTGAAAACTGAGACCTAAACAGCAGTTAAACAGTGAAACGTGAGACACAAACATCAGTTAAAAGCTGAAAAATGAGACCTAAACAACAGTTAAATGATAAAAAAAAATGAGCCCTAACCAACAGTTAAACGGTGAAAACCGAGACCCAAACAAGTTAAACGGTGAAAACTGAGACCTAAACAACAGTTCAACAGTGAAAAATTCAACCTAAACAACAGTTAATTAGTGAAAAATGAGACCTAATGGCTAAACACAGGTCAAAGGTGAAAAATGAGACCTAAACAACAGTTGAACAGTGAAAAATTAGATCTAAACGACAGTTAAATGGTGAAAACTGAGAAGAGACCTAAACTACAGTTGAACAGTGAAAAATCCTAAACAACAGTTAAACATTGAAAAATGAGACCTAAACAACAGTTCAACAGTAAAAAATGAGACCTAAACAACAGTTAAACATTGAAAAATGAGACCTAAACAACAGTTCAACAGAGAAAAATGAGACCTCAACAACAGTTCAACACAGAAAAATAAGAGGTAGGATACTTATCTGCTACTGATTGAGCTGGACTTTTTGTTTGCTTGTTTTCTGTTGTTGTTTTTTTGGTTTGGTTTCTTTCTTTGTTTTTAAACAGGCGTCAGATACTTTCATCAAAAACTTGAACTGCCTCTGCACAGGTGAAGTTTGGCTGAGAGGTGAACTGGTACACTAATAATATTGTCCTCTTTTATGTACTATTTTTCCAAACTGGAGCACAAAGCCCATTACAAAGCAAAGAACACACACACACACACACACACACACACACACACACACACACACACACACACACACACACACACACAGTGGGGATAGCTCAGTGGTTAGAGCACCAGACTCATCATTGAAAGGTCGTCCTGCAGGAGTGGCGGGATAATTTTCTTCTCCATGGTCGACTCTTATTTCGGTATCTGTTCCACCCCGGTGTCAAGTAAACGCATGTGAGTAGTAGCACATAACAGATCCGGGTCATTCTGCCAAAAGTGCAGGTGGCAGGTTACAGCTAAACACGCATACGCTTTATGTATGTGGCTTTGCATGAAGTGACTTTGCATGGTTGCATGGTGTACACAGAACTCGTGCTGAGACGGCAGCAGTTTGATGTGGCACCAGCCATACCAGCGCTGTAAGTACACCACTTAGGCGGATATATTCAAAAACGCACTATAAAAAGCTAGTCACTCATGTAGAATCACATGCGAGTGCAGTGAGCCTGCTCAAGAAAGCAGAGAATAGCACTATATAAGCGACATCAATCACACACACACACACACACACACACACACACACACACACACACACACACACACACACACACACACACACACACACACATGATTTTAGTGAACTCACTGATGTGACAGTCTTGAACTGGGTCAGTTTCTGATTCTGAACCTTCTTCAGTCGTTCCTCAGCCTAGGCATACAGAAACAAACAGAAAAATACACACTAAACAACAAGAAGAACAACCCACAAGGGAGTTAATCAGCACTCAAAATAGGTAACACAAGTACAACAACAAAGACCTGAGTCACCTGCTGTAACTCTCACCTGGCATGCATGTAAACACAAGGTACATAAATTCCACCAGAGGTACATCCTCAAACAACAAGAACAGAAAAGATACAAACTAAACAACAACAAGAACAGAAAAAATACAAACTAAACAACAACACAAACATAGTAGAGATGAAGCTTTACTGATAGAAAATCAGAACATATTAAATATAAAGTTGCTTGTATGTGTTTCAATGCTATAAATGGCTCTTGTCCTGCTTACCTCACTGAACTGCTACACGTCTACACTCTGTCTTGTACACTACACTCTTCTTCTGATACGTGCATGCTGAAAATCCCGCAACACAAACACAAGACTCATAGCTTTTGCACTTTCTCTTGCTTTGGACCCCACATTTGGAATACACTCCCACAGGATCTGAAACAACGCTCAACCCTGTCATCTTTTAAAGCCAAACCGAAAACATTCCTCTTCTCACAGTATTTCCACCCCAACTAATATCAATAGACAGTTTCTGTTACAGTCATTGTGTGTGTGTGTGTGTGTGCGTGCGTGCGTGCGTGCGTGCGTGCGTGCGTGTGCGTGCATGCATGCGTGCGTGCGTGCGTGTGTGCCTTATGTAAATTGTTTTGGTAGGACTGTCCTCTACGTGTGTATAGAATACTGTATTTAGGTTACTATGTATGATGTGAGCACTCAGGGTGTTGATGAGCACATGATGGAAGTATATTATTATTATTAAATACTTTCTGATGACACAGCCAGCCTGTCTTTCCTGTTTTGTACTTGCCTTTACATTATTATGGATAATGTTGCCTTTTTGTCTGGTTCCATGTGCTGTTTGTCTTTTCACAATCGAAATACATACAAGCAACAGCAACCAACAACAGCTACATATCCAGTATTTTCCTCTATTTTATTGTGCTCTCTCATTCATTTTCTCTCTACACAAATTTCACAGTTTCACCTCAAATTCTCTCTACACAAATTTCACAGTTTCACATCAAACTGTCATTTTTCAGAATAGCAAAATTTCACAGCAATCTCTGAGTGAGTACTGAACAGAGCGTTTCTGTTGATTCTACTTCTCAACGAAACCTTAACACTTTCACTGCCATCCAGGGATAGCTCAGTGGTTAGAGCGCCGGACTCATGATTGAAAGGTCGCGGGTTCAAATCCCTGCAGGAGCGTCAGGAGAATTTTCTTCTCCAGGGTCAACTTTCTGTACTCTTATTTCGGTATCCGTTCCACCCCCAAATAACCTCAGTAGCACATAAAAGATCCCGGTCATTCTGCCAAAAGTGCAGGTGGCAGGTTACAGTTAAACATGCACACACCTTATATACGTGGCTTTGCATGAAGTGACACAGAACTAGAGCCAAGACGGCTGCAATTTCATGTGGCACCAGCTATGCCAGTGTTATAAGTACACCACTTCGGTGGATATTCAAAAACGCGCTATAAAAAGCTATTCACTCATGTAGCACCACAGGCGAGTGCAGTGAGTCTGCTCAAGAGAGCGGAGAACAGTGCTATATAAGCGATCCTCAATCCAATCCAATCTATCCATGCCGCCCCGTCACTGGGAAAACGCCCAATAAAAGTGCCAAATCTGAAATCATTAAGCCTGTTTTGTCCCTTTGCTTTAGCATGAGAAAAGATTTCTAGAAACCTGTGCAGTATTAAAAGTAGATCTGTTACAGAACCATCAAATATACTCTTTGCAGGTGCACATGTGTGAACTTTTCAGCCCAGAAAATGTACAGGCTGTGGCAGTGAAGGGGTTAATTGTCACACTGTGTTGTTGATTCTCTAGACAACAAAACATGACACTGTCATGTGATGTTATTATTTATCTGCACAACAAAATCTTAATTGTAACACTGTGTTGTTATTTCTCTAGACAACAAAACATGACACTGTCATGTGATGCTATTTCTCTACACAACAAAGCCTTACATTGTCACATGATGAAGTTATTTCTCTATGTAACAAAACCTTACATTGTCATGATGTGTTAACTCTTTACACAACAAACACTTATGCTGTCACACTGTGTTAACTCTTTACACAACAAACACTCATGTTCTCATGTCATGTTAACTCTTTACACAACAAACACTTAAGTTGTCATGTTGTGTTAACTCTTTATACAACAAACACTTTACACTCTCCCTGATATAACTGTAATGGTTGACTGGGCATAAAACACCACCTCAATTACTTACTAACTCTTTACACAACAAACACTTATGTTGTCATGGCGTGATACCTCTTTACACAACAAACATTTACGTTGTCATGTCATATTAACTCTTTACACTTATTTTTGTCACACTGTGTTAACTCTTTACATAACAAACACTTACGTTGCCATGTCGTGTTAACTCTTTACACAACAAACACTTACATTGTCACACCATGTTGTTAATTCTCGATACAACAAACACGTTGTCAAGCTGTGTTAACTCTTTACACAACAGATATTTACATTGTCATGCAGTGTTAACTCTCTACACAACAAACACTGACGTTGTCACACTATGTTAATTCTCTACACAACATTTACATTGTCACGCCATGTTAATTCTCTACACAACAAACACTTATGTTGTCACGCAATGTTAATTCTCTACACAACAAACACTTACATTGTCACGCCATGTTAATTCTCTACACAACAAACACTTACGTTGTCACGCCATGTTAATTCTCTACAAAACAAACACCTACGTTGTCACGCCATGTTAATTCTCTACACAACAAACACTTACGTTGTCACACCGTGTTAACTCTCTACACAACAAACACTTACACTGTCACACCATGTTAATTCTCTACGCAACAAACACTTAAGTTGTCACGCCGTGTTAATACTCTACAAAACAAACACTTACGCTGTCACGCCGTGCTGTTAGTTCTTTAGTGAAGCGCTTGGTCTCCTCGGCATGCTGGGTAAAGAAGAGACCGGCCTCTTCGTGCGCCTGCTTGCAGCTCTCCACTTCTCCCCGCAGGGTGTTCCAGGCATTTGCTATCCCACTGCAGCCACAAATAATGAGCGTATCCTGATATCAGAGTGCTTACAAACATATAAGGATACATTCATTTCATCACACACACACACACACGCTCACGCACGCACACCCAGATGCATGCATGCACACACCCAGAACCCCCCCCCCACACACACACACACACAACAAATGCATGCTGGTAATGAATTGGTAAAACAACAGTATGCAGAGGAGTTTATTTTTATTTTTTAGTTTTGACTTAAAAGAAGAGAGTGACGACAAATGCATGACTGAGAGAGGAAGGGAGTTCCAGAACAGTGTGTGTGTGTGTGTGTGTGTGTGTGTGTGTGTGTGTGTGTGTGTGTGTGTGTGTGTGTGTGTGTGTGTGTGTGTGTGTGCGTGCGTGTGCGTGTGCATGCATGAATTCATGTGTGTGTTGTTAGTGTATGCATGCATGCGTGCGTGCACGTGTGTGCATGTATCTTTTGCATAGTTACGCTGTCGACCCTTGTCAACATTATGTGTCAGCTTTTTATTTTTTTCTTACATATATTTTTTATTGCTGATAACATTTCCATCTCGATGGACATTATGTATGTGTGTTACACTATGCTTGTTCAGCACTCTCAGCCACAGAGTAGGTGCTTTGCACATTTCCATTATTATTATTATAGTCCAATGTTCATAATATGACTTAGCTCAAAGCACTTCACACACAAAAGTATGTACACATATTTACACTGTGCAGGACATCAGTAATCATATTTACACTGTGCAGGACATCAGTAATCATATTTACACTGTGCAGGACATCAGTAATCATATTTACACTGTGCAGGACATCAGTAATCATATTTACACTGTGCAGGACATCAGTAATCATATTAACACCACATCCTCTACAGCCACACATCCACTCAACAATCGGACAGTGCAGAAAATGTGCTTTACAAGCCAAATGAGAAGCATTTTTAAAAAGAAGTGTTTTCAGATTTTTCTTGAAAGAAAGGAGATAAGGAGTTTCAGCATCCTGGTAGCATATACCTGTCAAGCCATGCAAAAAAAATATAAAAAAATCATTATTTGGGGGGATACGGTCATAATGGAAAATGGATACAGGGGAGAAAAAAAACATGACATTTTGTTTTTGTTTTTAAACTGAGCAAAAAGACCAAAAAACTGTTGAACAAACAGCTGACAAATGCCATCGCCAAATGCACAGCAACGGGCTAAGAAATCCCACTGGAAGGTAGATTTGAAGTCAAGCATGCATATTTAGCTCAACATTTCTTCTTCGTTCCACTGCCACACATGCCAGTTGGAACTCAAAATGCCGCTACCACCAGTGAAAAACCAAAAGACCCCGGCCTGCAAAAGGGACATACAGGTTCACCAACTCTGGACTAAGGTTTACTCCCAACAGGGGTTGACAGCTATGCAGTAGTCACTGCAACAGCACTAGCTCACAGTGATCACGCAGCTCCCGAAAAATCTTCTGTGTGACCTTGACTTAGTGTGAGCAATCGGGCATTCTGTGTGAACAGGACTTAGCATGAGTCATCAGGCAGTTCCTAAAAATCTTCCCTGTGGCCGTGACTTAGCATGAATTTTGAAAGAAGAGAGTCTCTGGTGGAGTTCACGTATCTTGTATTTACTCGCATGCCAGGTGAGAGTTACCGCAGGCGACTCGGATCTTTGTGTTTGTGTGACGTCTTCTGAGCGCTAATTAACTCCTTTGTTTGTTGAGTAATGGAAAGCCCAGACTGGAATGAGTCAATGGTCAACATCCACCTTTAAAAAAAAAAAAAAACTGTGTGTGTACTGCCCTGGACATGTTCGAGTGAAGGGAAATGACCGAGCAGACAGACTGGCAGGCACAGCAACCCTCACAAGTGGCTTGCTTCTTGAAAAATCTGAAGTGTTGAGGAGCTTAAGACACTACCTGCAGGCACACAGCCAAGGGCATCACACCATCGATCTCCTGGAGGAGAGAGGCATTGAAAGAGGAAGCACTAGACAATCTTCCTTGAAAGGACGAGAGAGGGCCATCGTCAATCTGACGAAAGGACGAGAGAAGGCCATCGTCAATCTGATGAAAATTGGAACTGTTTCAAAGGCAACATTGGGGAACATTCTGAGAGACACGGTAGTGCGCATATGGGCTTTTCTGAACACAAAGATACTATCTTGAAATAAACTGAGCTGCTGTACAAGTCAGAACAGTAAGTAAGTAAGTTGGTGTTTTACGCCCAGTCAACAGGTGCAGTTATATCATGGCGATAAGTTAGAACAGGTGAATGGTGAACTAAACAAACTTGTGTGGCTTCTTAATGTGCATCCATGATTATGTGTTCACCTGACCGCTGACCCAGTTTCAATTCTGATCATGACCAGTTAATCCTTCCCTGTGTTTCAAAATTGGTTCATGGTCACATTCATCTGACACAAAGTGACAGCTGTCCCATTTCCAGTTCTGAGTATGACCAACTGATTATCTCACTGTGCTTCCTGGTTTCAAAACTGGTTCATGATACTGTTCATCTGATTGCTGTGTGAGTTTCAATTCTGATCATGACCACCTAAATTGCTGCCTGGTCTTAAAACAGGTTCATGGTCACATTCATGGTCATGTTCATTTTACTGCTGTCCCAGTTTCAGATCATGACCAACTTCATCTAATTTGCTTTGCTGCCTTGCCTCAAAACTGGTCCATGGTCAGGTTCATCTGACTGCTCTCCCAGTTTCTGATTTCAAAACTGGTTCAAGGTACTGTTCATCTGACTGTTGTCCCAGTATCTGATCATGACCAACTTCACCCAAATTGCTGCCTGGTCTCAAAACAAGTTCATGGTCACATTCATGGTCATGTTCATCTGACTGCTGTGCCATTCCCAACACCGGATCATGATGCTGTCTTGTCTAACTGTGCTGTCCCAGTGTGTGTGTGTGTGTGTGTGTGTGTGTGTGTGTGTGTGTGTGTGTGTGTGTGTGTGTGTGTGTGTGTGTGTGTGTGTGTGTGTGCTGTAATTTACATATGTGCAGTAACAGTAATATATTATATATATAAAAACTTTTATAAAGTCATGCAGTACACAGAATCAAACACATGTTAAACAAGCGTTCATTTGAACCTTTTTGTGTTTGGATCTTGTTTTAGAACACTAGCAGTCATTCTGTTTCAGAATAATTTTTTTTTTTTTTTTTTTTTCGTGCAGTACACAGCATGCTGAAGCACACAATCACAATCTCTCGCTCTCCCCATTCACTCACAGACATGCACACACTCTCCCATTCACACACAGACATGCACACACTCTCCCATTCACACACACAGACATGAACACACTCTCCCATTCACACACACACATGCACATACGCACGCATGCACACACACAGACATGCACACACTCTCCCATTCATACACACAGACATGCACACACTCTCCCATTCACACACACACATGCACACACTCTCTCATTCACACATACACACATGCACACACTCTCCCATTCACACACACATGCACACACTCTCCCATTCATACACACGGACATGCACACACTCTCCTATTCACACACTCTCCCATTCACACACACTGACATGCACACACTCTCCCATTAACACATACACACACATGCACACACTCTCCCATTCAAACACACACACATGCACACACTCTCCCATTCACACACACAGACATGCACACACTCTCCCATTCACACACACACAGACATGCATGCACTCTCCCATTCACACACACAGACATGCACACACTCTCCCGTTCACACACACAGACATGCACACACTCTCCCGTTCACACACACACACATGCACACACTCTCCCATTTACACACACATGCACACACTCTCCCATTCACACACACACACATGCACACACTCTCCTGTTCACACACACATACATGCACACACTCTCCCGTTCACACACACAGACATGCACACACTCTCCCATTCACACACACAGACATGCACACACTCTCCCATTCACACACAGACATGCACACACTCTTTCATTCACACACACACATGCACACACGCACGCATGCATGCACACACTCATGCACATGAACACGCACGCATGCATGCATACACACACACAGACATGTGTGCTCATGCACACACACACACACAAACACACACACACACATGCACACAAACACACTTGCATGCATGCATGCACGCATGCACACACACACACACACACACACACACACACACACACACACACACACACACACACACACACACACACACATCCAGTTGCAGTGCGTGCACACACTCACACATGCACACATGCACAACACACACACACACACACACACACACACACACACACACACACACACACACATACACACACACACACACACATACACACACACACACACAAATGCACAAGCATCCATGCATGCATGCACACAAACAAATGCACAAGCATGCATGCATGCACACACACACACACACACACACACACACACACACACACACACACACACACACACACACACAAACACACACATGCACACACACACACACATACCCAGTTGCAGTGCGCTCTCTCATCGATCTAGCCAAGTGCGCAAGAGACCTACTGAACTCCAACTCCAACTTTGACCTGTTCAATAAATTTATGAATGCAGATCAGTATTGTAACACTGACGGTGATGACACTACTGGAAACCTACACAAGTAATATGCATATGTCCATCAAACATACAATACATTGTAAACAATCTGTACAACAGATTTACCAGGAAATGGCTACTATATTCTTCACACTGTCTACAATCTGCAACTAAAGAAAACAAAATTAAAGAGGAAAAAAGAACATTTTAAAAGTATTTTGACAAAAATAAAGTGACAATCCTGAAACAAGGTACTTCAGTGAGAGAGAGAGAGACACACACAGACAGAGAAAGGTAGGTCTACAGACAGGCAGGAAGAGAGTGAGACTGATACTTTAGAGAGACAGAGACAGAGAACGGTAGGTCTACAGACAGGCAGGAAGAGAGTGAGACTGATACTTTAGAGAGACAGAGACAGAGAACAGTAGGTCTACAGACAGGCAGGAAGAGAGTGAGACTGATACTTTAGAGAGGGACAGACAGACAGAGAAATGTAGGTCTACAGACTGGCAGACAGAGACTGAGACAGAGAGACAGGCAGACAGAGACTGAGACAGAGAGACAGGCAGACAGAGACTGAGACAGAGAGACAGGCAGACAGAGACTGAGACAGAGAGACAGGCAGACAGAGACTGAGACAGAGAGACAGGCAGACAGAGACTGAGACAGAGAGACAGGCAGACAGAGACTGAGACAAGAGAGACAGGCAAACAGAGACTGAGACAGAGAGACAGGCAAACAGAGACCAAGAGAGCTTTTATAGAGACAGAGAGAGATCTATATGAAACACAGAGAGGGACAAACAGACAGAGACCAAGATATATATATATATATAGAGAGAGAGAGAGAGAGAGAGAGAGAGAGAGAGAGAGAGAGAGAGAGAGAGAGAGAGAGAGAGAGAGAGAGAGAGCGAGAGAGCTATAAAGCTATATATATATACACATACAGAGAGACAGACAGACAAGAGAGACAGAGACTGAGAGAACAGAGACAGACAGACAGAGAATGAGAGAGCTATATATATATGTACACATACAGAGAGACAGACAGACAGACTGGGGCAGAGAGACAGAGACTGAGAGAACAGAGACAGACAGACAGAGAATGAGAGAGCTATGTAAACAGAGACAGACAGACAGAGATATTGGGACAGAGAGACAGAGACTGAGAGTGAGACAGCTATGTAAACAGACAGACAGACAGAGACCAAGAGACTAGAGACAGTCAGACACTAGACAGAGACCAAGAGAGTCATATATATATATATATATTCACACAAACAGGAGACAGACAGACTGAGAGAACTCTATATAGAGACAGACAGACAGACAGAGACAGCTATATTTATAGAGACAGACAGACTGAGAGCTCTAATACAGAGCCAGACAGACACTGAGACAGACAGACAGAGACAGAGAGAACTCTATTTATAGAGCCAGACAGACAGAGACACCAAGACAGAAACACTAAGAGTAAGACAGAGAGATGGAGAGATTGCTGCACCTCTTCCTGAGATAGTCTTCAAAGTCGCTGAGAAACTTCTTCTCCTCCCCATTGTGTCGGGACAAGGCTTCAAAGCCTGCAGTGCTGGTGTAGTCCGGACCCTGTTCACAGAGAAAGAGTTAGAGAAGGGGTTAATCTTAATCAGGGTTTGGGTTAACAGGGAATTTCCAGTATTTTACTGCTTGGGATCAGCATTATTACATGAGGGCCTGGGGACATACTGACTGTTATTTCGTTTTACCGGACTTCACCACACACACACACACACACACACAAAATAAATAAACATAGCTGAGAGAGAGAGGGAGAGTGCATGGTGTGTGTGTGTGTGTGTGTGTGTGTGTGTGTGTGTGTGTGTGTGTGTGTGTGTGTGTGTGTGTGTGTGTGTGTGTGTGTGTGTGTGTGAGTGAGTGTGTGTGTGTGTGTGTGTGTGTGTGTGTGTGTGTGTGTGTGTGTGTGTGTGTGTGTGTGTGTGTGTGTGTGTGTGTGTGTGTGCAGGGTGTTTGCTAGCAGATCTCTAGCAGTAGTATCACTATCAATAGATGACCATGTATCTGACCAGTTACAGTGATTGTCTGACCGGTTTCCATAAACCATTTTTGCCAACTTATAGGTAGATGTCACACCAGTTTGAAAAATGTCTAATGCTGTCATTGGTTAACCAAACGATTTGAATGCTTTGAGCAGCAGGGTATGTGCATCAGTAATGGTCACTGTTATAAAAGTAAAAGTCCCATCAGAAGGTTTAAACAATTCACTAAATTCTCATGGGGAGCAGGATAGCTCAGTGGTTAAAGTGCCGGACTCATGATTGAAAGGTCGCGGGTTCAAATCCCTGCAGAAGCAGCAGGAGAATTTTCTTCTCCAGGGTCAACTTCTGTGCTGACTCTTATTTCGGTGTCCATCCCACCCCAGTGTTACAGCAGCAGCATGATGGTTGCATGGTGTACACAGAACTTGTGCCGAGACGGCAGCAGTTTCATGCGGCACCAGCCATGCCAGCACGGTAAGTACACCACTTAGGTGGATATTCAAAAACGCACTATAAAAAGCTAGTCACTCATGTAGAATCACATGCGAGCACAGTGAGTCTGCTTGAGAGCAGAGAACAGCGCATTTTCTAGTTGTTGAATTTACCCAAATGGACTGTGCTAAATCTTTCTATTATTACTGTTAGTACTGGCTCACTAATTTAAAAACAGTGTTTGGCAAAAGAAATAAAGTGGACAGGTCTCGTAAGTCAGCTAGTGAATATCATTCATTAACAACAACACAACAAAATCAACACACAAAGAAGTTAATTAGCACTCAAAAGATGTCACTTAAGCACAACAACAAAGACCTGAGTCATCTACAGTAACCTGGCATTGGTGTAAATAAAAGGTATATAAATTCCACCAGGTACAGCCTCTAATTCACATACACACCAGGTGAGAGTTACTGTAGGCAACTCAGGTCTTTGCTGTTGTGCTTGCATGATGTCTAATAAATTCAATGGTGCAGTGATTCTGCAGGACCACTCTGGGCCTCGTTCCGTGTCAGATTTGTAACAACACGACAAACACAGTCAGTTTTTGTGTGTAACCACATTGTGAGTGTGAGTCAACCGATAAAATCAACCCAATATGCATGGATCATAGGTGGCAGACGAGTTTTCATAGAATTATTTTTGTGCATAACCACACTGTGAGTGTGAGTCAACTGATAAAATCAACCTAGTATGCACAGATCATAGGTGGCAGACACAATTTCATAGAATTATTTTTAATTGCTTCCAAACTCAGCTTTGACATGACAGAGTTGTACACTTTTGTCTAATTATCACATGGAAGAGGTGGGGGTAACTATACAGACAAATTAATTAGATAAAGATTTTTCCAGACACTGAACTGTAAAACAACACAGCTCAACCAGAAACAGATAAGTGGTTTAGCTTTTCATCTCATTTTGCATCGTTTTGCACCGTTAAACTGTTAAGCGTCATTTTGAAGTTTGATAAAGGTGATTACCCTGAAAATTAGCATTTTGTGTTTTGCCTTAATATAATAAAATAGTGTTCTTTGGAACACTATTTAAAACAGTGTTTTTAAATTCATTTTTTTTCTTTATACTGAACAAATCCCCTCTAAAAAATAAAATAAATAATTATGTCTCAGAGTCAGAGGGAGTCCTGATGAGATATTATGATTAATTGCATGCACACCCACTGACTCAGTCCTACTCCTAGGGGACTGCAGAAACTTTCTGTGCACAGTGAAAGCCTAACCTGGTTTTGTATCTAGGTCTGTCAATGTCATGACATCTGTATACATATTAATTAACACACACACACACACACACACACACACACACACACACACACACACACACACACACACACGCACACACACGCACACACACATGCACACACACACACGCATGCACACACACAACACACACACACACACACACACACACACACACACACACACACACACACACATGCACACACACACACACACGCATGCACACACACAACACACACACACACACACACACACGCACACATACACACACACACATGCATGCACACACACACGCACACACACACACATGCACACGTGTGCATGCACCCCCCCCTCCACACACATGCACACACCCACGCATGCACACACACCCTCACAAACACCCCCACACAAACAGTATCCACACACACCCATATACAAACACCCCCACACACACACTCACACACACAAACACCCCCCCCCCACCAAACACCCCACACACACACCCATACTCACCCACCTACCCACACACTATGTAAGTACTGCAACTCAGAGAGCGCCCCCGAAAAGAAAGGTGCCAACCAATTAAAGCTCATATAACTATGTCATCAGGCTAAATCACTACCAAAACATTTTCCATCTCTGAGGTAATTGGTACAAAATACGGTACTTAATCTAATTGGTTGCACAGCTTAGCATGCTACATTCATAATAAATCATTAAATGAAGTCACTCTCACTGTCTCAGTCTTACTTACTTTGCCCTGTTCAATTTGATATTATATACAATGTATAACATGTGTGTGTGTGTGTGTGTGTGTGTGTGTGTGTGTGTGTGTGTGTGTGTGTGTGTGTGTGTGTGCGTGCACACGTGTGTGTGTGTGCATGTAAGAGTGAGAGACAGGCAGACAGTCAGAGACAGACAATCTGACAGAGACAGTCAGAGACAGACAGACAGACAGTCAGACAGACAGACAGTCAGAGAGCAGAGGGTGTGACTCAGTGTATACTTTGATGTTTGCTTTATTTGTTTGATTTTTGTACATGTATACATGTGTGTATACATGATATGCATTAACCAACTCCCCACTCTCATCATGTTTTTAAGTATAATTTTAAGAATTAGTACTTTAGAAATTATCCTTATTATTATTATTATAAACAAATGTCACAATTGGTAGCCTGCATCGGTAATGTCAGTGTTTGAGTTGCTTTATGCTATAAATGTGGGGTTTGACAGGGCGACTGCTCAGCCAGCATAGAATATTATGTGTACGGTCTCTCTGTAATTCTGTAGCAGACAGCAGCTGTATAGAAAGAAACTGTGCTGTGTATGCAGACCTGCACACTGACAGCCAAACACACAGAAAGAGAGCACTGGCTCTGTTGAAACTGTGATCTGCACACCCAATCCTGTGAGAATGCAGAAAGCCCATCCTGCTTTTACACAGGTCTGCAGTCTGTGTACTTCCTGTAAACTAATATCATGATTACTGTCCGTCTGCCCCCTTTTGTGCTATCTGTAGATCAGTGGTAGACCTATTTGTTTACTGGTTTGTAAAATGTGCCTTTTTTATTATTATTTTTATTTTTATTACAGTAATATAATTTTTATTTAAAACTAAATTTTAAAATCCGTTGGTCATAATCTTCGTCTTGTCAGATGCAATTTATGTATTACCTAGATCCTGTTGTTGTTTTTTAATGCACATATTTCTTAGCTATGTACTGTGTCTGATATGTGAAGCTGTACTGTACTTGGAGCTCATTTTTGTAGAACTGGGAGAGGCGCATTATAAATTATTTTTTATTACTATTATTATCAGCAGGATGTACTTCTAATGACATTAATTAATTAATGACAGTCCCAGTATGCACAGCAGTGCTGATACTGATACTGATAGTATGGCCAGTAGGTTCAGTCCCTACTCAGTTAGGAAAAAACAAAAACAAAAAGCATTCTTCCAAGCACTGGACAAGACAAAGAGAGATAAGTGGTGACTGGTATACTCCATATATATAGCTCTCCATCTCATTTTTCATCATTTTTCACCATTTAACTGTTACTGTTTAAGTGTCATTTTGTAGCTTGATAAAGGTCATTACCCTGACATTTTGCATGTGTTTTGTCCTAATACACAGTGTTCTTTTGGACCTTTGATGTGTTGGGCCCTACTCAGTAAGACCAGCTTAAATGCCTTTTTATGGTTTACAACTTTAAAAGAAAAAGAATGTACATTTATGATGCGCTCATCAATGCCCTGAGTGCTCACATGATACATATTAACCTAAATATGATATTCTATACACATGTATAGCATAGTCCTACCAAAACAATTTACATAAAGTATTATAAAAAAATAATTTTAAAAAACAACAACTACACACACACACACACAGACTGTAGCAGAAACTGGGTATGGATATTAGTTAGGATGGAAATACTGTGAGAAGAGGAAGGTTTTCAGTTTGGCTTTAAAAAGATGACAGGGTTAAGCAGTGTCTAAGGTCTTGTAGAAGTGAATTCCAAAAGTTGGGTCCAAAGCAAGAGAAGGTGCGAAAGCCACGAGTCTTGCATTTGTATTGTTGAATCTATTTATATGACATGATATTTAAATTATAATCTTTTATATAATATCTATGCATAGCATACCACTACCAGTCCAGTGTTGCTAACTTCCTGCTTTGGTAAACTGTACACATTTAATAACTTGCATCCTAAATAATTGCCTCATTTCACATCTGGTTCCGTTGTCATTATTGTTCATTTCCGGGATGTGCACACTGTTTCAAGTGAAAGCCATCCACTGATGAAGCAGTGTTATTACACAGCACAGTGTCATTTAAAAAAAAGAAAAAGTGAAAAAAGAAGGAAAACAAGTTTGTTGTTGTTGTTGTTGTTTAAAGCATGGTGGTGTTACATTATCAAAAACAAGGTTTATGTTTGCATCAGCCCCAAACTGGTAGTTCACCTGATTTTTAATGACTATTGGCATCATAATCAATGCAAAATGGCGGATTCTGAAAAGTGAAAGACACTGACAGTGACACTGTGGGATTTTTTCTTTATTTAATAATAAAAAAATGCATAATTATGTGCAAGTTCTATCAAGTTAATCTGAAACAAGAAAAGCATTGCTTTCTGAGGCTGAATGGTATTCCCATCTTGAGCAACTGACCGAAACTGCAAAAGTGGGGAAAAAACTGGACTTGAACTAGCTGAAGTTAAAATGAAAGGAATAATTAAGGATTTTAAAATTAAAAAAAAAATATATATATATACTGTAGAGTGTAGACACATCCATGATTATTGAGAAAACATTTCTCAGAAATATGTTAGAATTTTTTTTCTTCTCCCCCTTCTTCCTTTGGTTTAAACAAAGTTTATTTACATTCATGAAAATATGGACAATCAAAATCATTGTATGAGCATTAAACAAGCTAGGCTTATACTTTTTATAGTAAATGCTCACAAACATAATTTACTAATTAATTCATTTTGCAACAACGGGTATGTATGATTATATTAAACAACATGAAAACAACAACAAAAATCAATCAAAAATCAAGTGAGAGAGAGAGAGAGAGATGCGCTCTTATGCGCTGCCAGTAATTATTTAATTGAGTTTATGATTCCATGACAAAATGGCCGGACTGAGTAATGAAGTCTTGGACAGCTTTAAATATTAATGAGTTCATATTGTTTGATATGTTTGGATCCCCTTGCAGGAGGGCAGTAATGTTTAGCAAATTTGCAGGGAGTCTGAATATGGTGTTTTGATATATATACATGTGTAAAACGTGGGCAGTGTAGAATGTAGTGTTCAGATGTTTCTTTTCTTTCTCCACAATCACAAGAGCTATTTGTTGTTAAGTGTCTGTTTAATAGGTTGTAATTTAGATCGCTTATTCCAAGACGGAGTTTGCAATGCGTTATCTGTGCTTTTCAAATTCCTTTATCAGTTTATGTTTGTTTGTTTTCTTTCTTTCTTTTCTCTCTCTCTCTCTCTCTCTTTTTTTTTTTTTTTTTCCTTCTTCCTCTTTTTCCTTTTCTTTCTTCCTCTCTTTCTCTTTAATGCTATGAGATTTGTGAAATTCTATAAACTTATACTAGTTATACTTTTATAGTTTCAGAATCTGATGTCTGATTATATATTATTTCATTTATATCATTTATACTTATAGTACATGGGTTCATGGCTGACTGTCTTGTTAAAATAAATTCTAACTAAAATATAACATAGTTATTGCAATCCAGTGCAAGGGTTTAATTTTGGGTAAGGCAGGATGAGAACATTGAGACTGTTTCAATTCTTCACACTCACACTCACAGTCAACATTTACAAGTACATACTCATTAGTAACTTCCCAACATCCCTGAATTGTATCTAAACACAGTGCAACTTCATGTATGTATAGTATACATACTGGTTAAAATCTTGTAAGAGTAAGATCATTACACATACACACAAAGCACCTGTGTTTACCTTTTGAAATACTTTTTGAGAAAGACTCGACAAGATCCAACCGTCGGGCCCTTGCGGCAACACCCATCGACCCCCCCCCCCCCCCCCCCCCCCACACACACACACACAAAAAGGGGGGGGGGGGGGGAATTCTTCTTCTACTGGCAAATTACAATAAATAATTTCAAAAATGCTGACTGTGACAAGGAGAAGACGAAGATCAGACGAAGAGACTTAACAGTTTTGCATCAAATAAAAAATTAAATAAATGCCGTGTTTATTTGCTTACCCAGAAAGCCTCCGAATAGGACGTCAGCTTTGTCATTGTCTGGATAATGCCGTCTCCTTTTGAATAAATCCTCACGTGCCCCTCACACCAGTAACGGTATCATCAGTTGGCAAATGTCTGGTCTCCAAAGCAGCAACCTGGAGTGACAAAGATCGTGTTAATCCTTACTCCTTCGTCTGACAGACACTGATAAGAGGACACAGACCGGACAGCGACTTCGGTGACCACTTCAATGATATCCTGACCACTCGACAAACAAATCGACGGACTCCTAGTCAGCAGCCGCTACAACACCAATGACTCTAGCCTTAAAAGGGACTTTTCGTCGTTGTCACGCAGCGGGTGAACAATTTCCCTGTTGGAAATTACGCACGAGTCCAAAGCAAAAAGGATGCATGCAATTTGGAACTCCTCTCACACTCTCACAACAAGGAAGTTCTCGTGGAAGTGAGGGAGATAAGTCATAAGGGGATTTGTAGATGACTTCCCCTACCTACTTTCGGTATCAGTTTCCTTGTCGAGTCTTCTTAATGCCGGTTTGTTTTTTAAAGGAGCCGACACCGTTATTTTGCCGATGCTGATTATTTGTGCGAGCAAGTGCTCTTTGTACACGTTTTTACAGTAATCCCGCCCCGGTTATCAGATCCACTCAATTTTATTACTGTACCGCTAGTAACCCGGGAACCGGAGCAGACTGACGACACTTTTGTTTTGAAGCGCTGCGTGTAGCGTAGGCCTAACGTCTCACGGCTTCACACAGCCGACCGGCCAATAGCCGGTGCGCGCCAGATTCAGACCTGGTTCTCCCCCTTCACATTCTGATCGCTTGTTGTTTGTTTACCTACTCATTTTTATGCATCAAGCCATGTGTAATATAATTTGGCATCTATTAGGTCTTAGAATGTATACGTGTTGTTTATTTAGACGCAGGATCGAGTTAAATCAGTAGCCGATGCCTCGCTAGGTCTGTTCTTTTTATAGCTGTCAAGTGCAAGGCGCAGCCCTCTCTGTTTAGTAGTGAATCGTTGTTTTGACTCGATTAAAGTAATTAGGTATTGATCAGTGCTTTGTCGTATAGTATTTTGCTTAACCGACTTCATGTTTAGTGTTTATTTTGGGTTGAAATTAACTTATTAAGTATTGTGTACTGTAGAAGCTACGTTGTATTCACAGACTACTTGATATCACTTTATCAGCGATGCTGCGACTAGATAACGCGCCCCAGGTGAAAGTTCACGCCAATTGTTGTTGTTGTTTTGTTTTGTTTTGGGGTTTTTTGCTAGTCTTTGAGTGTGTCTTGCTTCTCATACAGATCGTTGTATTGTAATTGTTATATACCATTTTAACCATGGGAGCGTGCACTTAATTCTGATTTAAGTTTTAGTAACAATAATATTTTGTACATTGTGTTAGCTGTGATTTAGTTGCATGAATCTGTTTATAGACAGGCGCAAGCCACGCTTCCCACGCTAGCTGTAAATAAAACAAGTCATGTTTGTACATATTGTTTATGGTTTAAAGGGTTGTAAAAATAGCTTTCATTTGAGGTTTTTCATGATTTAATTAGTTATTGTAAAGGAAACTATTTGTGCCGGCCTCAAGGAAACAAATGTTAGCCATTTTGTGGTCCAGAGGGCCGTTTTGATTGTAACGATAGCGTGTTTTCCTTGTGGCCGCGTCGCTCTCTCATCTATCCGTGCGAGTGAGGATTTTGGGCGTGCCATTGAAAACTGTCTGCTGCTGTACAATAAATCCTGATTGCCGCCTCCGCCTGCTGTGGTCTCAAATTTTGACTGACAGTCCGCTGTATAAGTTATTGTTCATGGCTTGTGTGTGTAGGAGTGTGTGTGTGTGTGTGTGTGTGTGTGTGTGTGTGTGTCAGTGTGTGTGTGTGTGTGTGTGTGTGTGTGTGTGTGTGTGTGTGTGTGTGTGTGTGTGTGTGTGTGTGTGTGTGTGTGTGTGTGTGTGTGCCTTCAAGTAGTCGGTGTCAGCGCAACTTGACTGAGTGTCGCTGTGTGTGTGTGTGTGCGTGCGTGCGTGCGTGCGTGCGTGCGTGCGTGCGTGCGTGTGTGTGTGAAAACCGAAGCGGACATGGCTAAAGCCACAGCCTATCAGCTGGCTATGTGCCAGCGGCACAAAATAGCCTAATAACTGATTAATAACTACTCGATCGCTGGCGCTGACCTCTGCTGCAGCCTTTCATAGCGCGCTTTGAATACCCACCGAAGTGGTGTACTCACTTACAGCGCTATTCTGCTTGTTACATGGCCGGCTGGTACCGCACCTACGTGAAGTTGCTGTTGCACATTCCATCAGCGGATCACGAGCCAGTCCGGCGCTTTACCCTGTCATGACACACTCCGAGCATCGCTTTCCGGCACCTTCCTCCAAACTCTGCCAGATTTGGTTACGCCACTGAAGGGGTACCCAGAGGAAAACTAGGTGCACATCTGTGTAGGTACACAGAAGTTACAAGAAATGTACCGTTTAAGCTCCGTGTACTCTTTATCTCCTCGCAGCTGTCCAGCGACGCGGTCACTGAGAGCCCTCCGAAAGATTTGGGTACTAGTAAGACTGCGGAAGCAGCCTAGCGCCCAAGCACCCACGTAAACATGAGACGCATCCACCCTGGGTACAAAAAGAGTTCCGTCTCGATTCAAACGATTGTGGTTTTATTTGCGCTGGTGTAAACTTTGTTGGCCGCTATAAATGACACGCCTTGTTTTATTTGAATTGTTTGTAGCAAACTTACTACTCTTTGAGCGCCAACAAAAAAACAAAAACAAAACAAAAAAACGTGTGTGTGGGGGTGGGGGGGTGGGGGGAGGGGTAGCAATATACGTTGATAAATTATTGAAGGTCTCGGCATTAATGTGGTCAGGAACACTTCAATGCATAGACACATCCGTCGTATATTTACTTTCATCGTGGGTTCAACCCCCACCCCCACCCCTACCCCCACCACCTGTCCTCCGACATACAGAGTCACACTCACACTGACGCACACACAAAACGCGTGCCAGCTCGAGCACACTACACCACACACCACACACACACCACACACACACACACACACCACACACACACCACACACACACACACACACACACACGCACAGGTACACCCCCCCCCCACACACACACACACAGGTACACTGCACGTAGTGACTGCTGGCCATGCTGACGCCTTGTGAACGTGACGAGGTAGGGCAAGTAACAAGGCCGTACACATGATACCACAGATCGGGCCCAGAATCTACATGGGGTGCTGGCAGTGTGACAATCTCACATACAACACTGAGGTTAAAAAAGAAAAAGAAAAAAAAAAAAGCATACTCAGCGGCATAAATGCTTGAACTTGTGTAATGTAGGACAATCCGATAACTTGCAGTGACGTGCGATGTGACATCTCTGTCTCTGTTTCTCAGTCTCTCTCTGTGCTTGTCTGTCTGTCTGTCTCTCTCTCTCTGTCAGTCTGTGTCTCTGTCTGTCTCTCCCCCCTCTCTCTCTTCTTGTTCTTCTTCTTCTTCCGCTTATCTAGAGTGTGTGCCTGCGATGTGTTCGTGGCCAGACTTTGTTAACACTGAACGTTTGTTGAACACTCAGGGATTATATGGTGCACCAACACTGTCATAAGTCACCGAAACCCACTGCAGCTGATTGCTCTTGTAGCAGGAGCCGGTTCAAATTCAACACTGCTTTACGTCCACAGATACCACAAGGGACGGGGAGCCCAGGACGTCCACCTGGACCTTCACACAGCTCCTGAGCTCTGCGATGCTACAGTTCGGTGTTGCTTTAGGTCCACAGAGACCATAGGGACTGTTAGGGACTGGGAGCCCAGGACGTCCACCTCGACTTTCACACAGCTCCTGAACTATGATATACTACAGTTCAAGTTCAGTGTTGCTTTAAGCCAGTTCTTAACTGGGCGAATGTTTGTTCGCCCGAACATACTTCGGACACTTCGACGAACTATGATTCGTTTCTTAA
>OY757558.1:8222843-8226825 GCA_963584105.1 Alviniconcha strummeri | reverse complement strand
CCAGTACAAGTTTACAATTAAATTCGTCTTACTGCGCACAGTAACAAACAGAATAAACAATAGACTGATAAACACGGCAACAGAGGCTTAAAAACACACCAAACACACACAACGAATTATTATCACCGCATTAGAAAAGTAGATTTACAAAAGCATCTGTAATTAAACAGTATTAGTCCCCCCCCCCACCCCCCCCCATGTTAATCGAGTTTGTAATCTTTTTTTTCTTTCTCCCCCCCCCCCCCCCCCCCCCCCCCCGTTTTGTCACTTAATTAGTAATTTAGCAAGGACTAGTTGTTAGGTCTAAATGAACCTAAACTACAATCCTTGGAAAATAAAGTTTTTTTTTTTTTCTCTCTCTCTCTCATCTCTCTCTCTCTCTCTCTCTCTCTCTCTCTCTCTCTCTCTCTCTCAGCATTACGTATACAGCACAAAAAAAGCCTCCATCAGACCATCAAATGGTCGCACCCCAACAACTTTCTCTACAATTTCAACTAAACAGTGAGACTAAAAGCACCAAGGAAAGATGTCATAGGGTGCAAGGCATCCACCAAGTTACACATGTCAACTCATGCCAAGCAGCATCTAGACTACCCATGTCAACTTATGCCAAGCAAGTGAGACTGCACATGTCAACTCATGCCAAGCAGCAAGTGAGATTACACGTCAACTCATTGCCGAGAAAGTGAGATTACACATGTCAACTCATGCCGAGAAAGTGAGATTACACATGTCAACTCATGCCGAGAAAGTGAGATTACACATGTCAACTTATGCCAAGCACCAAGTGAGACTACACATGTCAACTCATGCCAAGCAGCAAATGAGATTACACATGTCAGCTGATGCCAAGCAGCAAATGAGACTACACATGTCAACTCATGCCAAGCAGCAAGTGAAATTACATGTCAACTCATGCCAAGCAGCAAGTGTGATTGTGCATGTCAACTCATGCCAAGCAGCAAGTGTGATTGTGCATGTCAACTCATGCCAAGCAGGAAGTGAGATTGTGCACGTCAACTCATGCCAAGCAGGAAGTGAGATTGTGCATGTCAACTCATGCCAAGCAGGAAGTGAGATTACACACGTCAGCTCATGCCAACCAGTGGGAGAGATGCAATGCAATACATGCTAACATGGCATGCCAGTATACACCTAAGAGAAACAAAAAAGCAAATATGCTCATGCACCACATAAAACAAAATGAAACAAAACCAAAAAACTAAGTTTTTTTCTTCTTTTTTTCCCTATTGTATCACAGCGAGGCCATTGGCAAGGAAAAAAAAACGCAAATCATTACCATGCACTTGAACATACCTTAATCTGGAGATGCGGGACAAGGCGAAAAGGAGAGAGGAAAAAAAATGTTATTCTGTTGTATCACTTCACAGTGTTATTTCACAGTGTCAGACTCTAGGTATTCAATACCTGAAAAGCAACTTTAACTGATACCGCACAGCCAAATCTGATACCGCACAGCCAAATCTGATACGCACAGCCAAATCTGATAACGCACAGCCAAGTCTGATACCATACAACCAAGTCAGATACTGTACAGCCAAATCTACCTGATACCACACAGTCAAATCTAACTGGTACTGCACAGCCAAAATAATCTGATACCACCCGACCAAATCTAATCGATGCCAAAGAGCCAAATCCGATGCTGCACAGCCAAATCACACATTCATGGGGAACTGACACAACGATGAAATCTGTCCTGAAAACGTACAAATGTACAAAGATGTCCTGAACATGTACAAACTGTACTCTGGAGATAAGGCCTCCAGGAGGTCCTTGACGTACAGCAGGAACAGGGTCGGTCCTAGGGCGGATCCCTAGGGGACACCGGATTTCACTGGGGTGAACTCTGACCTGACCTGATCCTTCCACGACTACAGCCTGTCTTTTATCAGCCAAGAAAGAAGTTCTCTCTCCAGAGGTTGACCTTCCCCAAGACTCCACAGCAGTGAAGTTTGTGGATAAGGAGATTGTGGCATACACTGTCAAATGCCTTGAAAAAATCTATAACAAGGACATCTTCCTGGCAGCCTCTCTCCGTGGCTTCAGTAACCTTGTTCCCAAACCCCAGCAGCTGTGATTCACAAGAATGTCCTGCAAAAGGAAGTGCTCTTTTTCTTGGTAAAACTATGCCTGCAGATGGCTCTCCGTCAGGGTAAAACAGCACCTGTACGTACACCTTTGTCATGGTAAAGCTACACCCACACATACCTGTTTATCGAGTTTATATCTTCCCCAAACTTGAGTTCGACCATCCGTTCCAAAACCTCTTTCTGGTCCCCACACTGCAGATGCCTCTCCAACAAGGTAAAACTACACATGTATGCACACCTTTGTCACGGTAAAGTTTGGCCATCTGTTCTGTAACTTCTTTCTGGTCGCTGTACCATGGATGCCTCTCCGTCAAGGTAAAACTACACCTGTGCATATACCTTTGTCAAGGTAAAGCGACACCCACACGTACCTCCTTATCGAGCTCTATCTCCTCCCCATACTTGAGTTGGGACATCTGTTCCGTAACTTCTTTCTGGTCCCTGTACTGCAAATGCCTCTCCGTCAAGGTAAAGCTACACCTGTATGGTAAAACTGTACCCCTAGATGCCTCTCCGTCAAGGTAAAACTACACCCATATGAAGACCTTCGTCAAGGTAAAGCTACACCTGTATGGTAAAATTGTACCCCTAGATGCCTGTACGGTAAAACTATACCCCTAGATGCCTCTCCGTCAAGGTAAAACTACACCTGTATGAAGACCTTCGTCAAGGTAAAGCGACACCCACACGTACCTCCTTATCGAGCTCTATCTCCTCCCCGAACTTGAGCTGGGCCATCTGTTCCGTGACCTCTTTCTGGTCCCTGTACTGCGTCATCACGGTGTACTTGAAGGTGAGGTGGTCGATGGGCAGCTCGTAGAGACGCGCGTAGTTCTGCAGTGTGCCCGTCAGGAACCCTGTCATCGACACACAGCAAGGCCTTCCGCTCACTTCCTTCCTTAAAAAAATGTGTGTGTGTGTGTGTGTGTGTGTGTGTTTGTGTGTGTGTGTGTGTGTGTGTGTGTGTGTGTGTAAGTGTGTGTGTGTGTGTGTGTGTTCATGTGTTTGTGTATGTTTATGCGGGCACGTGTGTGTGTGTGTTCATGTGTTTGTGTATGTTTATGCGGGCACGTGTGTGTGTGTGTGTGTGTGTGTGTGTGTGTGTGTGTGTGTGTGTGTGTGTGTGTGCGTGTGTGTGTGGATGTTTGTACTTGCATGCATGTGCGTGCGTGCATGCGTGTGTGCGTGCATGTGTGTGTGTGTGTGTTTGTGCGCACAGATATTCCTTGCTTGTTTGTGTTCAGGTGTGGCTGTATTATAACCTTGGGTGTAGAAGAAACACTCTTAAACTGTGAATCTTTTATACACATAGATATTGCTAGCTTGCTTGTGTTCATGTGTGGCCGTATTGTAACCTTGAGTGTAGAAGAAACACTCTTAAACTGTGAATCTGTTATACATGCAGACAGTGTGGTTCATGTGTGGCCGTATTGCAATAATATAACCTTGGGTGTGGAAGAAACACTCTTAAACTGTGAATCTTTTATACACATCGATATTGCTAGCTTGTTGTGTTCAGGCGTGGCCGTATTGTAACCTTGAGTGTAGAAGAAGCCGGAGAGCCAGTAGGATCTGGGGGCGCCATGTCTGATCCAGTTGTCAATGAAGGCACAGCGCAGAACCAGGTCGTTGACCCAGCTACCCAGAGGCTTGAGGGACGGGTAGGCGGCGTTGGACCACAGCCCAGGCACCTGGTGAAGAAGAATGGACGGTAGTCAAAACGGCCGGTCAGCACACTTACCGAGCACTTCGTCTGGAGATGAGCCCAAAGCGCTTTACAACGGCAACTACAGCTCTGTTCTCTGCTTCTGAGCAGACTCACTGTGCTGCAGTTATACGCAACTGTGAATGAGTGACTGCAGTTATAT
>OY757558.1:8212843-8217843 GCA_963584105.1 Alviniconcha strummeri | reverse complement strand
ATGGCTAGCTGAGTGTGTAACTTGTGTACGTATGGTTGCTGTGTGTGTAACCTGTGTATATATGGCTGGCCGAGTGTGAGTATGGCTAGCTGAGTGTGTAACTTGTGTACGTATGGTTGCTGTGTGTGTAACCTGTGTATGCCTGGCTGAGCGTGCAACCTGTGTATGTATAGCTGGCTGAGTGTGTAGAATGCCCCTTGTGGGATGATTAAAGTTTTTTGAATTGAATTGAAACCTGTGTATGTATGTACGGCTGGCGGAGTGCATGTCTGGCTGGCTTATGCATGTATATCTGGCTGGCTTATGCACGTATGTCTGGCTGGCTTATGCATGTATGGCTGGCTTATGCATGTATGGCTGGCTAACTAATGCATGTATGTCTGGCCGAGTGCGAGAACGGCTGGCCACTGGCTTGCCTACCTTGATGTTCCATCCCAGGGGGCCAAACTTCTTGCGCTCCAGGATGATGGCGTGGAAGAAGCAGATGCCGAAGATGATTCGGCGCCAGTCCATGCCCAGGGCTGCAACACGAGAAACAACACCACAGCTTACAACACATGCTGCTGCTGCTGCTGCTGGTCTTTAGTTCTGCACACAGCCACACACTCATGGTCACCTCTCAACAACAGCAACTGAAGCTCTGCAAACAGACTGTATGACAGCCTTCCTTGGAAGGACGAAAACTATCATTGGCGGGAGCTGCCACAATTATCATGTTTGTGGCGAAAAACACGTGTTTTGTCGCGACAAAACTATGCTTGCTACAACAAAACGTTTGTCGCAACAAACATGTAACAAACTATTTTTGTCACAACAAGTTTTGTCGCGGTAAGCATACTTTTGTCGCGACAAAAGACATGTTTTGTCACGACTTTGTGCACTTTAATATCACATAAAGCAATATTTTAATATATAAAAAAAGTCTTTAAAGAATCACTTTGAACATTAAAAACTGCCTTAATTATTTCTCTGTTCTCTGCATCACTCTGTAACGGACTGAACTTTATCACACAAGGATGGAGGTTTAGGCACCGATGCTTGTCGGTCAGCCTGTGCCTGAAACACTGTGCGGAGCAGAATGAGCAGTGCTCACCATTGTCTTCAAAGAAGGTTGGCGTGATTTCAGCGAAGGCACGGCGCAGGTTGGCCCTCAGTCCTTTGGGCGGCTCGTTGGTGACCTTGACAGAGTTCTGAAGGACAGCGACTGGGAAGTGTTTGGCAGGCATGGAGGACAGGAAGAGTCGGAAATCTTCGTGGATGTCGTCCGGCTTCTCCTGCATGTCCTTGACCATGTTCTCCATCGACAACATCCAGGACGCCGCCAAGTGGCAGTTCTGGGTCAACAAAGGGAGGCAAATGTCTGTTAGACTGTGTACGCTCGACCATTTCTTTGCAGAATAGCCTTGAACAACATGTCGAACTATATAACCCTGAACCTTCTACATCTCAGAAAGTTAAGACTGGCAGAAAATAAACCTCTTTTTTATATATATATTTTTTATTACACTGTGTATGCTTACGGTTTCCCGCATAATAAACTTGAACAACATATCACAGAAAGTCAGGAACGGCAGAATAAGCCTATTTTTTATTAGACTGTTTCCTGTGAAATATCCCTGACTACATATCAAAGTATATAACCTTGAACTTTATATGTCTCAGAAAGTCAATAATGGCAGAGTAAGCCTTTTTTTTCTTTTTTTTCTTTTTTTCTTTCTTTCTTTTTTATTAGACTGTGCACGCTTGACAGTTTCCTGCGAAATAACCCTGAACAACATGTCGCTCTATATAACCCTGAACTTTCTGTATCACAGAAAGTCAGGAATGGCAGAGTAAGGCTATTGTTATTAGACTGTGCACGCTTGACTGTTCCCTGTGAAATATTAACCTTGAACTATACACGTAACTATAAAACCCTGAACTTTTTATATCTCAGAAAGTCAGGAATGGCAGAGTAAGCCTATTTTTTTTATTAGACTGTGTATGCTTACTGTTTCCTGCAAAATAACCCTGAACAACGTATCGAACTATATAGCCCTGAACTTTCTGTATCACAAAAACTCAAGAATGGCACAGTAAGCCTATTTTGTATGAGACTGTGTATGCTTGACTGTTTCCTGCAAAATAACCCTGAACTATATATATAATATATAACCCTGAGCTTTCTATATCTAGGAAAACCAGGAAAGGGAGAGTAAGCCTCAGCAAATCCTGACGCTCAACTGAGATGGCCCCCATAAATCAGCAACACTGTCTTTTACCACTGGCTTCTGTACAAATAGCTAAATTGTAACAAAAAAACAAAAAACAAAACAAAAAATACCGGGTGAGATGCCCTTAATAAATTAGCAACACTGTCTATAGCCAGTGACTTCCGTACAAGTAGCTATATTGTAACAAAAAAACAAAAATACTGGAATGACATGACCCTAATAAATGCGCAAGACTATTACCAGTGACTTCTGCACAAGTAGCTAAATTGTATCCAATGGCATCTGTACAAGTAGCTAAATTGTAACCAATGACGTCTGTACACATAGCTAAATTGTAACCAATGACATCTGTACAAGTAGCTAATCTGTAACCAATGACATCTATACAAGTAGCTAAATTGTAACCAATGGCATCTGTACAAGTAGCTAAATTGTAACCAATGACAACTGAACAAGTAGCTAAATTATAATGGCATCTGTACAAGTAGCTAAATTGTAACCAATGACATCTGTACAAGTAGCTAAATTGTAACCAATGACACCTGTACAAGTAGCTAAATTGTATCCAATGACATCTGTACAAGTAGCTAAACGGTAACCAATGACATCTGAACAAGTAGCTAAATTGTATCTAATGGCGTCTGTACAAGTAGCTAAATTGCAACCAATGACATCTGTACAAGTAGCTAAATTGTAACTAATTTCATCTGTACAAGTAGCTAAATGATAACTAATGACATCCGTACAAGACGTGGCCAATGACACATGTACTAGTAGCTAAACTGTAACCAATGACACCTGTACAAGTAGCTAAATTGTAACCAATGATATCTGTACAAGTAGCTAGATTGTAACCAGTGACACATGTACAAGTAGCTAAATTGTAACCAATGACACCTGTATAAGTAGCTAAATTGTAACCAATGACACATGTACAAGTAGCTAAATTGTAACCAATGACACCTGTACAAGTAGCTGAACTGTAACCAGTGATATCTGTACAAGTAGCTAGATTATAACTAATGACATCTGTACAAGAAGTGGCCAATGAAACATGTACAAGTAGCTGAATTGTAACCAATGACACCTGTACAAGTAGCTATATGTAGCCAATGATATCTGTACAGTAGCTGAACTGTATCCAGTGATATCTGTACAAGTAGCTAGATTATAACTAATGGCATCTGTACAAGAAGTGGCCAATGACACATATACAAGTAGCTGAATTGTAACCAATGACACCTGTACAAGTAGCTATATGTAGCCAATGATATCTGTACAGATAGCTAGATTGTAACGAACCAACAACAACAAAATACCGGGATGAGATGCCCGTCACATACCTGCAAGAAGACCCAGTCTCCGTTCTTCCAGGATGCTGAAATCATCTTCTCTGCCACGGGACCTTGACCTTGCCCCAAGGAGATCGACTGGATCCTGCACAACCACGACCACATCCACAGTTCAGTGAAGTATGTGTTTCAATGCTATGAATGGTTCAGGTACTGCTTACCTTTCTGAACTGCTACATGTCTACACTCCGTCTCGTGCACTACGCTCTTTTTCTGACATCCCCCATGCTACAAATCCAGTAATACAAACGCAAGACTCATGACTTTCGCACCTTCTCTTGCTTTGGACCCTACATTTGGAATTCACTCCCACAATACCTTAGACACTGCTCAACCCTGTCATCTTTTAAAGCCAAACTGAAAACCTTCTTCTTCTCACAGTATTTCCGCCCCAACTAATATCGATACACAGTTTCTGCTACAGTCATTGTGTGTGAGTGTGTATGTGTGTAAATGTGCGTGTGTGTGTGTGTGTGTGTGTGTGTGTGTGTGTGTGTGTGTGTGTGTGTGTGTGTGTGTGTGTGTGTGTGTGTGTGTGTCCATATAATACCTTATGTAAATTGTTTTGGTAGGACTGTGCCATACATGTGTACAGAATATCTCGTTTAGGTTAATATGTATCATGTGAGCGCTCAGGGCACTGATGAGCGCATGATAAATGTACATGATTATTATCAGTCGTAGTATAACTTGGTGTAATGGTCATACCAGAGCGAGTTCCATGAAGAGGTGTGAATGCTGAACAAACGACAACACATGCCTGCCTGTCACTGACCTTACAATATTCATCCAGCATGTGCACTGTTTCAGATTATTCATACAAGGCATCTGAATCCTCCGTGTGCATGCCTCTTGTTCTCATCTTGTCTGAAGAGCTAGACACTCAATCCACTACGCTGAGACTAAAAGGGGGTGGGGGGGGGGGGGGGGGAGGTAAGAAGGAGAGCGAGATCCTGCCTGGATCTGGATCAAAACCAGCAGCCTTTTGATCCCGAATGTGCTGCTCTGTGCTAAAGATGTGGCCTATTTGCCAATGACCTTATAGCTAAAGATGTGGCCTATTTGCCAATGACCTTATAGCTAAAGATGTGGCCTATTTGCCAATGTCCTTACAGCTAAAGATGTGGCCTATTTGCCAATGACCTTATAGCTAAAGATGTGGCCTATTTGCCAATGACCTTATAGCTAAAGGTGTGGCCTATTTGCAAATGTCCTTACAGCTAAAGATGTGGCCTATTTGCCAATGACCTTACAGCTAAAGATGTGGCCTATTTGCCAATGACCTTACAGCTAAAGATGTGGCCTATTTGCCAATGTCCTTACAGCTAAAGATGTGGCCTATTTGCCAATGACCTTACAGCTAAAGATGTGGCCTATTTGCCAATGACCTTACAGCTAAAGATGTGGCCTATTTGCCAATGTCCTTACAGCTAAA
>OY757558.1:8202843-8207843 GCA_963584105.1 Alviniconcha strummeri | reverse complement strand
GGATGACTAGAAACCTACCTGGCCACGTTTTTGTAGATGCCATGGTGGTTTCATCCAGGCAGATCTGCAGTCTCTTGCTGAGTTGGGTCTTTCTCACTGATCTCAATCGTGGTGTTGAACAGCTGCACAAGTACGCAAGTTTCTGTGCTTCAGAGTTCAGCAGAAACTTCCTATGCATGACAATCTGCCAGTGCTGCCCAAACCTTTCGTGTATGTGTTTGTGTGCACACACAATATTCATACATGCACACATCCCCTCCCACCCCTCCCACACACACACACGAGTACACACAGAATCATGCACACGCGCGCACACATACACACACATACACACACACACACACACACACACACACACACACACACACACACACACACACACACACACACACAGAGTCACGGTCACACAAATACAGAAAAGCAGACAGGCAGACACAGCTAGGACACCTGAAGACATAGACGTAGACAGATACTGACAAACATAGAAGACAGAAAGGCAGGCAGTGTGAGAGAGAGAGAGAGAGAGAGAGAGAGAGAGAGAGAGAGAGAGAGAGAGAGAGAGAGAGGGGAAAAAGACAAAAAGACAGACAGACAGACAGAGACAGACAGACAGAGACAGAGTAAGTAAGTAAGTTGGTGTTTATGCCCAGTCAACCAGTGTGGTTATATCAGGGCGAGAGAGATAGAGACAGACAGACTGACAGAGACAGTGACGCAGACAGACTGACAGAGACAGTGACACAGACAGACTGACAGAGACAGTGACACAGACAGACTGAGACAGAAGATGAGTGAGAGAGACAGAGACAGAGAAGAAAAAGACAGTGACAGAGAGAGAGAGAGAGAGAGAGAGAGAGAGAGAGAGAGAGAGAGAGAGAGAGAGAGACAGACAGACAGACAGACAGACAGACAGACAGACAGACAGACAGACAGACAGAGACAGACAGAGAGACAGAGAGAAAGAGACAGAGAGAGAGAGAGAGAGAGACACACACACACACACACACACACACACACACAACACACACACACACACAGGCACACACACAGAGAAAGAGACAAAGACGGAACGAGAGCGAGGCAGCGAGAGCAGTACCTGCTTGAAGTACTTGAGGGAAAACTGGTACATGGGGTCCACCTCGCCCATGCTGGCCACCACGAAGTACATGACGGACCCGCGCTCAGCCACCGAGCGGTACTTCTCTCGGGCCAGCGAGATCTTCTCCTCCGTCTGCTCCGCCTCCGTCAGCCGCTGGGTGATGATGCCCGACGTCACCTGCACCAACGGAAGCAACGTGAACGCAGTGGAACAGTCCCTGATAAGCCGTATGGCACCTGCGGGCGTTAAGCACCGTGTTAACTTACCCCGTGTGTTTGATCCGGTCGATCACAAAAGCCTGCAAAGCCTAGAGCAACTGACATCAGCCATCACTTTTGTTGGGTATTTGTGTACCTCATTATCGTGGTTTACAACATCTTAAAAAAATAAAAAAATAAAAAAATGAATGCACCTTGTATTAACACGCAAGCCAGGTGAGAGTTACGTAGGTGACTCAGGTCTTTGTTGTTGTCCTTGTGTTATGTATTTCAAGCGCTAATTAAACTCCCTCGTGTGTTGATCTCACAATATCCTGGTCCATACCCTCCCCGGCAGCACGGTACCTTGGACTAAAACCCTCCCCAGCAGCACGGTACCTTGGACTAAAACCCTCGGACTAAAACCCTCCCCAGCAGCACGGTACCTTGACTAAAACCCTCGGACTAAAACCCTCCCCAGCAGCACGGTACCTTGGACTAAAACCCTCCCCAGCAGCACGGTACCTTGGACTAAAACCCTCCCCAGCAGCACGGTACCTTGGACTAAAACCCTCCCCAGCAGCACGGTACCTTGGACTAAAACCCTCCCCAGCAGCACGCAGCGTGACGGTACCTTGACTCGTTGAGGGTGTTGAGCTCTTCGTTGTCCAGGATGTGCCCTCGGACTCAAAGAGCAGCTTGAGGATCCTGTCCTCGATGGCCTTGAGATCTTCTTTTCACGATCCTGACGATGAGCTGGTTACGCTGTTCCCAGGTCCGGTCTCTCCAGTCGCACCACGTCACTGCAGACCACACATCACATGTCCCCTCCATCCCCATCCAACTGATTACACAGTCAAGACCAAGTCACTGAACACAGTCATGCATGGCACTGAACACAATCAAGACCAAGTCACTGAACACAGTCATGCATGACACTGAACACAATCAAGACCAAGTCACTGAACACAGTCATGCATGGCACTGAACACAATCAAGACCAAGTCACTGACACAGTCATGCATGGCACTGAACACAATCAAGACCAAGTCACTGAACACAAGCACAGCCAACGGTATGTCACTGAACAGAGTAACAGCCAGCAACACCCGTCACAGTATGAACACAATCAGACCAAGTCACTGAACACAGTCATGCATGGCACTGAACACAATCAAGACCAAGTCTCTGAACACAGTCATGCATGGCACTGAACACAATCAAGACCAAGTCACTGAACACAAGCACAGCCAACGGTATGTCACTGAACAGAGTAACAGCCAGCAACACCCGTCACAGTAATGATACAGCCAGCACAACACCTGTCACTGTATTAGCACAGCCAGCAACACCTGTCACTGTATTAGCACAGCCAGCAACACCCTGTCACTGTATGAGCACAGCCAACAACACCTGTCACAGAACACAGCCAACACCTGTCACTGAACACATCCAACAACACCTGTCACTGAACACAGCCAACACCGGTCACTGAACACAGCGAACACCTGTCACTGCATCAACACAGCCATCAACACCTGTCACTGAACAAGCCAACAACACCTGTCATGGCATCAACACAGCCAGCAACACCTGTCACTGAACACAGCCAACAACACCTGTCACTGAACACAGCCAACAACACCTGTCACTGCATCAACACAGCCAAAAACACCTGTCACAGCATCAACACAGCCAACAACACCTGTCACTGCATCAACACAGCCAACAATACCTGTCACTGAACACAGCCAACAACACCTGTCACTGCATCAACACAGCCAACAACACCTGTCACTGCATCAACACAGCCAACAATACCTGTCACTGAACACAGCCAAAAACACCTGTCACTGCATCAACACAGCCAACAACACCTGTCACTGCATCAACACAGCCAACAATACCTGTCACTGAACACAGCCAACAACACCTGTCACGGCTAACACAGGAGGCAGGTGGGGAATGAACTGCAGGTGAGGCGAGAACGTACCTGAGCAGCTGGTCCTCAAGACCAGACTTGGTGACGGTGAAGTTGATGATGGTGACCTTGATGCACACTTCCGGCAGATAGTGGGGGTTCGACATCTTCGTCGTCATGTAGAACCGGAAGTTGCGGTCGTAGTCGATGTCGCTGTCGCCCAGTCGGATCAGCAGACGTCCGCCCTGGTGGTGGGAACAGGACTGGCATTATGTGTGATAACAGGTTTGGAGACTGCGTAGGTTATGTGTGATAAGAAGCCCCAATCAAGTACTGACCGACATGAAGGTCTGAGCAGCACAGGCTCTAACCCCCTTTACCCCCCCCCCCCCACCCCCCAACACACACATATGAAAAAGAAGCCAAATCAAGTACTGCCGGATATGCAGGTCTGTTTGACAGCACGGGCTCTAGAACACCCCTCCCCTAACCCCCCCCCAGCCCCCCCCGCCCCCCCCCCTTCCACACACATACAAACACACACATGAAAAGGGAAGCCAATCAAGTACTGACCGACATCAAGGTCTGTTTCAGCAGCACGGGCTGTAGAACACCCCCTCACCCCACCCCACCCCCACACGCCGCACCACGCACACACACACACACACGCACGCATACACACACACACACACACACACACACACACACACACACACACACACACACACGCACACACACACACACACATGAAAAAGAAGCCCAAGCAGTGACTAACCGACATGAAGGTCTGTTTGAGCAGCACGGGCTCTAGACCCCCCCCCCCCCCCCCCTTTAACCTCCCTCTTCCTCCACACACACACACACACACACAGACAGACAGACATGAAAAAGAAGCGCAAACAGTGACTAACCGACATGAAGGTCTGTTTGAGCAGCACGGGCTCAAGACCCCCCCCCCCCCCCCCCGGGCCCCCCTTAACCTCCCTCTTCTCCACACACACACACACACACACACACACACACACACACACACACGAAAAGAAGGCCAAGCAGTGACTAACCGACATGAAGGTCTGTTTGAGCAGCACGGGCTCAAGACCCCCCCCCCCCCCCCCCGGGGCCCCCCTTAACCTCCCTCTTCCTCCACACACACACACACACACACACACACACGAAAAAGAAGGCCAAGCAGTGACTAACCGACATGAAGGTCTGTTTGAGCAGCACGGGCTCAAGACCCCCCCCCCCCCCCCGGGGCCCCCCTTAACCTCCCTCTTCCTCCACACACACACACACACATGAAAAAGAAGGCCAAGCAGTGACTAACCGACATGAAGGTCTGTTTGAGCAGCACGGGCTCCAGCGCGGGGTCGAGGAACTCGCCCACGTCCTCCATGAGAACGGGCATCCCGATGCGGATGCAGTTCTCCAGCGTGCGCAGGAACTGGCCGTCCGACAGCTTCACGATCTTCAGGCCGTTCTTGGACTCGCGGTTACGGATCCAGCGATTGGCCTGCACAGCGGGGAGAGCGGTGTAAGGGTGAGTGTGACGTGAGGATGTGCTTGTATGTTTTGTAGTCTCGGGCATAGGCAGACAGATGGATAGAAAAATGCGCGAACACACACATGCACGTGCGGCGCGCGCGCGCGCACATGCACGCACGCACGCACACGAGTGTCCATGCGCGCGCACACACACACACGAGCACGCACGCACGCACGCACACACACACAGGTATGCACACACACACACAGGTACACAGCACACACACACACAATGCAT
>OY757558.1:8200743-8202643 GCA_963584105.1 Alviniconcha strummeri | reverse complement strand
ATATGTCATAAATGCATTGTATCACATTGTGCTGTATTGCATTATACTGCACTGCATTATATTATATTGCATTGTACTGTGCTGTATTGCATTCTGTTGTAATGTTTCGTGCTGTATTGCATTGTATTGCATTGCACTGTATTGTATTGCACTGTATCATGCTGCATTGCATTTCATTGTACTGTATTGCATTGCATCATGCTGCATTGCACTGTACTGCATTGCATTGTGCTGTACTGCATTGCATTGTACTGTATTGCATTGTATTGTACTGTACTGCATTGCATTGTGAGTGTACCGGATCAGCTGCCCCACCTTGTTGTCCAGACCACTGGAGCAGCTGCATTATACCGTATTGTATTGCATTGCATTGCATTACATTGTGAATATACAAGATCAGCAGCCCCACCTTGTAGTTGTATTATACTGTACTGTATTGCATTACATTGTGAATGTACCGGATCATCTGCCCCACCTTGTAGTCCAGACCATCGGAGCAGTTGTATTATACTGTACTGTATTGCACTGTATTGCATTACATTGTGAATGTACCGGATCATCTGCCCCACCTTATAGTCCAGACCATCGGAGCAGTTGTATTATACTGTACTGTATTGCATTACATTGTGAATGTACCGGATCATCTGCCCCACCTTGTAGTCCAGACCATCGGAGCAGTTGTATTATACTGTACTGTATTGCACTGTATTGCATTACATTGTGAATGTACCGGATCATCTGCCCCACCTTGTAGTCCAGACCGTCGGAGCAGTTGAAGACGACGCACTGCTTGGCCAGGGACTTGGCCAGATCTTTGGTCGTCTCCGTCTTGCCGGTTCCGGCCGGGCCAGCTGGCGCTCCTCCCAGGTCCAGCTGCAGCGCTCCCATCAGACACAGGTAGCAACGATCCTGACAGACAAGGTCAGCAGTCAGACACAGGCAGCAACGATCATGACAGACAAGGTCAGCAGTCAGACACAGGTAGCAACGATCCTGACAGACAAGGTCAGCAGTCAGACACAGGCAGCAACGATCATGACAGACAAGGTCAGCAGTCAGACACAGTTAGCAACGATCATGACAGACAAGGTCAGCAGTCAGACACAGGCAGCAACGATCATGACAGACAAGGTCAGCAGTCAGACACAGGTAGCAACGATCATGACAGACAAGGTCAGCAGTCAGACACAGTTAGCAACGATCATGACAGACAAGGTCAGCAGTCAGACACAGGTAGCAACGATCATGACAGACAAGGTCAGCAGTCAGACACAGGCAGCAACGATCCTGACAGACAAGGTCAGCAGTCAGACACAGGCAGCAACGATCATGACAGACAAGGTCAGCAGTCAGACACAGGTAGCAACGATCATGACAGACAAGGTCAGCAGTCAGACACAGGTAGCAACGATCATGACAGACAAGGTCAGCAGTCAGACACAGGTAGCAACGATCATGACAGACAGTCATCAGACATGTAGCAACAATCCTGACAGACAAGGTCATCAGACACATGTAGCAACGATCCTAACAGACAAATCCATCACACAGGTAGCAATGATCCTGACAGGCAATCACACACAGGTAGCAATGATCCTGACACACAAATCAATCACACAGGTAACAACGATCCTGACAGACAAATCAATCACACACAGGTAGCAACGGTCCTGACAGACAACTCCATGACACAGGTAACAACGATCCTGACAGACAAATCACCAATGACACACAGGTAGCAACGATCCTGACAAATCACCAACCACACACGGGTAAAAACTACCCTGACACACAAATCAATCACACACAGGTAGCAATGATCCTGACAGACAATCACACCCAGGTAGCAATGATCCTGACACACAAATCAATCACACACAGGTAGCAATAATCCTGACAC
>OY757558.1:8173243-8195743 GCA_963584105.1 Alviniconcha strummeri | reverse complement strand
AAGCCTGAAGGGGATACGATGACAGACCATATAAGGGTGAAGCCTGAAGGGGATACGATGACAGACCATATAAGGGTGAAAGCCTGAAGGGGATACGATGACAGACCATATAAGGGTGAAAGCCTGAAGGGGATACGATGACAGACATTATAAGGGTGAAGCCTGAAGGGGATACAATGACAGACGATATAAGGTCAGATCATGTCAGTGCTGAAGGGGGTAAAACAGAAACTGTCAGAGGGAAGGGGAGAAGACGTCAGACCTGCATGAGTGGGTGACGCTGCTCTTGCAACTGCTGTAGCCTTTAATGGGAGGTATGGTTTGGACCCAAAACTACATGCTTACCTGAGTAAGTAAGGTATTCAAAATACCAAAACCAAACCAAACCCAGCCTACCTGGGGAAGATGACTCGCTTGGACTCCAGGTAGGCCTCCAGACACTTCATGATCTGGTCCAGCAGGGCGTTGTTGTTTTGGAACATTTCCAGCAGGCCTGCCACATACAGCACAAAATGTCTCCACATACAGCACCTCCACATACAGCACAAAATGTCTCCACATACAGCACCTCCACATACAGCACAAAATGTCTCCACATACAGCACCTCCACATACAGCACAAAATGTCTCCACATACAGCACCTCCACATACAGCACAAAATGTCTCCACATACAGCACCTCCACATACAGCACAAAATGTCTCCACATACAGCACCTCCACATACAGCACAAAATGTCTCCACATACAGCATAAAGTATCTCTACACACACCACAAAGTGTCTCCACATACAGCACCTCCACATACAGCACAAAATGTCTCCACGTACAGTATAAAGTATCTCCACACACAGCACAAAATGTCTCCACATACAGCATCAAATGTCTCCACGTACAGCATAAAGTATCTCTACACACACCACAAAATGTCTCCACATACAGCATCAAATGTCTCCACATACAGCATAAAGTATCTCCACACACAGCACAAAATGTCTCCACATACAGCAAGAGAAAGAAAGAGACAAAGAGACTGACAGTTTGAGAGAGAGAATGACTGTATGCAAGTGTGCGCGTGCGTGTGTGTGTGTGTGTGTACTTGCATGTGTGTGTGGGATGCATGCATATATGTATGTGCGTGCGTGCTTGTGCACGTGTGTGTGTGTGTGTGTGTGTGTGTGTGTGTGTGTGTGTGTGTGTGTGTGTGTGTGTGTGTGTGTATTTGTGTGTGTGTGTGTGTGTGTTTGTGTGTGTGTGTGTGCGTGCGTGTGTGTACATGCGCGCGTGCGTGTGTGTGTGTGCATTCTCCTCCATCCCCACCACGCCCGACAAAATACTGCAAATTAAGACTGCACCCCTCTAAACGCTTTGATGCATCCAAACCACCCAAAAGGAAGTTCATGACCACAGATGTTCCCCATTCCTCCACCACCGCCCCCCCCCCCCCCCCCCCCCCCCGCGACTGGGCGTAAAACACCAAATTACTTACTTACCCCTACAACCCCCCCTCCCATGCCACCTCCCCCCACCCTAGAGGACTGGAGCAGACCGTACCTGGCTGTGTTGCAGCGCGGATGGCCAGAGGCACCTTGTTGACCTTGCGCATGATGTCCTTGTAGGACTTGTCCACCTGCAGGAACATCTTGGCCTCCGCCGGCAGCTGCCGCTGGATGTCCGGCGCCGAGAAGATGCTCTCCAGGTACAGCCATGATCGCTGGCAGTTCAGCCACTCGTCCTGCGGTCACAGAGGGCGGTGCGTGAGTGGGGCAGTACACAGACGGAAATTTTATTGTCTATGAATAACATTGATATTTGCCTTACGACTGCATGAAAGATACTACTCCTGATAATAAGTCAGTTGGTGTTTTACGCCCAGTCAACCGGTACGGTTGTATCAGGGCAAACTAATAGTAATAACATATACATACTACTACTACTACTTCTACTACTACTACTACTAACATATAAATTTTTACACACTATTTTATACTTATTTATATGAAAACTTTTTGAGCGCCTCATCTCAAGATGAGCCCTAAGCACTTCACAGTGGCGAATAATATTTGCAACACAATACGCAATATGTAACACGGTCTGCTCTCAAGCAGAGAATGCCCTATATTATACAACGGTATTCTGCTCAGAGGCAGAAAATACCATATATTATACAGCGGTATTCTGCTCAGAGGCAGAAAATACCATATATATTATACCGCGGTATTCTGCTCAGAGGCAGAAAATACCATATATTATACCGCGGTATTCTGCTCAGAGGCAGAAAATACCATATATTATACCGCGGTATTCTGCTCAGAGGCAGAAAATACCATATATTATACCGCGGTATTCTGCTCGCAAGCAGACAATACCATATATTATACAGCGGTATTCTGCTCGCAAGCAGTGAATACCGCTATATATTATTTCTCTATATTGTCTGCTTCTGAGCAGACCCACTGTGGTCTAGCTGTACGTGACTGAATGACAGAGCCACTGTGGTCTAGCTGTACGTGACTGAATGACAGATCCACTGTGGTCTAGCTGTACGTGACTGAATGACAGACCCACTGTGGTCTAGCTGTACGTGACTGAATGACAGACCCACTGCGGTCTAACTGTACGTGACTGAATGACAGACCCACTGCGGTCTAGCTGTACGTGACTGAATGACAGACCCACTGCGGTCTAGCTGTACGTGACTGAATGACAGACCCACTGCGGTCTAGCTGTACGTGACTGAATGACAGACCCACTGCGGTCTAGCTGTACGTGACTGAATGACAGACCCACTGTGGTCTAGCTGTACGTGACTGAATGACAGACCCACTGCGGTCTAGCTGTACGTGACTGAATCTCATATATTACACAGCGGTATTCTTCTGTACGTGACTGAATGCCATATATCATATAGTGGTATTCTGCTGTACGTGATTGAATGACATATATAGCGGTATTCTACTGTACGTGACTGAATACTATATATCATATACCGATATTCTGCTGTACGTGACTAAATATCATACATCATATAGCGGTATTCTGCTGTACGTGACTGAATACCATATATCATATACCGGTATTCTGCTGTACGTGACTGAATACCATATATCATATAGCGGTATTCTGATGTATGTGACTGAATACCATATATAGCGGTATTCTGCTGTACGTGACTGAATGACAGACTGTAGCTTTACACCACACAAATCTGAAACAGAACGAGGCCCAGAGAGCTCACGTGGAATCAACAAACAAGGGAGTTAATTAGCGCTCGAAATACGCAACACAAGCACAGCAACAGAGGATAGACCCCTGGTGCAGTTTATGTACCTGGTGTTTACATGCACGCCACATGCGGTTCCTGGGAGGAACTGATGCGCCCAACAGGCTCTTTATGAAGGGAGTATGACTTTCTGTCTCTCTCTCTCCTTTTTTTCTTTTGTTTTTCTTTCTTTTTTTGTCTTTCTTTCTTCCGTCTGATCTACTCTGTTTAAGGTCTTCTAGATCTAAATATAACTACCTGCTTGTTTTTTTCTACACTTTGACCTAACATTATACTGCTGACCAGAGTTTTCCCAAACAAATCACAATATGACAAACCACTGACCAGTTTCCCCAAACAAGCCAGAGTGTGTCAAACCACAGACTAGTTTTCCCAAAGCCACGTGTCAAACCACTGACCAGTTTCCCCAAACACGCCAGAGTGTGTCAAACCACAGACCAGTTTTCCCAAAGCCACGTGTCAAACCACTGACCAGTTTCCCCAAACAAGCCAGAGTGTGTCAAACCACTGACCAGTTTTCCCAAAGCCACAACGTGTCAAACCACAGACCAGTTTTCCCAAAGCTACAATGTGTCAAACCACAGACCAGTTTTCCCAAAGCCACAACGTGTCAAACCACTGACCAGTTTTCCCAAAGCTACAATGTGTCAAACCACAGACCAGTTTTCCCAAAGCCACAACGTGTCAAACCACTGACCAGTTTTCCCAAAGCTACAATGTGTCAAACCACAGACCAGTTTTCCCAAAGCCACAACGTGTCAAACCACTGACCAGTTTTCCCAAAGCTACAATGTGTCAAACCACTGACCAGTTTTCCCAAAGCCACAACGTGTCAAACCACTGACCAGTTTTCCCAAAGCTACAATGTGTCAAACCACTGACCAGTTTTCCCAAAGCCACAACGTGTCAAACCACTGACCAGTTTTCCCAAAGCTACAATGTGTCAAACCACTGACCAGTTTTCCCAAAGCCACAACGTGTCAAACCACTGACCAGTTTTCCCAAACAATTACGTCGCAATAATAATAAGGTAGATTTGTAAAGCCCCTTTCCCGTAGCTCAACTGCTAACAAACAGAGTATAACACACACAATGTCAACTGTACTGATGGAGAGAACAAAATTAAAAATCTGAAACAGCATTACTGCTAGTGTTCTAATTTAGCGTTCTAAGGATTTCCCCGAAAATGTGCCTGCTGTGTGTCCGTGTCAAAATAGAATAATAAGCGTTTCTTTTAACTTCTTTGTACTGATGGAGATGACAAACCACTGACCAGAGTTTTCCCGAACAGGTCCAGCTGCTTGGCCCAGTCGTTGACACGTGACTCGATGGGACCCACGTGCCTTGACGACGCGATGGTGGCCACGTTGATGTTGCTGTCATCAAGCAGCTGCTGGATGTCGTCGGTGCCGCCAAGAATGTAGACATCCTTGGAGTCCTTGTGAGGCAGAACGATGAATTCGGTGGTCTTCCAAGCATCTTCCACCTGTGGAAATAAAACATAACTGCCACTTCTTCAGTCTATGCACTACAACTTATGAGGCAGAATGATGAATTCGGTGGTCTTCCAAGCATCTTCCAACTGTGGAAATAAAACATTACCACCACTTCTTCAGTCCATGCACTTTAACTTGTGAGGCAGAATGATGAATATATGCTCTTCCAAGCATCTTCCAACTGTAGAAATAAAACATAACGACCATCACTTCTTCAGTCTATGCACTACAACTTGCGAGACAGAATGATGAACTTGTGGTCTTCCACCTGGAGAAACAACACAGAACCACCACTTCTTCAGAGTACACTGTACACCTTGTGAAGCAGCACGACGAACTCGGTGTACTTGTGCACCCAAATCACACGAGTAAAGAGGTGTGCAGGATGGTAATTAAACAGCCAGTTCCCAACAAACGCTAAATGTCGCGTCTCACCTTCTTCAGGATGGCCTCCAAGCTGGCCTCCGAGGATGCCTGGCCGGAGATCTCCTGCAGTCGCTCCGAGTGGCGGAAGGCGTGGATCTTCTCCAGCAGGCCCAGCGTCAGGGGCTCCTCCTCCGTGAAGTGGAAGTCCAGCACCTCCTCAATCACGTCCCAGTGACGCTGCTTCAGCGTGGGGTTGCGCAGGTCCGTGATCACCGGCAGCTGTGGGCAACGAACGGGTCCAAGTTTGACGGAAGGCACATAGCCGTGTCCCCACGCCACTTCATCCCACAGTGCTTGATCCCGCCCAGCTTGAACCCACAGGGCTTTATCCCACAGCTTTATCCACACACAGCTTTATCCCACACAGCTTGATCCTACAGGGCCTGATTCCACACAGTTTGATCCCACAGGGCTTTATCCCATGCAACTTATCCTACATAGATCTATCCGCACACAGCTTTATTCACACACATAGCCTTATCCCACACAACCTGATCCCACACAGCTTTTACCTCCACACAGATTATCCCACACAGCTTTTACCTCCACACAGATTGTTCCACACAGCTTTATCCCACAGCTGCATCCCCACACATCGTCATCCCACAGAGCTTTATCCTACAGATTCGTCTCACACAGTTTTATCCCACACAGTTAGATCCCACAGAGCTTTATCCTACAGATTCGTCTCACACAGCTTTATCTCACACAGTTAGATCCCACAGAGCTTTATCCTACAGATTCGTTTCACACAGCTTTATCCCACACAGATCCCACAGAGCTTTATCCTACAGATTCGTCTCACACAGCTTGATCCCACACAGATCCCACAGAGCTTTATCCTACAGATTCATCTCACACAGCTTTATCCAACACAGATCCCACAGAGCTTTGTCCCACAGATTCATCTCACACAGCTTTATCCAACACAGTTAGATCCCACAGAGCTTTATCCTACAGATTCATCTCACATAGCTTGATCCCACAGCACTCCCCCCCTCCCGCCCCTCCTCCACCTACTCTTCCCCCCTCCATCCCCCCCCCCCCCCCCCCCACACACACACCACCTCACCACCACCCAAGGTTTTACCCAATCACAATACCAAAAACTGATGCAAAAGAAAAACGACAAGAGCAGTTTGTGACTGACCCTTTCCCGCATCTGGTCGACCTTCTCCTTGAGAATGGGAACGACGCCGTTGGGCGGCAGGCCTTTCTCCAGCTGCATGACATTCTTGGCGAACTTCATTGTGATCTGGTTCATCTCCTCAGGGTCCAGGGTGTCAAACGGTGCCTGTAACAACCAACACAACGCATACTGCCTGTAACAAACAACATACGCCGCCTCTAACAAACAACACAACGCATACTGCCTGTAACAAACAACACATGCTGCCTCTAACGAACAACAAATACCGCCTCTAACAAACAAGTTGACAACACATACTGCCTCTAACAACCAACACATACTGCCTCTAACAAACAACACATACTGCCTCTAACAAACAACAAATACTGCCTCTAACAACACATACCGCCCCTAACAAACAACACATACCACCTGTAACAACAAACAATGCATACTGCCTGTAACAAACAACACATACTGCCTCTAACAAACAACATATATTGCCTCTAACATACAACACATACCACCTGTAACAAACAACACATACCACCTGTAACAACACACAATGCATATCGCCTCTAACAAACAGCACATATTGCCTCGAAAAAACAACACATACTACCTGTAGCAACAAACACATACTGCCTCTAACAAACAACACATACCACCTGTAACAACAAACAATGCATACCGACTCTAACAAACAACACATATCTCCTCAAACAAACAACACGTAACACCTGTACCAACAAACACTGCATATCACCTCTAACAAACAACACATACCACCTGTAACAAACAACACATACCACCTGTAACAACAAACAACACACACACCCTCTAACAACCAACACATACCGCCTGTAACAAACAACACATACCACCTGTAACAAACAACACATACCGCCTGTAACAAACAACACACACCACCTGTAACAAACAACACATACCACCTGTAACAACCAAACCAACACACAAAACCTGTAACAGCCAAACCAACACACAAAACCTGTAACAACCAAACCAACACACAAAACCTGTAACAACCAAACCAACACACACCACCTGTAACAACAACACACACCACCGGTAACAGCAACACACACCACCGGTAACAACAACACAAAACCTGTAACAACCAAACCAACACACAAAACCTGTAACAAGCAATGCATACCGCCTGTAATGGCACGGGGGTTGGGGGGTGGGGGGAAGGGCTGGAGGGTGGGAGGGGGTTACGTACGGATGTCCACTTATCCAGGTGGTTGTCCCACTCGTCGATGGCTTTCCACAGCAGGTCCTTCAGCTTCAGCTCCGCGTGGGCCTCCTCCAGGGCATCAAACTTGGTCACCTCCACCTGAACACACACAATGCTTCATTAGGTCTTGGAGTCAACATCCCATCACCTCGCATCACCTCCACCTAAATCGATATCCCATCACCTCCACCTAAATTGACATCCCATTACCTCCACCTAAATCAACATCCCATCACCTCCACCTAAATCAACATCCCATCACCTCCACCTGAATCAACATCCCATCACCTCCACCTAAATCAACATCCCATCACCTCCACCTGAATCAACATCCCATCACCTCCACCTAAACTGACATCCCATCACCTCCATCTGAACACACGCAACGCTTCGTCACGAGCCCTGGTAGGTAGGATTTGTGGGACAACAGGTATCTACCAGCACCCAGAGTCCCTGTGTCAGACTCTTGAAGCTTCTCTAGGAGCTAGGTCTTGTCGGGCAAGTACCTATCGGCCCCTCTGTGTCAGACCCTCTTTCAGGTGAGGTCTTGTAGGGCAAGTAACCATCTTTCAGACAGGTCTTGTAGGGCGAGTACCTATCGGTGCCTCTGTGTCAGACCCGTTTGCAGGTGAGGTCTTGTAGGGCAAGTACTTATCAGCCCCCATGTCAGACCCACTTTCAGGTAGGTCTCATGCTTTCAGTCCCTCTGTGTCAGACCCACTTTCAGGTGAGATCTTGTAGGGCAAGTACCTATCGGTCCCTGTGTCATACCCACTTTCCAGTAGGTCTTGTGTTTTCAGTCCCTCTGTGTCCGACCCATTTTCAGGTAGGTCTTGTGCTATCAGTCCCCCTGTGTCAGACCCACTTTCAGGTAGGTCTTGTGCTATCAGTCCCCCTGTGTCAGACCCACTTTCAGGTAGGTCTTTTGCTTTCAGTCCCCCTGTGTCAGCCCCACTTTCAGGTAGGTCTTGTGCTATCAGTCCCTCTGTGTCAGACCCACTTTCAGGTAGGTCTTGTGCTATCAGTCCCTCTGTGTCAGACCCACTTTCAGGTAGGTCTTGTGCTATCAGTCCCTCTGTGTCAGACCCACTTTCCGGTAGGTCTTGTGCTATCAGTCCCTCTGTGTCAGACCCACTTTCAGATAGGGCTTGTGCTATCAATCCCTCTGTGTCTGACCCACATTCAAGTTCTTCTGGTAGGTCCTGTGTGACAGTAATTATCTATCACTCTCAACACTCATGTCAGACCCACTCTGAAGTGTCTCTCAGCTCCCGCTACCCATGTGTCAGACCCAACCGGAAGTTCTCTTACAGGACCTGTCGGACAATCAGTTCCACTGTATCAGACCCACCCTGAAGTTTTCTTACAGGACTTGTCCGACAATCAGTTCCACTGTGTCAGACCCACCCTGAAGTTCAGGCAGGACAACTGTCAGGTAATGCACCTTCAAGTTCTTCTGGGAGGACAGGTAGGACAACTACCTACCAGGTAACCCACCTTGAAGTTCTTCTGGTAGGACAACTACCTATCAGGTAACGCACCTTGAAGTTCTTCTGGTAGGACAACTACCTACCAGGTAATGCACCTTGAAGTTCTTCTGGTAGGACAGGTAGTCAAGTCAACTCAGGTCAAAAAACTTTAATCATCCCTCACTGGGCAATTCAGCTTAACTAATATAAGGCTCATTAATTTAAGAACATGTAAAGGAATGCCAAAACATTTGCGTTTACAACAACAGCATAGACAAGTTATACTGCACAGAAATCTACAATACAAATAGAAAATCACATAAATTATAAACAGGTGTGTACTCATGTCACATCAGCACACACACACACACACACACGTCGCGCCAATATTAATTCTATTCAACCAGATACACTGAGCCATTGACTGGACACATACACACTACCCACCACACATTCAAACAACAACCTGGAAAAAGGTAGGACAACTGTCAGATAACCCACCTTGAAGTTCTTCTGGTAGGACTTGTAGGTGAAGGCACGCTGCTGCAACTCCTCCATCTGACTCAGGAGCTTCTTCAGCAGGCTGCCGACGCGGTCCTTATCCGCTGCTGGGTCCAGGATCATGGGGTTCTGGAACAGGTTCATGCACACAGGGGGCTCAGTGGGAGGAACAGGGCTACAGGATAACAGGTTTATGCACACAGGGGGCTCAGTGGGAGGAACAGGGCTACAGGATAACAGGTTCATGCACACAGGGGGCTCAGTGGGGGGAACAGGGCTACAGGATAACAGGTTCATGCACACAGGGGGCTCAGTGGGGGGAACAGGGCTACAGGATGACAGGTTCATGCACACAGGGGGCTCAGTGGGGGGAACAGGGCGACATGATAACAAGGAGGAAGATACAGTGATCACGCTAGATATTTTTCAAATCTGTATGACATTGCTATGGTGGTGAACGCGGTTCCCAGAAACCGGTCAATACTGTAACTGGTCACATGCACAGCTGTCTATACTGCTACAACACACATACACACACACACACACACACACACACACACACACACACACACACACACACGCACACACACACACACATGCACACACACTCTCGCATGCACACACACACACACATACACACACACATACACACTATGCCACATGCCCTCACTGTGATTTTTTTTTTTAACAGTTTTTTATTATTGTTGTTGAGAACCAGACCAAAAATGTCATATCTCACCTAGCCCCCTGGCTCACACAACTCACTGGCTCACACAGGCCCCAGACACACAACTCACTGGCTCACACAGGCCCCAGACACACAACTCACTGGCTCACACAGGCCCCAGACACACAACTCACTGGCTCACACAGGCCCCAGACACACAACTCACTGGCTCACACAGGCCCCAGACAAACAACTCACTGGCTCACACAGGCCCCAGACACACAACTCACTGGCTCACACAGGCCCCAGACACACAACTCACTGGCTCACACAGGCCCCAGACACACAACTCACTGGCTCACACAGGCCCCTGACACACAACTCACTGGCTCACACAGCTCCAGCTCACATCTCACACAGCTCACCGGCTTATGCCAGCTCACACAGCCCACCAGCTCACACAGCCCACCGGCTTACACAGCTCACCTAGCCCACTGGCTCACACAGCCCACTGGCTCATGCCAGCTCACACAGCCCACTGGCTCATGCCAGCTCACACAGCCCACTGGCTCATGCCAGCTCACACAGCCCACCGGTTCATGCCAGCTCACACAGCCCACCGGCTCATGCCAGCTCACACAGCCCACCGGTTCATGCCAGCTCATGCAGCCCACCGGCTCATGCCAGCTCACCAGCCCACCGGCTCACACAGCCCACCAGCTCACACAGCCCACTGGCTCACCCAGCCCCCGGCTCCCCCCTGCCCCGCCCACCTCCCACAGCGTGCACTGTGGTGGCAGCTTTCGTGCAAAACAACAACTACATCCCTCACCTGGGCTTCCTGCTTGACCTCCTTGACCTCCTTGCCCAGCTCCGTGATGTCCTTGTCCAGGTGGGAGCAGAACTTGTCGATGTTGCTGTCCCGCTCCGCCAGTGCCTTGTCGATGGCGTTTCTCACGTTGGTGATCGAGGGGTTGAGTGTCTGCGGACAAAGCAGAGCACAGCCATCAACAGCAGAGTAGGCAAGAAACAAATTGCAGGGGGAAAAAATCCTTTAACCCCCCCCCCCCCCCAATATTTTTAAAAGTCCTTTAAAAAAACAAAAGTAAAATCCTTTAAACAAACCAAAAATCCTTTAATTAGAAAACAACAACAATCTGAAACAAAGCTGAATGCTAGTATTTCTGAAATAAGATCAAAAGAATTCACAAAAGGTTAAAAATTAAGACCACAAATTTACAAAAGTTTAAAAGCAACAAGAACAAAAACCTTGCTGAGTTGAAACTTTAATCAGACATCACATGATATAACACGTTCAGTGGAAACGCCTTTCTCAGGCAACAAACACAGCTAATAAACACACTAACAAACAACGATCAGTGAAAAGTGTCCATTTATTTAGTTTCAGCATGTCCTGGAGTTTGTATTTCACTGAAAACGTGCACCTGTGCTTACTGGGTTGATGGCAAAGTCCTCAGGAGGTGTGGACACCATGCATACCTAGTGTCAGCTTGTAAGCCTTACCCCACCAAACAATGAAGAGACAACCATGAAGAGACACAACAGATTAAACAGGTATGCAAGCATGCATATGTGTGTGTGTGTGTGGGGGGAGGGGGGGGGGTTACCTGGTAGATGGCAAAGTCCTCTGGCGCCATGGGCACCTTGCATACCTAACATCAGCTCGTTAGCCTAATCCCAACAAACAATGAAGACACACAGCAGATTAAACAGGTATGCAAGTGAGTGTGTGTGGTGTAGTGCCTACCTGGTAGACAGCAAAGTCCTCTGGAGGTGTGGGCACCTTGTACTCCTCAATCAGCTCGTACATGTCCTTCACCACCATCGCCTCTCTCTCCAGGGGGTCAATCTGGGCAAGACAAACAAGCCAGGTGGACAGGTGTAAAACACCAGAAAACAATGACAGCAGGCAGGTGTAAAACAGGCACACAATGACGGCAGATGGGTGTAAACTACCAGAAAACAATGATGGCAGACAGGTGTAAAACAGGCACACAATGACAGCAGATGGGTGTAAAAAATACCAGAAAACAATGATGGTAAAGAGGTGTAGCAGCAAATAATGATGGCAGACAGGTGTAAAATACCAGCAGACCATGATGGCATCAAGTTATAAAATAAAATTTAAATGATGGTGAACTGGTTTGAACTGACAATAAATGTTCTAAATCTTGTACAGAAAGTGGCAACACAAACTGCATGGTTTATGTATTACAAACCAAACTTCCAGTGACTAAGGTGTTAAGACACTGTAATTTGTCAAAACCCTTTAATAACGGAAAAAAATAGACTAAACTGCATTATGTGATCTCCATGTTTGAATTAAAATGGCAGTACTAACACAGACACACTGAGATACATGCTTGTACGGACACACACACACACACACACACTGCATGCATGCACACGAACACACACCTATGCACTTTCACACACACACACACACACACACACACACACACACAAACACACACATATGCACTTTCACACACACAAACACACACACATGCACACACACACAGGCACACAAACACACACATATGCACTTTCACACACAAACACACACACACACAGACTTGTTGCACTCACCCTCATTTGGATTTCATCCAGGAAGGTCAGGGAGTGGACAAACTCCAGCGTTGTTGTGGGAACAGCTTCCAGTCTGAACTGGGCGTCTTGCAGCTCAGCGATGAGGCGGTCCACTTCTTTGCGAGCCAACACTGGCAGCAGTGCGTTAATCACCTGGCATACACAGCAACATGAACTGCACAAGTGCTGTCATAGCTAGACCTGAAGACACTCTTTCAGCTCCACAGTGTTGGGCGGTTCAGGCAGGGTTGTTATTTCCCTTGACTTTTACCTGGCATCACTTAAGTCCCTTGGCCGCTTCAACTTCCAATGCGTACTTTTTTTTTTTACAATGCAAGGCAGTGACGGTGAATTTGCTAATTTTACACTGCCAACTTTAATGGCATTTTTGAAGGCATGTAGTCTGAATGTGTTTGGCAACAAGCAGTAACTTGTTGCTCATGCTATATGATGCTCCCCAAAATGCATTTTTTCCACACACTCACAATCTTCTGGTCAGCTGAAAAATGATGCACATATGTGTTATCCATCCTTCATCACCTTTCTTTCCCCTGTAATTTTTGCAAATACAGCAGTAGAGGCATTTGTACTGCTCTACAATTCTAAGTTTCACTTCCACTGTTATACACAGCATGAACCAATGGCTGCTCAGAAATTGGTGCAAAAGTGGCAGCTGCGACCTTTTGTGACTCCTTGCACAAAAGGTTATGAAGGGCATTCACTCATGCAAACCAGCTTCGCTGAACCGCCCAATAGCATCAACAAACAAGGGAGTTAATTTGCACTCAAATGACATCACAAGAACATAACAGCAAAGAGCGGAGTCACCTACAGTAACTCTCACCTGGCACATGAGTAAATATACAGTACATAAACTCCACTAGATCTACATCTTCTAACCAAATATATATATTATGGTATATTATTAGATTTTTAAAATTTCATTTTAGGTACCCTTTTATTTTCAAATCTTCATCCTGTTGTTATTTCAGTGTCTCCTTCTATTTTCAAATCTTCATCCAATTGTTATTTCAGCTTATCTGTCTTAAATCATTAATTTTAATTGAATGTATAAATATAACACACAGCTTCAAAGGAAAGGGGAAAAAATCAGAAAGAACCAATTTTGCAACACTGAAAATTAAAATAATTAAAATTGAAGTACCCAAAAGCACTGTGTAGTGCAAAAATTACAGCATTATCCCTGGGACAAGCTTGCTATATCCTACAAAGCATACAGCAAAGAAAGCCAGCAAGGTTGTCCCAAAGTATATCTATTTGTATTATACATGCATGCTCAGATCAGAGTTTGGTCATGTCTGGTTACTGACAACTTTGGTTTATTCACTGAAATTGCTGTATGTAAATTCTTGCGTGGTTGGTGGTGGTATGGCCTGAACCCTTTTTTATTTTGTCCGTTGCATGTATTTCTACATTTCTGCTTCCTTTCGTATGGTGCATTGTGCCCTAGACCTTGCAAAGCGTGATGAACAATAGAAATGTCTATCATCCTTATTATTATTATAATTAAGATGTCTGCCTGACATCAGAGGACATGAAGCCCCACATCATCATCATCATCATCATCAGTCAGCGATCCCGACTCCCACTCACATCCAAGCAGCGCAGCGGTGAGGGTATCAGCAGCCCCTTCATCTTGGTGGCGTCGACGAGCAGCATGCCGATTGGTCGCTTCTCTTTGATCTTCACTGCCATGCTGTGCTGCTTGTGGTACTTGTCCAGGTGTTCGCCAAAGAAGGCCACGTCTGAAACACCACAGGTCAGCGTGTGAAACAACAACAACACTGCTGCGGCAAAGCAATGACAAGATCGCTGCAATGGCAATGAACCAATATGATCACAGCAATGAGAGCAACACAACGTTCAGATCAACACACCCCATTCACAAAAACACACCTATGACAACAACAGAGCATTCACGGCAACACAGCACTGACTACAACAACAACACAGCAATGACAAGACAACAGCACTGACAACAACACAGCAATGACAACAACACAGCAATGACAACAGCACTGACAACAACACAGCTATGACAAAAGACAGCACTGACAACAACACAGCATTGACTACAACAACACAGCAATGACAACAACACAGTGATTGTTCTTCTTCTCTGTCTTATGCACAACCATACTGGTAACTAGTAATAGTATTGAAAGTGTATTGGTGGAAAAAAAACTAAAACAAACAAGTTTAATTGTTAAGTGATTTCAGTACTAAACAAATTTCCTCCCATCATCATCATCATTATCATCATTATCATCACCATTATCATCATTATCACTCTCAAAGAAAGACCCACATGTTCATCCTCATTTTTCTTTGTTTGTTTGTTGTTTGTTGTTTAAGTCAGTTATATCAGTACCTCAAAAGAACACAAATTTAACTTCAAACCAAAAGGAACAGATTGACAGCTAAGACAATAACAGTGACAGACAATGAGCTAAAACATGCAAACAACTGCTTTCGTACTGCATGCAGAAAATATCGGAACAAAACCATTCATGTTGCTAAAATTTAACACAGAAATTCAACAACAAAGGCCTGAAAACAACAGGAAAACTGTTCAACCTTCTCGGTCTTCCATGGGAAAGTACAAGCCGCAGTCTGAAAATTAAGTTACACCAAAACATAAAACAGGTTGAATGCCTGCAGATTAATCAAGAACTAAAATACCTCATGTACAGAAAAGAAGGGTATATTCATTTAATCAATAATTAAAATACTGTGCACCCACACAGAAAAGTCTTTTCACTCATCAGTAACCAAAACTCTGCACTCACACACACACACACACACACACACACACACACACACACACACACACACTCTCTCTCTCTCTCTCTCTCACACTCACACACACAACACACACACACACACACACACACACACACACACACACACACACACACACACACACACACACACTCTGTCTCTCTCTGTCTCTCTCTCTCTCTCTCTCTCTCTCTCTCACACACACACACACACACCCCACACACACTCTCTCTCACACACTCACACACACACACACACACACACACACACACTCTCTCTCTCTCTCTCTCTCACACACACACACACACCACACACACACTCTCCCTCTCTCACACACACACACACACACACACATTCACAAAAAGGTCTGTTGATTGTTTATGACTATGAATGTGACCACAACCACAAAATGACTTATTTTGTACCTGTATCTCCCCCCCCCCCCCCCCCAACATCCGCATCTTTCTTCCTCTTCTTCAGGAAACCATATCACATATCGCACTCTCTCTCTCTCTCTTTTGCCCCCCTCTCCCTCTCTCCCCCTCTTTCTCACCACACACCTAGAATGACACACCTACCTCCACCCACACACACACACATGCATGTGCGAGTGTACACACACACACACACACACACACACACACACACACACACACACACACACACACACACACACACACCATGATCCTGTCTCCTGACAGCTTCCAGGTCAAGACTCTCGTTCTCGCGGTAGAATTCCCGGAAGGCCTCAAAGGTGTCAGCGTACTGGCTGGCGGCGTTGAAGGCCGCCAGAATGGCCTCCTGTCAAAACAAACCATCCGCACCGCTGCTGTCACCACAGGCACATCATCACGGCACACAGAGCATCTGTCATCTAGTCTGTTTTGCTGACTGTCCTTCACTGAACGCAGCACATTTAGAGCCTAGGCTTTGTACACATCACCCTCTTCAATGCATAATACCCAATAAAAAAATAAAAAATACTGCAAACTTTTAGACTATTTTTATTTATAATTCAAAGAACAAGCTTCGCAGATTGCTCACATATTTAATGCTAATTCACCAAACACAGCACGTTTAGAGCCTAGGATTTGTACACACTCTTCAACGGAAAATACCCCCCCCCCCCCCCCCCCACACACACACACACAAGAAAAAAAAGAAACAAATAGTGTTTAGCCCATTTTGATTTCTAATTTGAAGAACAAGTTTCATAGGTTGCTCACCTATTCAATGATAATTCATCCCATGTGCCCCAGGTACAATAATTCATCCCATGTGCCCCAGGTACAATAATTCATCCCATGTGTCCCAGGTGTGATAATTCATCCCATGTGTGATAATTCACCCCATGTGATGTATGTATGCCCTTCACTTCACAGCTCAGATGTCAGATCATTGCCATTTTCAATGATTACATTTTACACACAATATGAACCAGCCAGTTAAAGCATCACACTATTCAGCGAGTTATTCTCCAAGTCATTCTGGAAATTCCTGGCTTGTAAGTTTGACAGGAGACCAGCTCAACACACATAAACACACAAATACACACACACATTTACAGTGAGCTGGTTTGGCCAAGCAGTAAGGCGTAAGCAGAGGGACCTCGCTTCAAATCTGCTTCGGCTCTTTCACTTCAAAAGTTGCGGTCTGTGGACACTGTCCTGTGACTTTGTCCCTCACAATTATTAAACATTAAAATGGCTGTCATCGCTGCCCACCTTAATGCAGGAGTCATTCTGGTGGTGACAGTGCAGCAACAGGTACATAATCCCCCTCTTCCCCCACCTCCATACCCCCTCCCCCCCCCCCCCATAAGCCCTATGGTTTCTGTGGACGCTAAGCACCATGTTTACTTACTTTTTACACATTTATGTGTTTGCCTGAGAGTGAATGGTCACAATGTGAAACAGAATGTGGGTTTAAAACAACAAGGTCTGCGAGGATTGTGGGACTGACCCTGATGTTGTGGATGATGGTCTGCAGGTGCTTGTCATCTTCAAACATGGTGGCCAGGCTGGGACCGTCGCCACAGGTCTTCTCCTCAAACTTGTTGTTGATGATTGGCCTGCCAAGACACGAGAACACAGCTCAGCCTCACTCTAAAGCCAGTCAGCAAATACAAACATACACAGGCAACACGGCCTCATTATAATGCCAGGGTGTGCTGATACAAACACACAGGCAGCTGCACCTCAATATAATGCATGGGTGTGCAGATACAAATACACAGGCAGCTCCACCTCAATATAATGCGTGGGAGTGCAGATACAAATACACAGGCAGCTCCACCTTAATATAATGCATGGGGGTGCAGATACAGACACGCAGGCAGCTCAGCTTCAATATAATGCATGGGTGTGCATACACACACACACACACACACACACACACACAGACGCAGGCAGCTCAACTTCAGTATAATGCATGGGTCTGTGGATACACACATACACACACAGCCACACACAGAGACAGCTCAACCTCAATATAATGCCTGGGTCTGCAGATACAAACACACTGGTGGCTCAACCTCAATATAATGCCTCGGTCTGTGAATACAAACACAAAGGCAGTTCAACTTCAATATAAATTAATGCCTGCATTATAATGAAATACAGCCCCCCCCCCCCCCCCTGCATCCACCCCCACCCACCCCACCCCCCACCACTACCCCTCCAAGGGCCCCACACTCACCTGGTGAAGGCGTCAAAGTATGTGTCTGGCACCAGGTTCATGACGCTGAGCACGGCATCCTGGAACCGCTTGATGACCTCAGCCGTGCCCTCCTGGAAGTCATCCCCATCCGGGGAGAAGAGCAGCTGGTTGGGCTCGAGGATGAACTCCGTGATGAAGAGTGGAGGCAGCTTCTGCACACCCTCCTCCTCCTCCTCCTCCGCGCCCGTCTGCACAGACCAACCACCCCCAGCTTACACTGCAGCCTGCTGCTGGCACTGCGATGCAACTCCTGGTCCTGTCTCATCCCATCTCATCCCACCACCCGTTCAGCTTTTACCTTATCTGTCCACGGCTTTCAAATGTTGATTTTTACTTTATGTGTGGAATCCTTCTCCTTCTCGCAATAATAATAATCTAAATTATTAAAATCACTGTTCCCGTCAACAAACACCTCAGCTAAACCGTCCCTGAGTGTGTAACATCGGTGCTTGCTCACGATGTTGCAGAAGTTTGTAAAATACGAAGAAATTCTGCAAAATTTGCGCTGACCGTATCACGTAGGAATAAGTGAAGAAAGTGGGTTGTACTCATCTCCTTCTTTCATAAGCATGTATGTCTTTCTGACTTCTAAAACCAGTTTGACGAAGCAAATTTCTGCGGAATGGGTTAAGCGATTAAGGACAGTCCAGGCTAGACACTCAAGTAGCCATTACTATAAAAAATATAAAAAAATCACTTAAGGCCAGTACAGGCCAGACACTCAAGTAGCCATTACTATAAAAAAATAAAAATAAAAAATAAAATCGTTTAAGGCCAGTACAGGCCAGACACTCAAGTAGCAGAAGGATCTCAGTTCGAATCCTCTTCGGTTCTCCTTTCTCTTCAAAAGTTGTGGTTTGTGGACATTGTCTTGTGATTTTGTCCCTCACAATTAAACATTAAAATGTCTCTCATCGCTGCCCACCTTAATGCAGAAGTCATTCTGGTGGTGACAGTGTAGCGACAGGTATATAATCTCCCTCTCCTCCCACCTCCATACCCCCCCCCCTCCCCGTCCCTAGTAAACCTCATGGTTTCTGTGGATGCTAAGCACCATGTTTACTTACTTACTTACTCTCAAGTAGCCATTACTATTAATTTTTTTAATCACTTAAGGTCAGTACAGGCTAGACACTCGAGTAGTCATTACTAACAAAACACACTAAAAAAACCACCTTATAGTCCTGAAAGTATGGTAGCCATTCCTATAACTGTTAATTGCCAGACTGACTGGCTTGTGTCCCACCTTGTCTGTGATGTCCTTGTCCTTGTCCTTCTCCTTCTCCTCCTCCTCCGGCTCCTCCTCTTCGCCTTGGATCTGGGCCAGAGTGGGGGTGTTCTGCAGCTGCTCCGTCAGGTAGTTCAGCAGCGTGGACACCGAGTTCACCGCCAGCACGTGCATTGTGTTCACAATCAGGTAGTCAGCCAGGCGGATGAAGCTGAAACACAGTCAGGTAGTTCATCAGCGTGGACACTGAGTTCACCACTAGCACATGTACTGTGTTCACAGTCAGGTAGTAACCAAGCTAGATCAGAAGAGGTGTAATGAGTAACGGTAAAACCCATGAAGACTGTCTCACTCACCAAGTCAGTCGCTTGCAGTGTGCGAGCCAGATCAGAAGGTGTAACCCATACAGGTAAAACCTGTGATGACTGACTATAAAACCTGTGAAAACTGACTGTAAAACCTGTGAAGACTGTCTGTAAAACCTGTGTAAAACCTGTGAAGAGTGACTGTACAACCTGTGAAGACTGCCTCACTGTAAAACCCGTAAAGACAGTCTCACTGTAAAACCTGTGATGACTGTCTCATGGTAAAACCTGTGAAGACAGTTTCACTGTAAAACCTGTAAAGTCTCACTGTAAAACCTGTAACAACTCTCACTGTCAAACCTGTGAAGACTGTCTCACTGTAAAACCTGTAAAGATGGTCTCACTGTAAAACCTGTGAAGACGGTCTCACTGTAGAACATGGAAAGATGGTCTCACTGTAAAACCTGCAAAGACTGTCTCACTGTGAAACCTGTAACAACTCTCTCACTGTAAAACCTGTAAAGCCCGTCTCACTCACCAAGTCAGTCGCTTGCAGTGGGCACGCTTGTTGGCCTGTTCTGTGTAGGTCATCTTGTCCGGGGCCTCTCCGTAGATGTCCATGTCGTAGTTGCTCTGCATCAGGTAGCTGGACGCGGTGCCTGGCGCCCCTCCTGCACCCTCCCCTGCAACACAACGCAGGTCAAGGTCACTGACATCCTCACGCCATCCTCGCATGTACTCAGCACAAGGTCACGGCATCAGGTGTAAGGTACCTAGTTACTGCATCAGGTGTAAGGTACCTGGTTACTGCATCAGGTGTAAGGTACCTGGTTACTGCATCAGGTGTAAGGTACCTGGTTACTGCATCAGGTGTAAGGTACCTAGTTACTGCATCAGGTGTAAGGTACCTGGTTACTGCATCAGGTGTAAGGTACCTGGTTACTGCATCAGGCGTAAGGTACCTGGTTACTGCATCAGGTGGCTAGTCATGACATCAGTTAGCTAATCACTGTACCAGGCAGCTGGTCACTGCATCAGGTACCTCATCATTGCATGAGGTACCAGGTCACTGCCTTAAGCATGAGTCACAACATCAAGTTGGCTAATCACTGTACCAGGCAGCTAGTCACTGCATCAGGTACCTTGTCACTGCATCAGGTACCTGGTCACTGCCTCAAGCACTAGTCACAACATCAAGTTGGCTAATCACTGTACCAGGCAGCTGGTCACTGCACCTCCTCTTCCCCAATCTTTCTTCAATTGTTTTCAGCCTATTTTGGTGATGATCACACTGACCAGCGCTGGACACAATCCTAGGGAAACGCTGGTCTGTCAGTTTCACTGAGTCATCCATATGAACCGAGTTATCCACACGAACCAAGTCATCCACATAAACCGAGTCATCCACATGAACCAAGGCATCCACATGAACCAAGTCATCCACATAAACCGAGTCATCCACATGAAACAAAGTAACCCAGGGGTTAACAAATAACTGGGCACCATGGGCCCAACAAGATGAATGTGGATGAACCTGGAATTGCACAAAGGCATAACAGTCAGGCACCCAACTGAGTTCACCTTACCGTGGGCCCAATTAGATGAACATGGATGAACCTGAAAGTACACAAAGGTATAACATTAACAGACAGGCATCCAACTGAGTCCACCTTACCATACATTCCAGGGCTGTCAGCACCATCATAGAAGTAGTCGTCCGGCGTGAAGCCAGCCTCCAGCAGAGCTGTCCGGCATGCTGACCTCACCACCTCCTTCACCAGCTCACGGAAATCTTGCAGACGCCCAGCAACCTGATAAACAAACAGATTTTGTAGAAGACCCACAACCTGATAGACAAAAACAAATTGGTAGAAGACCCACAACCTGATAATAAATCTTGTATGATACCCACAACCTGACAGATAAAATATTTGGTAGAAGACCTACAATCTGACAGACAAAAATCTTGTATGAGACCCAGAACCAAACAGACAACAAATTTGACAGAAGACCCACAACTGACAGACAACAAAATTGGTAGAAGACCCACAACCTGACAAACAAGCATTTTTTCCATACATATGAAAGACCCACATCCTGACAAAGAAATAGTGTATAAGACCCACATCCTGACAAAACAATATTGTACATAAGACAATCTGACAAAGAAATCTTGTATGAGACCCACAATCTGACAAAGAAATCTTGTATAAGACCCACAATCTGACAAAATCTTGTATAAGGCCCACAATCTGACAAAGAAATCTTGTCTAAGACCCACAATCTGACAAAATCTTGTATAAGACCCACAATCTGACAAAGAACTCTTGCATAAGACCCACAGTCATTCAAAGAACTCTTGCATAAGACCCACAGTCTGACAAAGAAATCTTGTATAAGACCCACAATCTGACAAAGAACTCTTGTGTAAGACACAATCTGACAAAGAAATCTTGCGTAAGACAAAATCTGACAAAGAAATATTAAGACCTAAAATCTGACAAAGAAATCTTGTTTAAGACCCACAATCTGACAAAGAAATCTTGTTTAAGACCCACAATCTGACAAAGAAATCTTGTATAAGACACACAATCTTGTACAAGACAAAA
>OY757558.1:8163243-8168243 GCA_963584105.1 Alviniconcha strummeri | reverse complement strand
ACACTGACACTTGGGTTTGGTGGAGGGTGGTTGGGTCGGTTGCTCCACGTGAATACGTCCCCTGGGGGACAGCAGTCGCATCACTTCTGGCTTTGGTGAGGCCAGCCTCACCATCATCTCATCCTGCAGAACAAACAGTCAATGTGTCTGACACCCACTTAACACAACAGTCAATGTGTCTGACACTTAACACAAGTCAATGTGCCTGACACTCACTTAACACAACAGTCAATGTGCCTGACACTCACTTAACACAACAGTCAATGTGCCTGACACTTAACACAAGTCAATGTGCCTGACACTCACTTAACACAACAGTCAATGTGTCTGACACTTCACACAAGTCAATGTGCCTGACATTCACTTAACACAACAACGTGCCTGACACTCACCTAATACAACAGGCAATGTACCTGACTCTCACTTAACACAACAGTCAATGTGCCTGACACTCACTTAACACAACAGTCAATGTGTCTGACACTTAACACAAGTCAATGTGCCTGACATTCACTTAACACAACAACGTGCCTGACATTCACCTAATACAACAGGCAATGTACCTGACTCTCACTTAACACAACAGTCAATGTGCCTGACACTCACTTAACACAACAGTCAATGTGCTGGACACTCATCTAACACAACAGTCACTGTACCTGACACTCATCTAACACAATAGTCAATGTACCTGACTCTCACTTAACACAACAGTCAATGCACCTGACACTCACTTAACACAACAATGTACCTGACACTCACTTAACACAATGCAACAGTCAATGTACCTGACACTCACTTAACACAACAGTCAATGGTCCTGATTCTCAATTAACATAACGATCAATGTACCTGACAGTGACACTTAACACAACAATCAATGTACCTGACACTCACTTAACATAACAGTCAATGTACCAGACACTCACTTAACACAACAGTCAATGTACCCGACACTCACTTAACACAACAGTCAATGTACCTGGCTCTTTCTCATCATAACAGTCAACATACCTGATGCTCACTAAACCCAACAGTCAGTGTATGTGACTCACACTCAAACACAACACAACAAACAGCCAATGTACCCGACACTCACTTAACACAACTGTCAATGCACCTGACTCTCACTCAAACACAACAAACAGCCAATGTACCCAACACTCACTTAACACAACTGTCAATGCACCTGACTCTCACTCAAACACAACAAACAGCCAATGTACCCAACACTCACTTAGCACAACACAACAGTCAATGCACCTGACTCTCATTCAAACGTAACACAACAAACTGTTAATGCACCTGACTCTCACTCAAAGTCAAACACAACACAACAAACAGCCAATGTACCTGACACTCACTTAACACAACAGCCAATGCACCTGGCCCAACTCTCGCTCAAACACAACTCGACAAACAGCCAATGTACCTGACACTCACTTAACACAACAGTTGATGTACCCAACTCTCACACCACAAACACAAGACAAGTAAGTAAGTAAGTTGGTATTTTATGCCCAGTCAACCAGTATGGTTATATCAGGGCGAACACAAGACAACAAACAGCCAATGTACCTGACACTCACTTAACACAACACAGCAGTCAATGCACCTGACTCTCAGTCTCAGTCACTCGAACACAACACAACAAACAGTCAATGCACCTGACACTCACTTAACAAACAGTCAATGCACCTGTTTCTCACTCAAACACAACAGTCAATGTACCTGACTTTCACTTAAAACAATGCAAACAGTCAATGCACCTGACCTTCATACAGTCAATGCACCTGACCTTCATTGAACACAACAGTCAATAATAATAATAAACATGTACTCTTTCATGTGCTATTTCTCCAAATCGGAGAACGTAGCCCATTACATGAAACAAAGAATAAAACGCAGCCAAAACAAACATCCACGAGCACACACACACACACACACACACACACAAACACACACAGTGTCAGTACACCCAACTCTCACTCAACTCAACAGAACACAACAGTCAATGCAGGGTACAAGGGATACTGCTTCTCTCAGAAAATTACAGAGTATTATTATTACCGTTACTGTTAGTTCTAACCTGTTTCTGTTGCAGATCCTGAGGCAGGTCTGGCAGTGGCGAGACCAGGTCGGGTCGATCCAGCGGCTCCACGGACCCCCGGCGCTTCAGGCGTTTGGCGTCTGGCTCTTCTGCACCTCGGGCAGCCTTCCTCGCTTCAATGGCTTCCCGGTTCTTGCGGTGGATGTACGACGGCTCATTGCGAGCCTGGTACTGCTGCAGGCTGGGCTGAGGGCAAAAGTGATCAAAAGTGTACATGTATTGATGTAACAATAATTAAAGTATTTGTAAAGTGCAAAATCAATTGTCATCCCCCCCCCCCCACACACACACACACAGGCACCTGCACACATGAGCATTCTGACTATACAAAATTAAAATTTATGCAGCTCATACTGGTGTAGGCTCAGCTGCTTGCAAAAGCAACAACAGCGTACTTACAACACAGTGCCTGTCCAGGACTAGTGGGTGTAGAACTGGCTCAGTGGAAGAGCTGACTGAAGCTGACATTTTGCTAGATTTCTCTCTCCCCCTCCCACCCCACCCCCCCTTTTTATTTTTTATTCAGCTGCTGCAACACTCACATCATAAAAAGTACAAGCTGATATAATGTGATACAATACAATACCATAAAAATGGCATAATACTTTATTAATCTTTAAAAAACAAACTCAGTTGTCCGCCTTTGACAAATAATAAAAAGTACATAAAAACGTAATTAAATACCATACAGTTTCACACACAAATCACATTGCATACCAATGGCTCAATCTTCGGTCCCAGGGGCACTGTAATGCGCTTCGTCTGAGACTGTGTCACCCCTTTGAACCTCAGAGCATAGGGGTTGCTGGACACCTGCATGGGGGCGTAGGAATACAGGCGCTGCTTCAGCTTCTCAACGCGATCCAGTCCGGGCAGCCTCGGCATCTCCACATCATGGGACTGTCTACTACTTTCCAGGCCGTTCATCATCACTGGTGTGCCGCTACCAGCCATCTGTTTAAATAAGGCAATCAGACAACAAATCACTTAAACAGTCTGCATCATTAGTTTTTACCGCCATCTGTTGTTGTTTTTAAGGAGTCAGTCAGACAACAAATCACCTAAACAGTTTCCATCATCAGTTTTTACAGCCATCTGTTTAAATGAGTCAGTTGGACAACAAATCACCAAGATAGTTGGAAGAACCAGTCAAATAACAGCCAGTACATCTAACTGACTGCAGATTTTTTTCTTTGCCTTTGGCATATAATGCTGTTCTTAACCAGTTAAATACAGGAAATTACTGGTTAATCATGTGAACCCTGACCAAAATAACCTGCAACTGGCATGCACTGAAAATGTCAGTCTTCAGAGTTGGACATTATCCAAACACCTAAACAGACGCTAGATCAGTATGGATGAAGGGTGAGTGCCAAATTTCAAAACACTTCTTAAGGTTCACACCTGGCTCTGTGCCATCTTGTTATTGACGATACATCAACTGTGACGGAACTTAACAGTGTCAGACGTCACTGCCACTGCACCACGTGCATAATGATGAAGCAATATTAATTTTTATATCATAAACTATTCAGTCAGCCTTTCTGTCAGACATCACTACTACACCCACAACAACAAAGCATCTTATATTATAAACTATTTGGTTAACCTGAAGGTGACATTCAGTTTCAAAATCTGGCCAGTTTGGGGAAGAACTCCCAGAAGTTTCCAATGGCACTTGCTCTTAGAAATTATTGATCATCCAAATGAAACCATTATTGTAATCATACAAAAAAGTCCTGGTCCTCATACTAAGCCTTTTCACACTGATTCCAAGCATCTACCATCAAAAATACATATAATATTATATCCGATAGGCGATACGGTCCCTGCTCTAAAAATATTTTTTTACACTACTGAAAATGAAGAACTTCAAATATCATCAAATCAAAATTGTGCACTGAAATTTATAGCCTTTATACGTTCCTTGCTATCTTATTTACAACATATGCTGGTTTCTGCCTAAATTGTACAATTATCTAAAGACGGCTGACTGCTATTTTTGGTAATTACCAAAATATTTTGCAATGCATTGGAAAAGCGCCAATTCAAATGGTCTACTGAAGTGTATCAAAACAACTGATTCCATAACAGATTTGTACCGCAGATACCAAGCAAATTAGATATCTCACCTCCGTTAATCGATGTGTCGTGTATCACAGTCTTTAGCAAATGATCAGGGAGGGTAGATCTCTGCTGAGAACAGTCATGAAATATTCATCTCTCTGTTAGAGTCGCACGCAAACTTCGTCCGCCATTGTAGTTGCGCCGATCTCCAAGCAACAGTGCCGGAAATAGCCGATAAATACCGAGTGACTTGTTTCCGTAATAATAAAATATAACTATTAATCATATTTGATACTAGTTTCTACTTAAGTCAGAATCAAAATGTTATGACTCTGATCTAAATGCCAATTCAGGTGCAAATGAAGAAAATTCGACACTCTAACACACGATTTAAAACATGGATACAGAGAAAGACTGTGACTAAGATGGGCATCAAAAGTAGACCTGCTGTTAAGAAGAAGAAGAAGAAGACCAATAATAATAATAATAATAATAATAATAATAATAATAATAATAATAATAATAATAATAATAATAATGACAGCAGCAAGAACAACAACTGAGACTGAACATGAACAACAACAACAATAATAATACACCCTTTAATGTGCTATTTCTCAGTCTAAACTGGAGCACTCACTGAGCCGGCCATTACAAAGCCAAAGAACTAAAACACAGTGCCACGAAAAGAAAATACTGCGCTTTGGAACTTTGAGGAGCTTGACACGATGAACGAAGGTTTCGTGTTGGTTCATATGCACATAGAGTCTGGGAAAGACCTGATCATTATACAGTACCACCACTGTGTCAACCAACCGTGCCA
>OY757558.1:8137438-8163043 GCA_963584105.1 Alviniconcha strummeri | reverse complement strand
TGTGTCTCTCCATCCTGATAAAACCAAATTTATCCTAATAACAACCAAGAAAAACAGACAAAATTTAACTTTGAAATCCTCGCCTATTTCCATCGAAAACCAAACTGTCAATGAAGTCGCCGACAACCACAAAGTTTCAGGTGTGACCATTGACTGCAGTCTTTTCTGGTCCAGTCATGTGACTGCTTAATGTAAAAGAGCTTTTTCACGAACTGAATTTACCAGCTGTCCAATTAAACACTTTCTGAACCATCATGCCAGAAAAAAAAATGTTTTCATGCCAATATTCAATCCATCATCGACTACGGATCGACGCTGTGGCACTCATCAAGTGCAAATACTTAGTCTTGAACTTTTAGTGGTTAGTTTACATAAAAGAGGGCTCAAGGCAATTCTCCTGATCACAAGGCAGTTCTCTGGCGATTTCAGACTATAACTTCCTGTTCTTCAGTCCTCAAATAAAGGCTTAACTACAACAAGGGAGTTCTGATACACAAAATTATGTCCGAAAAAGGCTAATTTAGGGCTATTTTTTTCCTAAACCAGTCACTGACTCAGTAAACCGCTCAATATACCAGGCCTAGGATCGACCTTTTCAAGTCTAGCCTAGTATATTCCGGTAGTGTTCTTTGGAACTCAGTTCCCGCCGACTCTCATAGACTACCATCCAGCACTGGAACTTTTAAATCACGTTACATGTCATACATTATGCGCTAATTCTGTGGTTAGCGGCATTGCATTGTATTTGGTGACTGACCCGCCTGCAACGTTCTACCGATTGTGTCTCCCATTCATCACGCATTTACCCTCAAAATAACGTTTGCTGTTGATGATTTCATAGCCCCAAAGTATAGCCTGTCTGTATTCCTCCTGTCTCATGTCATGTTTGACGTCTAACTTCATTGATTCCGCCGATCGGTCAGTCTACGGATATGACCCGGTGGTGTGTCATTACTGAGAAAAATTTATCAGTGTGTACACTAGATCTAGAGTAGTTCCGGCCTTGTTTGGGCGAGGGCTGGATCAGTGTAAAAAAAAAAAAAAAAAAAGCACTGACATACTTATCGATAACCCTCGTAAATAAATAATTTGTATCCCCCCCCTCTCTCTCTCTCTCAGTCTCTCTCTCTCTCTCTCTCTCTCTCTCTCTCTCTCTCTCTCTCTCTCTCTCTCTCTCTCTCTCTCTCTCTCTCTCTCTCTCTCATCGAGTCAGTCTCAGTCTCTCATCTCTCTCTCGACTGCCGGAAGGCTGTGCCACATCAGTTTTAGTTAGGATGGAATGGGGGGGGGGGGGGGGGGGGGCTGGAGACAGAGATGTACAAAGGAAGAAACCAAACAAACAAAAAACAAGTCTTCTACCTCTGCATCTGGATCTGGTTTGGCCAGTCAGTACTGACGTTGCAGGGACGGGTCATTACAGCTGGTATTGGTCATTTTCACAACGGAGGAATACACACTTTTGTGGAAAAATAAAATAAGAAACAAACAAACGAAATGAATGAAGAGTCACTAAACTGACAAAAAGACGGAACTGCACAATTTTATGTGTTTCACGTACCCAAACTGAACAAAGTTTGCGTCATTCTCAACCTTTCTCTGATCCACCTTTTCGAAAGTACTCGGAAGTAAAGGTGATAGCAGACGGGGGCAACTTGGGCGCTAGCTGAAGTGCATTAGCGGCTTGAGGAAGGATATATTTCGTTGGTGCTCCATCAAGTGGTAAGTCTGCGCTTTCAGTTTTAAGAGATCAGTTTAGTGTCTTAGTCGTTTTGCTTTGTTTTCGATGGTGGAGGTCACGCCGAGAAGGACCGCACTGCCGAACGATCGTCTGCCAGTGGCCGACCTGTCCTTTTTCGGACACTTTGCAGTCTGCAGTGATGCCAGACCGATGTCGATGATATAATCTGCTGTGTCTTGTCTCTCTGTCAAAAGCGAATCGGACCTACTCTTAACTCTGCAGCGGCCTGTGTTGACTGTCCGTACCACATTGTAACACTTTATTTATTAATAGAAAGTACTGTGGGAATTTTGATTATTTATCGTGATGCCCAATCGGCAATCGCACCAAGTTTCTAAACTCGGAGCTCTAGCGTATCAGTCATGGACGCGGTATGATAATACAGGTCAGACCGGGTGTGTCTCATTTTCCGGCTTATAAAAGTAGGGCTAAAGTAGTATTAAAGTATGATGATCGTGGCTGATGAGATCTTATCTCTTCTAGTACTAATTAATAGTAAATTTTAGTGCCTGTTGTCGTGTTGATGTAGTCATGGATGATCTAAAAAAAAAAAAAAAAAAATGGATGGCCCTTCGGCAGGTCGGTGCTAACATTAACAATACTTTAGTTAAACCAACATTAACACAGTACCAGTTATTAAATTTAATACTAATCTTTCTGTGACTGACTTTCTAACCAATTATTTTGATTTCACTCTCATTGGTAACAGAAAAGAGTTGATTTTGTTGCTTTTTTTTATTTTTTTATTTATTCTCAGTTTTGTCAGCTGCCCAAGCTGTTGTTCCACTACTAAATAGTAAACTTTCTTTGACTGATTTTGTAACCAGTTATTTTGATTTTCTTCTCATACACTGAGAAAAGAGTTGATTTTGTTGCAGTTTTGTTTATTTGTTTTCTTCCGTTATCAGCCTAGGCTGTTGTTACACTACTAAACTTTCTGTGACTGATCTTATATTCTTATAGTTATACTAGTTATAGAACATATAACCAGTTATTCTGATTTTACTCTCATAATTTATGACACAAAAGAGTTGATTTTGTTGCTGGTTTTGTTGTTATTGTATGTTTTTCTCCAGTCAGCTGCCCTGGCTGTTGTTACACTACTAAACTTTCTGTGACTAATTTTATAACCAGTTATTTTGATTTTACTCTCATTTATAACACTTAACAAAAAAGAGTTAATTTTGTTGCTGTTTTTCTGTTTTTGTTTTCTTTCATCAGCAGCCCAGGCTGTTGTAACACTACAGTTAGCAAGCGGTGTTTACAAAGAACTAAACATACTAACCATGGAGGGCATAACCGCTGTACTGACAGACACGGAGGTAAAGCATGAGTAGTGACCAGAGTACAGTTTGTGTTGATGCAATGCTTGCTGCCCCACAATGGCTGTAGGCTTAGACAATGTAGAGTGAGACTCCAGAGTGACACTGGCAGGCATGAGCGCTTGTCAAACCGTGAGTAATCGGGAACAGAACAAGGCCCAGAAAAATGTCTTTGTTGCTGTACTTATGGCATGTAGTTCGAGTGCTAATTAACTCCCTTGTGTGTTGATTCTAAACCATGAGTAAGTAAACATGGAGCTTAATGTCAGCAGAAACTGTATGGCTTATTGGGGACAGGGAGAAGGGGGGGGGGGGGGGGGTATGGAGATGGGGGAAGAGGAAGATTATATACCTGTTACTACACTGTCACCACCAAAATGTCTCCTGCATTAAGATGGGCAGCGATGAGAGCCATTTTAATGTTTCATTAATTGTGAGGGACAAATCACAAGACTTTGTCTACAGACCACAACTTTTGAAGAGAAGGGAGAGCTGAAGTGGATTCAAACTGAGCTCTCCAAAAAACAAAATGTATGAGGAAAACACTGACACTGTGACAGTGACACCAAGTGACAGTTACCCTCAAACTCCAAGCACTGGTTTACGACATCCTTCCTCCAGCCACTGCCATAATTGATTACACCATAGGTCTCCCATGTCGGTGCAAACTCCAAGCACTGGTTTATGACATACTTCCTTCAACCACTGCCATATTTAGTTACGCCATAGGGTCCAGAAAACTGTCAGCTAACGAGCAGGGCTTTTTGCTGGAGCTCAAACAGTAGTAAGTTTGTTACAAACAACTCAAATTATATCAGACATTAAAATGATTTGATTCATAACTGACCATGTAGCTTTGCCAGCTCAAATAAAACCAAAATTGTTTGACTCGAGATGGACCCTTTTTATTTTACCCTGGGTGGATGCGTCTCATCTTTACGTGCGTGCTAGGGTGCTTGGTTGCTTCCACAGTCTAATCAGTACTGAAACCGTTCGGAGGGCGCTGACCGCGTCACTGGACAGCTGTGCAGAGATAAAGAGTGCCCCTTCAGTGGCATAACTAAATCTGGCAGAGTCTGGAGGAAGGTGCCGGAAAGCAATGCTCAGACTCAGAGTGTGATGTTGGTGATCAAATGGCAGTAAGTTTGTAACACTAACAGAGAAGTTATGAGGCATTTCTTTTACAACCACCCACATCGCTTAGGCCAACACAAATAAAAATAACCAAAATATTTGAATGGAGACAGAACACTTTTTTATTTTTATTTTTAAATCTGGGGTGGACACACCTCATAATAGTCATATCCACGTGTGTGCTTGGACATTATGTTGCTTCCACAGTCTTATTTAGTTATTAGTATTTAGTATTAGTAATACTAATAGTAGCCAAACCTTTCAGAGGGTGCTGACAGTGTGGTGGACAGCTGCACAGAGACGAAGAGTGACCCTTCAGTGGCGTAGCCAATTCTGGGAGAGTTTGGACTTGGAGGGAGGTGCTGGAAAGTTATGCTCAGAGTTTGGGTTAGACTTAGTGTGAGAGTCCAGAGTGACCGACACTGGCAGGCATAACTGCTTGTCAGACCATGAAGAGAACAGTGACAATAAGTCAGTAAGTGACACCAGTGTGACAGAACCCTGTGTGATAAATTGTGCATGTTATGGTGCCTGATGATGTTGGGGTTGTTTTGTTTGTTTGTGGTTTTTTTGTTTTGTTTTTTGGGGGGTGGGGTTGTTTGTTTGTTTGTTTGTTTTGTGTTGTGTTTTTTGGGGTTGATTTTATATATTGTAGAGTCAGTGTGCTGTGCACAGTGTATGTCTGTGGAGAGAGAGAGAGAAAGAGACAGATAAATTTACCGAACAAGTTAACACATATATTCTTTTTGCGAGTTTATTTACATTGGCACTGGCAGTTCATAAGCAAACCGGATATTGATAAAGGCCTCTATTTCTAAAGGCGTATTACTTCTAATATTACTGTTTAACTTTAAATCATAAATGTGGACAAGAACCAGAAGAGGGAGAAGAAACCCACCAGTGCCAATATTGCTTCTAAAGACTGTCCATTATTCCCAGGGTTGTGCCCCCTTTTTCACAGCGGCCTTGTGTGGGAAAGTTGTAATGGGTATGTCACTGTGTGCATGTCACTGTGAAAAGGAAATTGCCAAGTGAGTTCTAACCAAAGGGGAGAGTGAGTCACTGGCTCAGCGTCATTCACACTGTCACAGTGTCGCGCAGTCACATAATGTCCTTTGTTGCAAGCAGCCCACCAGTTTCTGAAGCATGCTCTGATGCTGTAATTGTACAAATTTGTGTACATTACTGTTAAGTGTTATCATGTACACTACCATATTACTATTACTAGTGTATTAGTATTAGTCGTTTAGTGCTGTTCAAATTGCTAGTCCGGGATTGCAAACACTGTAGAGCATTGAAACTGTTAGTTCCGGGTTGCAAACCCTTTTTAGAGTGTACAGCAAATGTGTGTTTAGAAAAAAAAAAGCATGCTTATAAGTTATATAATCATAATGACTTAGTGGCAAAAGGTGTGCAAGAAAAGAGGACAGAGGTACTAGAAAATAAAGTTGACAGGATGTGAGTGAGTAATGCATTCTTTGAATGAACACATGTGAAGTCATCCACCAGTGAAGGGAGAAGGCAGTGCTGCTCTTCGTTCCTGAGAAATTTGACTTTCAGTGTGATTTGTGACAAGATGTTGAACATTACACATTACAACAAGCCCACATCACTGTGCTGTTAATCAAGCAGTTAACTGCGAAAACCCAACTGATCTTACAAGATGTAATCCACATGAGTATTACCAAGTGAATTGTTGTTTTGTGTCACACAGAACAGCATGCTACACATAGTTTGTTGCAATAGATAATGTTGAACATACAGCCAATCTTGAACATTTTTAAATGAATAAAAAGCAACACAGTGTGAAACATAAACAGTTATTCTTTAATAGATTCTAGAACAAAATGTGACAAGGAAGAGTTGATGATTTTTTTTCTTCAGATTTAAGCCTGTTCTTAACTGGGCGAATGTTTGTTCGCCAAACATGCTTGGGACAGTTTGACGAACTATGATTCATTTCTTAATTGAACTTTTAGTTCGCCGAACATGGTTCAGACAGTCCAAACTTTACTTGGTTCTCAATTGGCTTGTAATGAGATGCAAGCTTCGGCCCAAACTTGCAGCAGATGCACAGCAGACAGTATGATCGAAAATGTAGGCTAAAGTCAAGTCAAGTCAGTACACTTTCATCATCCCTCACAGGGTACTTCAGCTAACTACAATCTCATTCTGGGTCTCCGAGGCAAGGCTGTGCCTCCCACAAGTCAACAAATAAACAAATTCCCTCTGAAGCGAGTGAAGAACATAACACTGTCATCCATTTTTTTTCTTTTCTTTTTTTTCTTCATCCACAGGAGAGCTCTGCTCACAGCCAATCAGACGCACTGATCGTTGAATAGGGCAAATGTTCCCAGAACATGTTGAGCAAAGCTTTTTGTACCCGGAATATAGCTTCGACGAATACTTCCAACTAGGTTCGCGAAGAAAAGTTCGCCCAATTAAGAACCAACTAGCTTCACCGAATACTTCCAACTACGTTCATGAAGAAACATTCGCCCAGTTAAGAACGGGCTTTAAGCTTTCTTGACATAAACAGCAAATGATGTAAGAAATATGTTGAACATTACTATTTCAACAAGATGTACAATGCTCTTTGTTTCTTGATGAAAATGATAAATCAGTAACTTTTTATTACTGTAAAGTATAAAGATACATAACTATTTCCATGTGAACAGTTTTTGCTGCAGTAATTTTGTTGTAGTGGATAATATAATGTTAATGAGACAACATGGTACTTTGTTTTACATAACAAAATAAGTTATACTTATTATTTAACAAACAAGTTGTCAAGTAAGTGTTTTGTAAGAGAAAATGGAGCAAGTAAGAGTGAGTCACTGAGTGCAACTTTTGCTGCTTTTGGGTGTCACAGGAAAACACACCCAACCTGTCATCCATGCATTTCTTGATCATGTTGACTCAGGTTGCCAGGGCAAAAATAGTTGAACAGTTAACTTAAAAGTGAAAGAATTAATAATAATAAAATATAAAAAATCGTAATAAATATTACTAAAAAAAATCACAGCCAAAGAATAATGCTATTAAGATCGGCACCTTACATTTTTAGAACTCTTGAAGGCAGACAGTTATGGTCACTATAATTATGTCGACCATTATTATTTCCACAGCTTGTGTTGTAATCGTAATGTTCAACACCTAACTTGACGACTTTACCCTGTGTAAGTTCAAATTGTGTACCATACATGATGATTTGTTTGCAGATGTAGTTTGTAAACAAAATGTACTGCATTAAGTGCAAGCAAAAAATGTAAAGAATACAATCAGAATATACTGTATATAACCAATCTGCTGTCACACATTACAATTTCAACACACACCCATGTTGTAACTTTGTAAGAAACTCAGTGAAAACAAATTTACGAAAGCATCTGAACAAACTTTAGATTGACAGCAACAAAAACTCAATCTGAATGCTAACATTCCGATACTTTTAAAAGATTCGGCATATATATACCAATATAAATATCGTATAACTGGAAGATTTGACTAAATCTCCGATGAACGTTTTAATTAAGTTGAACGTTACGGTCTTCAAAAATATTACCACACACCTTTTGCATATCAGAACGTCTCTTCCATGTGCTAAAAGCGAATGACCTGGGTGTGTAACATGGCTAACCGGAAGTAGTGCAAAAGCGTGAAAACTTTTTCCTTTTGCTTGTTTAATCTAATACTGTAACAGTAATACTTTGTTGAACGTTATTTATTGCAAGAATGGCAAAATATATTTTTAAAACTACCCAGACATTTGGCAGTAAAATAAAACATTGGTGCCTGATGCAGTGACATACCACAGTGACTGGAGTAATGTTGCGATGAAAGAGAAAGTCCGTTCTTCACTAGATTGTCTGCAGATGCTGGTCGTGAAACATTTCAACACACATAACGTTCGACCAAGGGATATTTCGGAGCCTCTAACTCCAAAAACAAAACTTAGTCATAATCAATTTTATATGTGCAAATCGGTGGCTGAGGTAATGTTTTGATTCGTCATGTATGTGAATGAAAGCATCGAAAGCACTCACCATGCGTGTGTCCATTTTCAGGGGTTGAATTTTGGGGCGCTTTTCACTTTCAAAAAATAATATTTCTCCGGCTGTTCCAGATTTGGAAATTGGAGCTCATATTGTTTCCACTGTGATACTGACCAGTTATGAATGCCCACACAAAGCAACAACAAGACAAAGTGTTTCAAACAGATTTTATTGACAGTCAAAAATCCAACCCCCCATTTGCGCACCTTTTGGCACTAAGTCATGAATATATATTGTTGTAACCAAGCACGATGCTGACACATTGACATTATTAGTGACAGTGATTTATTTTGAAAGAACAATCCTACATAACTAGTTGAAATTCTGCCTCTTGAGCCTACTGGCGTACTGCAGAATTATGTGCAAGCCCAATAGATTTAAATTTATATAAAAAATAATACTAACAGTAACAGCACTACTTTTGGTATTTGCAAGCTTGGAAATGTTGGAGTTGGACACAACATGGCAGTCAACATTTTTGACTGGTGCCTGGATCTTGGCTTAGAAGTCAGGTCTTGGCTTTTCACTGACCAGTAATATTTTTAATAATAATAATAGATAACTTTTGTCTAGTGCTATTCTCTGATGTACACAGACTCACTGCGCTTTACAACACTCTCCAACATTCTAACTTATCTAAGTGAAAACAGTCAAAGGTAATAATGTTCATGAAAGTAATACATGTTATAATACAGTCACATGGTGGTACTGACACAGTGGCAGATTCCTGGCTGGTTTGTTTACCTTCTTGAGTAGGCAGTCTATTCAGGCTATCAAAGTATCATCAACCGGTTCAGAGCTGGTGGAATGAACTGCTTCAAAACTATCATCACATCTTCAAAAACAAAACAAAAAAGTCAATGTTCTGTGTTTTCATGACATCATGATTATGCTAAGCTGCAAAATGTGGTCAGTCCCACACATGTGTACAAATGAATGGCTGGAAACTAGTGATGTCGTAGGAAACTGATTTAGGCAGTGAAGTACTAAACCTGTACCACTGACCTTTGATGTCACCCACCCAGGTAGGTCTGGCAGCTGCCAGACTTGATATATGTTCTGACAACCAGACTTAACACCCTGATGTCCGAGAGACAGAGACTGAGCAAGAGAGAGACTGCTTAAAATCAAATGTTCACCTCTGACTTAGAGTCTAAGTTCTGACTAAAACTAATAAAACTAAAAGTAAACTGGTAAAACTAAAAGTAAAGTGCATTGTCATACAGATCTGGACATTTGTATACATGTACATGTATACAACTTTACAAGTATACATGTATTAATTAGTGAACACATGGGATTTGTCTCACTTGGAGTGATTGTGTGAAACTGAGCGTGAGACAGGTTTGGTTTGTGTGAGAAACACTTCTTCTTTTTTCTGTGTATAAATTTGTGACCCCAGGTTAGTGTTATTTGTCAGCCCTTTCAAATAAGTTAATAACAAATTCAAATTGTCATCCTTGAGAGTATAAAAATTATGCTTCAGGTTGCTGCTTAGTCCGTTAGTCTGTGGATTTTATTTTTAATGCCCTGCTGGCCATCTGTACACTGTGGCTGTAGTGTCACCTCAGGATAAGTTGTTTCAGCTTATTTGACTAAATTTACAAATTATGTTGTCAGTATAACTATTGCTCTATGGTAATTAGTGTAATAGAATAGTAATTAGCCTGTTAATGTGTTATGTGGGAAAATAGCACAGTTGTGACAGTATTATACTATTACTAGTATTAATACAAATTACAATACAATAGCCTACCCTCATTAACATAATCTATCATGCAGTTAATTTGAGCTGTGTCCCCTGGTCCTGATATTATTTATATCTGTATATATATATATATATGTAGCCCCCCCCCACACACACACACACACCCATCTCCCCCCCCCAACCCCCCCCCCACACACACACACACCCATCTCCCCCCCCCCCCCCTCCATCCCCACACACAGACACAGAGTCAAAAACACGCCCACCACACATGCACGCATGCACACACCCACGCATGCGCACACACACACACACATACACACAGTGACACACACACATACTCTCTCTCTCTCTCTCTCTCTCTCTCTCTCTCTCTCTCTCTCTCTCTCTCTCTCTCTGTGACTTTGAGATTATACTATTGTGTATATAATATATATATATTTATATTATATAGAGAGAGTGTTATTATTATTGTAATGGAGCTGTGGTGTGTAGAAGGACAGTGCCCCAGGCAGAGGAGTCAGTAAAAATGGAGACCACAGGCGTATGGCAGCAATCAGGTTTTATTTGCTCAGCCGCAGACAATTTTCAGCACACCCAAAATCCTCACTCGCACGCATAGATAAGAGAATGGCACGGGCCGCAAGGAACACACGCCATCGCTACGTACAGTAAAATCGCCCCTCTGGACCACAAAATGGCTGACAACTGTGTTTCCTTGGCCTGCACAAATACAGTTTCCTCTACAATAACTAAACCAATTAAAGCATGAAAAACATCAAATAAAAGCTACAGTTACAATCTTTTAAACCATAAAAACAAAATGTACACACATGACTTATTTTATTTACAACAAGAGTGGGAAGTGTGGCTTGTGCCTGTCTATGAACAGATTCGTGCAACTAAATCACCACTAACACAATGTACAAAATATAACTGTCACTAAAACTTACACCAGAATAAAGAACACGCTTCCACGGTTAAAATGGTACATAACAATTACAATACAACGCTCTGTAAGAGAAGCAAGACACATTCAAAGACTAGCATTAAAACAATCGGTGCGAACTTTCGCCTCGGGTGCATAATCTTAGTCGCAGCAGTGCTGATAGTGATATTAAGTAGTCTATGAATACAACTTAGCTTCTACAGTACACCATACTTAATAAGTTAATTTCAACCCAAAATAAACACTAAACATGAAGTCAGCTAAGCAAATTACTATACGACAACGCATTGATCGACACAGAATTACTTTAATCGAGTCAAAACAACGATTCCCTACTATTCACTAGTACTAAACAAAGCGCACCATGCAGACGACGGCTATAAAAAGAATGGACCTAGAAAGGCATCGGCTACTGATTAAGCTCAATCCTGCGTCTAAATAAACGTTTGATAATCATGCTAAGATGCCAAAATATATTACACATGGCTTAGTGCATAAAAAGAACTACGTGAACAAAGAGTAGGTAAACAAACAAGCGGTCAAAATATTAAAGGGAGAAAACAGATTTGAAAATGGCGTGCACTGGTGGCTATCGCCAGTCGGCTGTGTGAAGGCCATGTGGCGTTACGCCACATGTCGTGTTTCAAAACAAAAGCGTTGTCTGCTCCGGTTCCTGGTTACTATCAGTACAGTAAGGAAATTGCGTGGATCTGTTAAGCGGGGCGGGATTATTGTAAAACGTATACAAAGAGCACTTGCTCACATTATAAAAACATTTGTTGGCATGAATTAGAAGAAAAAAGGGTGTGAGTGTGAATTAAAAAGTTAGACCAGTTAGAGTGTGAACTGTGAGTGTGAATTAGAAAGCTAGACTGGTTAGAGTGTGAACTGTGAGTGTGAATTAGAAAGCTAGACTAGCTAGAGTGAAAATTTGCGAACTGGTGTGAATTAGAGAAGGGATTCATTCCGTTTCCAGGCGTCAGTCAGCCTGATCCATCTCCCCGCCCTTTGCCAGCCAGGCTTACAGTACAGTGATTACTCCGCTACTGTCACACTGTTAGCCTCCCATTCCCAACCCCCCCTTAACCCCCCTGCCCCCCATGTCACCAATTGAGCTGGTGACCCCCAACAGGTCAGCCCAGACTGAAACTGTAACCATCAGAGTGTTTGCACAGGTGTTGAACTAGCTTTTTCCACCTGTGGAGCGGAATTAAGTCCTTGACTGCTGGGTGGCCCTAGGCATTGTAATATATATAAGTAGTAACTCTGCCGTTTTGACTTTCACTAGTTTCACTTTCACGTCTGATTGCTGGGCACTTGTAAGTAGTTGTGCTTAATGTAGCAGAACTTTTCCTGGCAAGAGAAATCCACAGAGGTGTTGGCCTCAGGGTCTGTCACTATCAGTTCGACTTCTACAGTTTCTAGCTAGAGAGGGACTTGCCACTTGGAATGGAGAGAACTTGATCCAAACTTGGAAACTGAGCTGAAACAAGTGAAAGTGAAACAGTAAGACTTGGAGGAGCTGCTACTGAACTTGTGGACAGAAATACTGTGGTAGGTCCTGTATGAGTAAAACATTGTTGATTTGTCAGATTTGTTCTTCTTTTATTACAAACTTCAAATCTGGTTAGCATAGAAACTGAAACTGTGAGCTATCATGTCTGAAACAAACTGTGATCAAAAACTCGTTCTTGTTGCTTCTCAGTTTTCTGTCTCAGTCTCTGTCTCTGTGAGACAGTGTGTGTGTGTGTATCTCTGTCTATCTCTCTGTGTCTCTGTCTGTCTGTCTCTGTCTGAGTGTCTCTCTTTCTCTCTCTGTCTCTCTCTCTCTCCCTGTCTGTCTCTGTGTGTGTGCCTCTCTCTGTGTCTCTGTCTGTCTGTCTGTCTCTCTCTCCCCCTGTCTCTGTCTGTCTGCCTGTCTGTCTCCCTCTCTGTGTCTGTCTGTCTGTCTCTCCCTCTCTGTCTGTCTCTGTCTGTCTCTGTCTCTCTCTGTCTGTCTCTGTCTCTCTGTCTCTGTCTCTGTCTCTCTCTCTCTCTCTCTCTCTCTCTCTCTCTCTCTCTCTCTCTCTCTCTCTCTCTCTCTCATAGTCTCAGTCTGCTTGCCTGTCTCCATAGGAGTATGATGATACGCAAAGTCTGCAAGCACTGCTATCAGGCTGATTTTAAATTGACACTTTTTGAATGTATAGACTCAGCTGAGCAGCTCTGTATCAGAACCATTCAACCACATACATGTTTTTTGAACAGTCTGACTGACAGTGACACGAGTGACAGTTTTGACTTTTGGCATGCTTTGTCGTGTGGGTGCTTGCATGTGTGTGTGTGTGTGTGTGTGTGTGTGTGTGTGTGTGTGTGTGTGTGTGTGTGTGTGTGCATGCAGTGTGCATGTGTGTGTGCATCCATGCATTCATGTGTGTGTGTGTGTGTGTGTGTGTGTGTGTGTGTGTGTGTGTGTGTGTGTGTGTGTGACTATGACTATAATTAGATCACAGAGAGAGAGAGAGAGAGAGAGAGAGAGAGAGAGAGAGAGAGAGAGAGATGCTACAAAGTCTCTGATTTTGATAACACCATCAGCGTACAGCCCTAATACAGTAACAGCAGCACACAGCACACAGCAGTAGCAGTGATTTCCCCCTTGGGCTGATGGAGAGTGCGGAAAGGGAATCCATCACCAAGGCATGTTGACCTGGGGCCAGGTTATGGTTCCTTGACTGAGTCACTGCCACTTTGGGGGTTCACTGAGGTCTGAACTCCTGGGAGATGGAGTGGGTGTGACTGACTCACTGTACTAAATCATTCATTACACAGGGAGGAGACATCATTTACAGGGTAAATTTGATTCATCCCCCCCCCCCCTCCATCCCCGTAGCTTCCTACCAGCTGGTTTGTTGGGTGTAGAGCTGCTCCAGTCTTCACTGTCCTCGTAAAGGCAATTAAATTATGTAAATCTTGATTGATTGTTGCCACTGTGTCACCAGCTGATCAAACTGTACCATTTTAAGCTGTGTATATTGTCAGAATGCTTGTGTGTGCATGGGCCTGGAATGACTGGGGGGGAAAAACACCAAAAAAGAAAAAAGAAAAGAAAAACATAAGCATAAGCAAACACTGTCAGTTATATAAGATATTTAAAAGAAAAAAAGAGTTTTAAAAAAGAAAAGAAAAAAAAAGGAAGGAAATTTAGGTTCTTATTTCATGTACCTGTACCAGTAGGAGATTCTGCCCCGCGTCACTAGCATCCTGGCAGGCTAACAGCAGCAGACCAGAAATAGACCTGTGGCCCAGTCCTTAGAAATAGAATAGGTAACTGACTGTCAGAGTGTGGGGAGCAGCCAACCCAGCTGCCCAGCATTGCTGGCTGATGTTAACACATGTGCTGTGTATCCCGTTGGGCTTGCAGGCACTGTACCTGTACACTGACTGACTTAGTCATGAATGTTGATGATGATAATAATATTGTTATCAGTTGCCGTTTGTTGGTGTACAGCTTGGTTGAGGGGAGAGAGGATAAGGTTAATGTGTGTGTGTGTGTGTGTGTGTGTGTGTGTGTGTGTGTGTGTGTGTGTGTGTGTGTGTTAATGTGTGTGTGTGTGTGTGTGTGTGTGTGTGTGTGTGTGTGTGTGTGTACATGGGTGGGTGGGTGGGAGGGTATGTGTATGGTAAGGTGTGTGGGTGTGTGTGTGTGTGTACATGGGAGGGTATGTGTATGGTAAGGTGTGTGTGTGTGTGTGTGTGTGTGTGTGTTAAGGGGTGTGTGTTTGTGTGTGTATGTGTATGGTATAATGGTAAGGTGTGTGTGTTAATGTGTGTGTATGTTAAGGGGTGTGTGTGTGGGGGTGGGAGGGTGGGGGTGTTTTTGAGTGTGTGAGTACTGCATGTGTGTGTGTGTGTGTGTGGGGGGGGGGGGTTGAGAGAGATAAGGTTAATGTGTGTGTGTGTGGCTCTCTGTGGCTCTGTGTTTCTGTGTGTGTTAAATCTTGAAAATATGTACATGTATTTAAACAATGACAATGTGTAAGTGCTTAGCTCCTGTGCAGATTAGGTGCCCTGAGTACCCATTATGATTATTATTATTAATTTAAACTGCAGTGGGAGTCAAAAGAGCTGGTGTGTTTCATCATCTTCAGCTGATTGGCTATGACTGTTTGTCACTCAAACCTCAGTGGTGCCTGATAACAAATGATACAATGGATTGACACCTCCCCCCCCACCCCCACCCCCGCCCACACACACACACCCACATACACACACACAAATACACACACACCCTACACACACCCACACTTTTGGTTGAACCCTCTCTTTTTTTCTTCTTTTTTTTGTGCCCTCTGATTATTTGCCATTTGGTTATTAACTGATGTCTATTCAGACAGATTGGTGTTACCTGTTATTTATATAATATGTAAATTGTGAATCATGCTGATGTTGTGTGCCTGTGCAGAGAAACGCAGCCATGAGTACACTACTGGGCAAGAAGGCGGAGGACATCCCCGACATTGACCTTGACAACCTGGATGACCTTCTCCAGGCACTTACACATGAGGAGCTGGAGGAACTCAATGGGGACTTTGACCCTGATGTGAGACAGCGCTTGCTTTGAACTATAATAATGATATTAATAACGATCATTTCTGAAGCGCAAATTCTTAAAAAGCCCTCAGCACTTTCCAAAGACCGTGAAGGGAACGTGATGGGAGTGGGGCAGTTGGTTACGGTACACTGCTGCTGTCACATGTTGTTACTGTTATGATACAGAACAGTATGCAGGTCCGCCCTTGCTGGGCTTGTTGTGTCCATTCACAAATTAACAAATTGTGTTGAATAGTTCATGGTGTGATAGTGATCATTAATAAATGTAAACACTCTGTGCATCTGCACAAAATCAGTGCGTAAGTACCCTCTTTTTTGATTTTGTTGCAATGACACTTACATAGTCATAATGCAACTGTTGAAAGTCTTTGAGTTAGCTTGTAAATGATTAATATTATAATAATATGATCTATTCTCTATGGTAATGATAGGTCCAGTGTTTATGTGTGGGAAGAGTTTGAAATATGTTTTGTTGTTGTTTTTGGTGGGGGGGGGGGGGGTGTTTATATATATATAATATAATAGTTAAAAATATAATAACGGAGTTTGATGGTCCTGGGGTGACCCTGTGTGGTTGACTGGATGTCAAAATATGAATTGTACTAATTGATAATTTTTTGCGAGTCAAGACATAGTTTTTCACTTGTCTCTTCATCCACAAGACGGTAGAAGAGGCAGCACAGAGTAAATCTGCTTCACAACTCCATGTGCGTTTGCATGATGCTGCCAGTTACTGTGCAAAAAAGGCTGTGTAATAATATAATAATGAACATTTTAAGCACCCTACCTATCAACTACCCAAGCTGCATTAAAAAAGCAAGAATAGTGACAACATATATATTACAACTACAAGAACAACATAAAAAAGAAGAAGTTATACTCCACTAATTTCCTAGCACACACACACACACACACACACACACACACACACACACACACACACACACACACACACACAATACACCCACCGACTCAAACACACACACACAAACACACACACAAATACACTCACACACACACACACACATACACACACACATGAAAACAGGTGCATGTGCAGCACGCATCAATACAGGCAGGTCAACAGAAAGAGGGCTGGGGGTGGGGGGTATGATTGGCAGTGGAAACAAAACATTTAGGAATTTGATATATATATATCATATATATGAGCCTGTGACAAAAGGTTGTGATATAAAGTGGGACACACTGCCTCAAAATCAAACTCCTAGTAAGCTGTTTTCAGTCTTACATTAGAAAGTGGTATGTTTCAAGTAACTATTTCCATCATCAAAAAATGGTTTTGATTCAAGTGTGTGCTGTATGGCATCAAAACTGGGTTCAGGTCAGGTGTGGACGTTTGTAACAATGGACACAGTGAATGTCATAATAATACAGAGAAAAACCATTTGTATGCAATTTTAATGCTTCTGGTGCATTTAACTTTTAAGTAGCTGCTAGTAATAAAATCAGAGCAGGCAGGACAAACAAATTCTGCTTTAAATGTAAGTATTATGTAATCATTGTGTCCAAATTTTGCGCTCAAGAATCTAGTGCTACAAATAATCATTTCAAACACAGAACAACTTCAGTAAAGTTTTCAAACAAGGAACACTTTATTTCATAGTATACACTGTAATGATAAATGCAAAAAAAATGCAAGGCAGGAGGCATATTCACACATTCCAACTTGTTTAAGTGGACGAACGTAACACTATGGCAGTGGACACAGTCTATGAAAACCAAGATACTGTTTCACCCAGACTGAACAAACAGTACACAACTGTAGTGAATCTAGGCACAATAACAGTATGATATGACAGGTTAAAGGAGCGACTTTCTGAACATGCAGATCACATTAAAACTTTAGGACAAGAACCCCCCCCCCAAAAAAAAAACACAAAAAAAACACACACACACACAAAAATGACATCCTTTCAAACTAAACCTGTCTGTCAATCACTGTCAGTGAAAAACTGCTGCCTCACTTTGCACTCAGTGTCAGGGAAACTTTTTTTCTGTTTGCAATCAAGAAATCCCAATAAGATAAGTCCGGTGGTGAGAGCCTGAAGAACATGCTTCCTTTTTGTGTGTGAAGAACTGGATCCATATATTAGGTACCGGCAGCCATTACTTAAGCCTGCGGGAAAGCGATGGCCGACTAAAAAATAGCATGTTTTCAACTGACAGTATCACCGTTCAAATGTGCGTATTTCCTCCGGCAATAAATATGAAAATAAAGACCAAACTATAATCTACTGTTCTGTTTTGTTATTTTTGAGTGAAATGTGTGTGACCGATTGTAGTAGTTAAGACGAATGTGTACCCGCACACGCGAAACCCGCAGCACGTCGTACTTTGCATCGTCGACTTCGGCCCGTTTCTAAAGGGAGGGTACGCTTTCGGTTCGTTTTCCCGTGTATAAAAAGTCATTCCGAATATTCAAAGTAGAAGAGGTCGAAAGGTTAGATACCGAGTTGGTCCCGTATAAGTTTTATTATTTTAAATTTTATGGTTTCGGGTTTAAAAATCCGATCAAAAATATCGGTCAACTTTGAAGCCAAATATCTTTTACTGCTGGAACTTTATGATATACTTTTGACATAGCGCTGAAAAGCTTATTTCTTGCTGATTTCAACCGTATACGAAACAATGGGATCAGATTCATACGCCCGAAGCGCGAGCCAATCAAAAGCGACTACTGTACCCTGGCCTCATTATGCGCAACATCTCCCGAAGATGGCGGCAGCTATGATTTTTCCAGGCGACAACGCTGATGGTCTGCGATCCTTTGTCATCAATTTAAAAGACAAACTTGGTAAGTTATGTTTTATTTTATTATAATAATACTTTAAAACTGTACAGTGACGGTTTAGTTTACATTTGTGCGCAGAATAGTTGTAATATGGGCAGTTTAGCACGCATGTAAAAACCGGTGATTTTTTTTTGAAACGCTCGATCACACGCTTCCATAGTCGGTTCGCTTTTTATTTTTTTCCTAGCTTCCGCTGATCGAAATAAGGTTGTAGAATAAACGAGGAGGGTTTTATTTATAATTCTTTCCCATTATTTTTGTGTTTACTGGTGTTCTTTTCAAGGATTACGGAAAACTCCGACCGTGGTTGTAAGACTGATCAAACCGGAAGTGCGTTTCTGCAATCGAAATCAGTTCACCGTGTTCTTGTTGATCGAAATTCCTTGCTGTATAAAAGCAGCTTCTGTTGCTTTTACGTGTTTTGTATGTGTTTTGTATTAATTGAATACATCGTTGTGGGGTTGGGGAACACTGTAACAAACATGCAGCAAAACTGCGACTGTAAAATAAAATGTAAACAAATAAAAAATAAACTCACTCTCTTTGTCCAGTAAAATTTCTGCTCCAAATTTGACAGCAGCGCTAAAGTTCTACTACAGTACTATTAATAGTACTACTACTAGTAGTAGAAGTACACACACACACACACACACACATAAACACACACACTATGTTAAGCAAGAGAGGGAGAGAAGAGAATTTTTTTTTTTTTTTTTTTTAAATCAGTTGTGATACTGATAGTTAACTAATAGTAATACTGTAATAATATGAATAATAACTTGCTCAGACTCCAAAGGTTTTGCACCCATTTGCTATTTTTAGTTTTACCCTTTTTCTTCTTCTCTAAGCTGATTTGTCTTTTCAGCTACACAATCTCAGAAGGGGTGCAGTATTTTGAATTGCATTAGTGATTATTGGGGTGGGGGGGGGGGGGGGGGGTAGGAGGTGTGACTCTTCTAACAGTATTATGAATATAGCTCTGTACCTAATCCATTCTTTCTCAGGCTCACATATGTTCATGGTCAGTTGATTTTATTATGTTTTCAGATGATGAGAACTTGTGTCGTATGGAAACGGTCTTCATGACTCCCACTGGGCGGGGACGACCACCAAAACTTCTTCCTGTACCACTGACCAACAAGCTTCTGCTGCAGCTGGAATTTCTCCGACTTCAAGCAAGCAAGTCTTGGGATGACTTGTTTTCATTGTATTTGAAGATCACTGAAGACGACCCTCTGCAAGGCATTAGCTTGAAGAGTGAAATAGAAGCTGTCGTGAAGGAAGGAAGAAAATGCAAGAGTGATGGTACAGATGAAGATTTTGATGCCTTCCTTTCTGTTAATGTTGGAATTTGCATATCTGGCAGAAACGTTGGACCTCATTTGACAAAGAACCAGATTTTCAGGCACCATCTTCTGAATCCAGATCAGCTGCAGAAGTTGACACCCCCTTCTGAACTGACCCATGGCATGATAATTGATGTTATGCTTTTCCTCAAGAAAGAGAATCTGCCACTGTCCAGATGTCGAACAATACTTGAATTTCTTGGAGTCACTGTAAAGACACTGTCAGACCAACAGCTGACTTCCAAGTTGAACAGGATGTTAACAATGTACAAGTCCCTCAGCAAGAGCATCCATAAACAAAATGGACAGACGAATATGAATTGTTTTCTTTTGGGCACTCCTGATTTCACCATGTCTGCATCAGCTTCAAAAGTACCAGTGACTCCTCCAACAGAAAAAGATCGAGCAGTCGCCCATGCTAACATGACAGCTGCAAGTCTGCGAAGACAGTTAGAAGAGACAGAAAGGGAACTTGCAAGTGAGAAGGAAAAGAACAACATTCTAAGAGAAACTTCTCTTTCTCATTGTAGAAGTCTACACCTTGAAGAAGGAAAAGTAGCCAGTCTCAAGAAGAAACGCTCCAATCTACAAGATCAGCATAACATCCTTGTGCAACAGCTAAACCAGACTCAGCAAACCATTCGAGGAATTCGTGCTACAAACATGTACAAACGGCTAAAGAGAAAAGAACGTCAACTGAACAAGAAGCAGGCAGTTCTTGCTGCTCATGAAAATGGATGCTGCGCAAGAAAAGAACGGACTTTGCGTCACAAAGTAAAACTAGAACAAACAAAGACTTCAAACCTGCGTAAAGAAGTGGAAAAGCTGCAGACCAAACTTGAATCGAGACTGGCGCAGCATGAGCAGACAGTGCTTGACCTGCTGAGGAATGAAGGCCACCGTGGGGTCCAAACCCGCAAAGAAGGCTGTGAAGAGTTCACAGATGATGTGAAAAAGACAACCATCGCCCTGATTGCTGCACAGGTGTCTGCAGAAAACTGTCCTCGTGTCATAAACACTGTTGCAAAATACCTGTTTGATGTGGACATCCCTCTGAGCAGTTTGCCATCAGAAAGAACTGTGAGACGCTATGCTGACCAGGGCCATGTTTTGGCCAAGATTCAAGTTGCAGAGGCTGTTGTGTCAAATACTTTTGACATTCATTCAGATGGTACGACTCGCGACAAAAGGAAATACATTGGGTACCAAGTGACAACGTCAGAGGGGCCTCTCAGTTGTGGGTTTACAACAGTTGCTTCAGAAAATGCATCAACCCTGGTCGAAACTACCTTGACCATGCTGCAAGAACTCTCAGAGGTTTTCTGTCCTGAAGAAAAAGAACATTACTTCAGGCAGATTTTACAGAACCTCTCTGGGGTCATGACCGACAGAGCCGCTGTCATGAAGAAATACAAGAAAGATCTTAACGATGCTGTGCAGGCTACACTTGGGACTCAAGAGTCAATTGAATTTCTGGGTTGCAATGCCCATTTTCTCTTGGGCCTAAGTTCAAAGAGCAACACTACCCTCACAGCCATCCAGAAAGAACGGGACGAGTCCAGAATTGGCAGAGATCTTGTACCCCAGTTTCAGCGCTTTTCCACTCCTGAGGCAGCAGCAGTTCGCTACATTCGCATGGCTTGTGAAGTACTGGGACCTCGTGGAGATGAAAAGTCGGGATGCCGAGATGCCTGGATTGCGTTCTGTGCTTTAAATGAGAAGCCATCTGTCATTTCAAGCTTCAAAGCAAATAGGTTCAATAACCTGTTTGAAGCAGCAGCAGCACTCACCTACCACCGAGACGACATCATCACCTTTCTGCGGGACTACATGCCGGACAAAAACAGCAAGCTACAGAGTGTCCTGGCTGATGCCACCAGTGACCAGGTTGCTGTCTACCTGCTGACTTTGGCCTTGTTGTACTTTAGACTGACTGGGCCATACTGGCGGCTTCTAGGGTCCAGAACACATTATCTTGATTTTTACAAGCATGTGGTCCAGATGAAAGATCAGCTTGACCAGTGGAGTCAGAATGGCAGCACCATCTTCAGTGCAGAGTTGCCACCACTGTTTGGACAGCAAATGCAAGACTGTGCATCCTTCAGGGCTGCCATCCAAGTTGCTGAAACAACAAAGCAGCAGATCATCAGCATCTACCAGTCACTGTGTGGGGAGCTGATCACCGTGGTGGATCTGCAGCTGAGCGACTTTCTGCCTCAAGGACGCTACCATGCAGTCACTGATCCAGCAATGCGACAGAAGCTTGCCCATTCCCAGATAACGAATCTGCTGGGGGAGGCATGCTTTGGCGACCTTGATCTCTCTATCTACAAAAGACGGAATGCATCCTGTCACCACCATGCCAGCATAACCATGCTGGTCAGAAACAAGACAATGGACAGATGGTTCAATGGTAAGACAGAGGAAGCCCAGGGAAAGCTGCTCAAACTGTCTGCAAGGCATGGAAAGGAGCTCCGAAGACGACATCGCCAGGATGAACATGATGTTGTTGCCCAGACAAGACTCATCTTGGAGCAAAACAAGCAGCGACATGAAGACCAGAAAATGGCTCTGATGCAGAAGAAGAATGACATCATCAGAAGTCTGCGGCAACACAGAGGTCCCTGTCAAACTCCAGATGATGTTGACCACCTGCTCCAGAGGTTTGGGCTACAGCGGGAACGGAGGGCAGCTCTACAGGCAGAAATGAACTACCACAAAGTTGTGCTTGGTGTGAAGTCTCCCCTGCTCCGTACAGCCCTCCCCAGCATCGTCAGGCTTGCAGAGAACTTGAGGAACTACCTCGAAGGCCACGTGGTTGCAGTACAAGTTCCCGCAGATCCACTGTGTACAGGTTAGCAAATTTGAAGTGTTTTGGGGGCATTAGTTTAAAGAAGCAAAGCAAATAAAAAACAAACAAAAAAACAGTAGCACTAGCAGTATGCAATATCAGCCACAATAATTCATTTTGTGTACCATCCCATATTAATTGCAGTATGACTACAAGTATTATACTCGTGTCATTGGACATTGCATAAAAAAGTATTTAATTGTGACAACATACTAACTACTGTTCCTTTTCATGATTTTTACTATAAAAGTATAATTATAAGTTGGCACAATTCATTTTAAAGTTAACAAAGTGAACTAAATCAAGAAACTAGATTCAGTTTATTTGTTGTAATTGTTTTTGTTGCTGCAGATTGCTATCTTGAATTGCTAAAATGGTATTTAGTCTGATCACTATATCAGTTGATAAAATGGTATTTAGTCTCTGATCACTATATCAGCAGATGGAGGCCCAGCTGAAGTGGCTGAAGTGCAGCCAGCAGAGCTAGTCCAGCCCCCCCATGACCAGATGGATGATGAAGCTGGGAGAGACCAAGACTCGAGTACCGACGAGGACCATGCCCAGCATGCTGACTGTGAAGATGGCAACATTTTTGGCGACTTCTTGTTTACCAAAACGGGCCAAAATGTTGCTGTCTACTATGATGACGATTTTCACATTGGCAGCGTTAGCAGCATTTGTACCCCAGAGCTGGCAGAAGTAAACTTTTTGAAGAAGTGTGCTGTTGTTAACAATACATATGTGTGGCCTTTGAAGCCAGACCAAGCAGCAGTCCAGTGCCTGTTTGTGTTTGACTGTGACTTTGACATTGTAACAACCACAGGCAGGGTGTGGTCAGTCCCGTCACATGATGTGCTGAATCTGAAGTATGCTGTGTACAAGCAGAAATATTCATAATTTTCTGCATCAGAAAATGGTTGCTAGTTTCCTCATCTTACAATATCAGTCTTTTTTGTGCTCAGTCTTTTTTCTGTGTCTATACAACCACTAGCTGTTTAAGAGTTTGCATTACTGCTGCTTAAGTTTTTACCAAGGTGCAGGCTGCCTGTGTCACAGTTCTTGATCATAATAAACCATCCTGTTTATTCATAAAGTTGGATATAATCTTTGGTGTTAACTACACAGATATTTAAGAAGTCATTTAAGTAAAGAAACAGCATGCAAAATGTAAAAGAAATCCATCAAGTAGTTCTGAAGTTATAACCATTTTAAATTTGACACTATTTTGCTATGCCCCGCCCCCTTTTTCCATTGTCCATTTTAAGGTTTTTGTCATATTTGATGTAACATTGCTGCTAAAGTTGAACACTGAACCCAGCAGAAAAAAATCAGCCTGTTCACCTGGCTCTACAGAGTTATGAAACCTGATTTTCAGTACTTTATGTGTCTAGATTGCTGTTTGACAGTACCTTGAAAGTGGCTCATTATGTAATTGCAACAGACAGAAATAGCTGATTTTGTCATTTTAGAGTCTCTATAGAATACAGACTTTGGATCTGAGTGCTGTTGTTGTTGTTCTTATTGTGTGTCAGAGTGATCTAGATGTGAATTAGCATCAAGTCTTGTTGAAGACATGAGAGGATGGTGATCTGTGTACCAGCAAACTTGGAGGAATGTTAAATCTCGGAGGTTTGACATGACGTCGCATACTTGAACAGCCATATCTCAAAAGGTACCAAAGGAATATACTTTTTTTTGGTGGTAGTATTCTTATGTTTTCCTGTAGTTTGTAAAAAGGTAAGTTACAAATCTTTTGAAAATAAATTAAATTTTGGCTGCCGGTACCTACATATATGATTTTCTGCTTGGCACACTTCCAGAACCTGCCACAGTTATCAAAAGTAACAGAATTTAATACAGACTTGAATACCAGGGACAGACAGACGTCATCTAATGTATGCTTACTAAAACTAAAAGAAAAACAACAACACATTAAAAATGCGATCAGGTCACAAAGTATGGCATCTTTAAGTCAGATACCTGTATTAAATTATTCAGTATGTAAAATTACTAAAAAAGGAAAACAGAAAAATGCTTCATGTACTTTGGACTGTAACAATCCTCAAGTGCCCTTACATACCAAAGGTCTTTATTTATACAAGAGCAGTGAAAATGTTTATAATAAATTTAATTGTAAGAAAATCTTCACCCCCCCCCCCCTCCACCGGCCCCCAAAGTCAGCCTTCATGCACAGTTAATCGATAAAAATAAATTTACAGTGGCAAGTCAACTATTACATTTAATGCGGAAAGGAAACAAAAATAAGACTGCAAAACAAAGGAAAGGGGGACGGGGGGTAGCACTGTGCCCATGTTACGTTCACCTGCTACAAAGTTTACAGAGTACATGTTTAATATGCACAAGCCTCCATTCGGATGTAAAAGTTTGTAAACAACCACTTGAAAGGTAAGCTGTGAGCCATTTCAACTTTTAAATCGACCGCTTAGCTAAATCAGCAATAATTACAGACATAGACGGACTGCAGACTAACGTAACAAAAGACACCTGGACACACGTAACACAGACACAGTCACAAACTGTGTCCACAATCTGAAATTGCCCCCTTCCCGCCATAATACGATGAAGTAAACAAAGCACACTACCAATGCCATTTATATCACTTGCTAGTGGCTAAGAAAGCATTTGTTTGCGAAATTAGGACGTTCGTAACAAAACAAAATAACCGGACACAGTCCAAATACTCCCTGCCACCCCTTCATCGAAACCATTGTCAGCGACAAGCGGCCATGTGATGTCAACAGGAAGGCCAGTGGTAGTTTTAGAAGTGGTCAGCAGTAATTAAATGTTTGCGATGTCGATAAAATTTGCAAAAGGTTGTTCGTAACAAATGGACAGAGTTAGATTTTTCACTTCTGGGTAAAAAAAATGAAACACGGAAATGCCCTCAGTAAAAACATTGACTGCTTTCGGTGCGCGATTGATATGCAAATAAGAGAAGCGAAGGTCCGCAGTGAATGCAATGGCGGACGGTAACAGATGATCTTTAAACTTATCGGAAATTTGGACACAGTCCATTACGAACGGCCAGTGTATTTTCAGTTTCGTTTTTTTGGTTATGAAACGTCACACATGGCTTGCA
>OY757558.1:8120738-8132238 GCA_963584105.1 Alviniconcha strummeri | reverse complement strand
CCCAAACAAATCCGAAGCCAAATTTGTACAAGACCTGACGCACCTGTGACACACAGCAGAACTTGCCGCTATTATGCAGCAATAACAGCATATTGTAAGCCTTTCGTGGTAGCCTTGAATTGTCCATTGTAGTAAGGCGTAACCAGTACTTTATACAGGCTGTATAGGAATGAACATATAGTGGAAGACGACCTGTCTCTCCATATGCCATGTCATTGGGCGTTCTAGGACTAACATTTAAAAGTTTTTTGAGGGCAAATGTGTGAACTTTCTCCACTGACTTTCTCTTCAGACCCCAAATTTCTGAACCATACAAGAGCATCGGTTTTAATTTGAGCATCAAACATCTTAAAAAATATTGGTGCCGAAAAATCCCCAAGCCTCCATAGTGTTCTGAATATGTCAGTAACCCCCTTCCTTGCTTTATTGGCCATTTCGTTCAGAGCATTTGAGAACGTCATTCTAGTTGTAAGGAAAAGGCCCAAGTATTTGTAAGAGTTAACAATTGTAATGTCTTGCCCATTATGGAACCATTTTTCTCTCTTGGCAATGTACCCCCATTTCTGAAAATCACAATGTTTGATTTGTCCAAGTTAACATGGAGATCAAGTCTGGCACAATTGCGAGCAAGAACATCTAACTGGTTTTTGCAACCCAACTATTGTATCTGACAAAAGAACAATGTCATCTGCAAAAAGCAAAATGAACAGTTCAAGCATATCAGGCAGTAACTGTATTCCATGTCTTCCGTTTTTAATTATATCCCTTGCAAGTTCATTAATAAACAACGAAAAAAGTAACGGGCTAGTTATTTCCCCTTGTTTGAGACCTTTTTGACCAATGAATGCTTCAGTCACATTGTTTCCATTACGAATGCGAGCTTTAACAATCCTGTACATGCTCTGAATAGTCTGTAACATGACTGTTCCGAGTGTATCCTTCAGTAGACAAAGACTGTGATCGGGTCAATGCCCTGCCGTGAACAGTAGTAGCTTGTAGTCCTGCACACCTGGACTGGTGTTCGTTTTGCACAGGCTTCACGGAAGGAGGGGGAATCCCCTGTGCTCACGGGAAGAGAAGAATGTCTGACGCAGTCCTTGTTTACATCTGCAGTAGGCCTATTGTCCGCACTGTCGTTGCTCGTCAGCGGGCCATCCCTGTCATCGGCAGCGGTGTTGTCATTGGCAGCAGCGGTGTATCTGTCAGTAGCTATGTTGCTGGTATCGGTGATGTCAGAAGCAGTAGCTTCAGTAGCGGCGTCGACAGTAGTGGTGTCTTCGGCAGCAGTGGCGACATCGGCGGTGGTGACATCGGCAGTGGTGACATCGGCAGTGGTGACATCGGCGATGGTGACATCGGCAGTGGTGACATCGGCGGTGGTGACATCGGCAGTGGTGACATCGGCGGTGGTGACATCGGAAGCGGTGGCAGCAGCAGCCTGAGTTTCACCTGTGTGGACAACGGGGTCAAGATGCCTGTCCGACCTGTCTGCTGGTCTTGTGTGGGGTGCCGGAGACCTCAGCACCTCAGTGTATGACATGGAGCCCGGAGAAATGTGGTGGTAGTCGTTGCTGCCGGTAAACTTGTCATTAGAACCCGGCTGGTGTCTCGGGAAGCGGCTATCGTTCTGCTGTCTGCACAGTTCTTCACTTGGCCTTCTGTGCCTGTGTACAGTGCTCCCGTTTCCGTTTGCTGTGTTGCTGTTCGTGCCGTCATGCGGTTCTTTCACGTGTGTTTGTTCCCAGTCGTCAGTTCTGTAGTCTCCGTGGTCGTTCCCCGTCTTATCTTGCACCATCCACGGATCCTCCCCGTGGTTCTAATCCACCGTGGTGTGCCACGGATCGCGGTGCCAGCACGGTCCAGGGTTCTGCTGCTGCCGTTCGTACCAGGCGTTGCTGTCATGATGGTAGTGCTGGTGACGGCCAGAGCTATCGTTGGCGTTCATCGGCTTCTTCTGCTGCTTGGCGTTGTTCCGGGTTTGGCTGATGTAGTTCCAGTCTCTTTCTCGGTCACGGCTTCCATAGCGGGAGACACCCGTTGTTCCAGGCGGCCTGCTTCTGCGGGGGTCTGCTGGGTCATGCGAGCTCTGCTTGGTGCCCGTAGACGGTGGTGTTCGGCGCGAGTGGTAACGACCCGTCCACTCTCTCCCCTCCTGGTCATCGTTGGTGTCTCTCAGGCTGTTGCGTCTCCTGCTGTCCACTGCGGGGTTGGCACGACTCTCTTCTACTTGGAGTCGACCGTTCTTGTAGTAAGCGATCTTGCCCTGTCGGCGTGTGGTGAGTTCGGACGAAACCCTGATGCCCTCGCGTCGAAGTAAGTCTCTGGAGCTGGTGTCGTTTAAAATCTCCATCTTGTCGCTCCACCTGTGGAATGTGACGATCAGTGGGCGTGGCTGATCACTTCGTTGCCTGCGGTCTCCTATTCGATGCGCCGTTTCTATGTCGGACTTGCCCCAAGTTCGGGATGAAGAGCATTCGTTCAGAATATCCACGATCCGTTCGATGCTTGTCCTGTAGTTTTCTAGCAGTCCCTCTGTCACGCCAAGAAATTTCAGGTTGCAGTGTTTGGACAACCTTTCCAGCGAGTCCAGTTCTTTTTCTATTCTGTCCAAGCGGTGCGTGACCTTGTCTCTGTCTTCCTGCAGCTCCCGTATGTCTTCTTTGTGCTGCTGCACAGCCGTCTTCAGTCCCACCACATCTTCTAACAGCTGGCCGAGAGTGCGATCCAAACGTCCGAAGTTATCGTCCATTTTCTGGCTGATACCAGCAGTGTAACTCTGCAAACTGCCCATCAGCTCCGAAAAACGCCATTCCATGGCAGCCTGCATGTTTTGCAGCATACTCGTGTGGGTGTGGTCTGGGCCAGGTCCAGGGTTTTTCTCCACGTCCATGCATTGTGTCAGCAGTAAAACGAACAAGCAGTACAGCACGGACAGTGTCATGCACACAAACCAGCTTGTGAACTTTTTTGTTGTTGAACACTTTTGAGAATGGCGTCTCTTCGGGTCTGAATTTTGTCGTTTTCTGTTGAAAATCTGCACCAAACGGGGTAAAAGAGACCAATACTTGCACGGTGGGCTCCGGTGGTGGTTGGCATGTTGTCACCTCACTCGTTGGCGTAATTGGTGTGGCTTAATTAACGAATTATCACAAAATTGCGGAGCACTTGAAAAAGTCTGCCCACTGAGCTCGAGTTCACCCCGAGAGAGAGAGAGAGAGAGAGAGAGAGAGAGAGAGAGAGAGAGAGAGAGAGAGAGAGAGAGAGAGAGAGAGAGAGAGAGAGAGAGAGAGAGAACTCAATACAACACCGCTAAACTCACTCAACCAAGGCGAGACGTGGCAGCCAGTACCATTGCACCGAGACCAACGTTGACTGCAGCACGTGAAAACGTCACCTTCGTCGCTCCTACCTTCCGACACTCCCACCTTCCGACACTCCCACCTTCCGACCTTCCGACACTCCCACCTTCCGACACTCCGACCTTCCGACACTCCGACTTTCAGACCTTCAGACGATCCCACCTTCCGACACTCCCACCTTCCGACCTTCAAACGCTCCGACCTTCCGACACTCCCACTGAGCTCTCCGAGCCCTGAGTAGAGATAACCATGATTGACTTTTACGCTTTCTATCTTTTTTATTTAAACAAATAATCCGACATGCTCAGCACGATGAGGGCCTTGCCACATTTTGTGTGTGTGTGTGTGTGTGTGTGTGTGTGTGTGTGTGTGTGTGTGTGTGTGTGTGTGTGTGTGATTTTATTGCGTGTGTGTGTGTGTGTGTGTGTGTGTGTGTGTGTGTGTGTGTGTGTGTGTGTGTGTTTGATTTGTTTGCGTGTGTTTATGTTTGTGTGTGTTTGTGTGTGTGTGTGTGTGTGTGTGTGTGTGTGTGTGTGTGTGTGTGTGTGATTTGTTTGCGTGTGTATGTGTGTGTGTGTGTGTGTGTGTGATTTGTTTGCGTGTGTGTGTGTGTGTGTGTGTGTGTGTGTGTGTGTGTGTGTGTGTGTGTGTGTGTGTGTGTGTGTTTCCTTTTTTTCTTTTCTTTTTGTGTTGTGTGCAGCATCCACTCCCCTGCCGCTGCAACTTGACATGCATCTTCTGCACGATCTGAAGGACGCCGCGGGCCTGTCTATTCCTCACGACACCCGCAGGCTGACGGGCCAATCGTCGTGCCGCGCCCGATCTAATGGGATTCATCGCTTATGAGCAAATGACAGTGTCAAGGGGGCGGCGGCTGAAGACGTAAAGAAGCTCAGTTCAGGTCAGGTCAGGTCAGGTTAGGTCAGGTAAGGTCAGGTCAGTTCAAGTCAGTTCAGAACAAAATAGAACAGCTCTAGACAAATATACTCACCTACAAGACGACATATATTAAAAAGCAATTAAAGACACAAGCGCTTTCGACACATGGTCTTCGTCTGGTGTAGAAGACAATGTGTCGAAAGCGTTCGTGTTTTATTTTTTTTATTTTTATGTGTCGTCTTACAGGTGAGAACATTTCTCTAGAGCTGTTCTATTTTGTTAGCCTCGAAAGCAGTTGTTCACTCATTCCTCAGTTCAGGTCAATTCAGTTCAGTTCAGTTCAAATCAGTTCAGCTCATTTCAGGTCAATTCAGTGCAGTTCAGTTCAAGTCAGTTCAGCTGAGTTCAGGTCAGTTCAGGTCAATTAATTTTAGTTCAATTCAGTTCAGTTCAGCTCAAGATTCAAGATTACTTTATTATCTCATCAGAGAAATTAAAACGTTAGTTGAACATTAACATCACAGTACACAATAACACATATTGTATATCTTCTAACTCAAAGAATGGTTATTGAAAATACGAAAGTTACATAATAAACAAACTAGAAATTTACGTAATTTACACACACACAAACACGCGCTCATACACACACACACACACACACACACGCACGCACGCACGCACGCACACACGCACTCACGCACTCACGCACGCACGCACGCACGCACGCACGCACGCACGCACACTGTTCGGACGTTTAAACGGATTTATCTGTTCAGAAATACTATTGACGAGATGGTCTCTATGCTCTCGGAAAAGCCCAAATTCTCCCCGCCCCTTCTCTCAGAAGTTTCCCCAACGTTGCCTTTGAAACGGTTACAATGTTCGTCTGACTGACGATGACCCTCTCTCGTCCTTTCGAGGAAGATCGTCTAGCGCTTCCTCTTTCCACGTCTCTCTCCTCCAGGCGATCGATGGCATGATGTCCTTGGCTTTTTGCCCGCAAGTAGTGTCTCAAGTTTCTCAACACTTTAGACCTTCCGAGAAGCAAGCCACTTGTCAAGAAGAAGACAGCCCCACGAGGACACGTAATAGTTTCGTCACACAGGAACAGCAAAGGCTGTTTGAAGTTTTTTTTTTTTTTTTTTTTTTTTGGAGCTATGTCCGGTGCTTTTTAAGCTTTAATTTCAATACACTCAATTCACTCTCTTATGTTAAGTAATAACTTTGATATTATATACACCTCATAAATCAAACAGAAACTAGTTACGAAGGAGGTGGAATTGGGCGTGAAAGTTGGACTTCTTTTGCTTCAGTTGTTTCCCAACGGCGGAGCTACGGACATTGTCCTTGTGACTCTCCGCACAGCAGTGGAAACAGCAATTGCGTAGTACACCAGTTGCTGCACAAGGGCGAGCGGATACTGCCTTTACATTTTGTAGTTCTCGCGGCGGTCCACGGCATTCTTGGTCTTCCGGTTTGCCGCCTGCTCAAGTTTCGAGCCTTTACTCTCTCTCTTTTCCCTTCCTCCCTTCCTCCCTTTCCCTACTGAATAGGCCATCTCTCCTCTGTGGACGTTAAGCAAAATTATTCCCGCATTTTGGGTGTGCTGAAAAATATTCTGCTGTACAATAAAGCCAGATTGCTCTGGCTACAGCTGTTGCGGTCTCCTCTTTGACTGATTCTGCTGCCGGTTATCTACCACACCACACCATCACTGATGTAATAAAATAATCGACCGAACTACACCCCGTTTGCGAAATATACGTGTAGTATTGCAGTCCATTCGATGCTACCGCTACTACGTAAGTGCTGCTACTGCTGCTGCTACTACGTAAGTGTTGCTACTACTACTACTGCTACTACTACTACTGCTGCTACTACTACTGCTGCTGCTATTGCTACTACTGCTGCTACTACATAAGTGCTGCTACTACTACTGCTACTAATACTGCTGCCGCTGCTACTGCTGCAACTACTACTGCTACTACTGCAGCTACAACTACTACTGGCTACTGCTGCTACTACTGCTACTGCTACCACTACTGCTACTGCTAATACTACTGCTACTGCTACTATTACTGCTACTGCTGCTGCTGCTGCTGCTACTATTACTACTACTGTTACTGTTACCACTATTGTTACCGTTGCTGCTGCTACTACTGCTGTTGTTATTGCTACTACTACCAATTCTTCTGCTGCTGCTATTACTCATATATATATATGCTGCTTCTACCCCACCCCCAACATGCACACACACATTTACACACACATACACGCAGAGAGAGAGCGAGCGAGCGAGCGAGCGAGACACAGAGAGAGAGAGAGAGAGAGAGAGAGAGAGAGAGAGAGAGAGAGAGAGAGAGAGAGAGAGAGAGAGAGAGAGAGAATACGGAATACGGAACACGGAAATTTTATTCAATAAGGCCATAGCCCCATTTGAAGGGGTGTAAGCACAATAAATCTTATAAGACAATACACAATACACACACACACACACACACACACACACACACACACACACACACACACACACACACACACACACACACACACACACACACACACACAGAGTATACAAATTACTGATGTTGGAATGTAAGAAATAATGCACAAGTCAGGAGCGAAAGTATATGCAAAGGATATTATAATAACGTTCTTGAATATTAATTCGTGATGTACATTTACATTCTTCACGATAACAGGGTTTTCCTTCTGCTGAATGCTTTATACAGAAACAAAGCAAGATTTTTCAAGGCGCGTTCGTTTTGAGTAGCTAAGAGCAGTGCCAACCGAAATTCACATGGGTTATTGAAATATTTTGACTCTATAAACTCGTGTCTTAAACCCTCAAATGCAGGGCAGCACAGAACAAAATGGACTTCATTTTCCACAGCCGAAAGACACAATGGACATTTCAATTCATCCACATTATAAAGTTTAAATCTTGATCTATGTACTTTAATATCTGACACCCCAAATCTAAATCTCGTCAATGTATACCTTATATATCTGTTTAAATTTAACATTATGTATGGTTCAACACAAGCTAATGTTTTAAATTGTCTGTATAACGAAAATCTGTCACTGGTGTTTACATGGTCATCCCAAATTTGCCATCGCATGTCAATAAGTCTTTGTCTGAACTCCCTAATAAATGCATTCAAACATTCCACACCTTGATTTTCCCAAACATAAGAAAATCCGTTTACACATAATGTTTTACGAACATTAGTCACCCAGTTAGTTTTTCCCCTTTAGTCCAAATTCAATAACATTTTATATGCTCTCAAAGGCAGTCTGTGCTCATCCATACGTGTCAATTTTAACCAATATCTTATACAGCGAACACTTGCATTAATTTGAATAGGAAACCTTCCAGCTTCTCCATACACAAGATAATTTGGGGTTCTCCTGTCAACACCTAAATAACGTTTCAAACCAAACAACTGTACATTATCAATCACAGAAGAGCTACTATCCAGACCCCAAATCTCTGCCCCATAGAGAACAACTGGTTGTACTTGAGCATCAAAAATCTTCAAAAAAAACATTAATAGATTTGCAGTCAATTCTATATAATTTACTCATAATGCACAGCAGCGCCCTTTTTGCTCTACTTACCAAATCTTGACAAGCATGGTAAAAACTAAGCCTTGTAGAAAAACATATACCAAGATATTTATAAGAGTTCACCACTCTCATCATACAACCATCGTAGATCCATCTTTCTCTGGCACCTAAATACCCTCCCTTCCTAAACACCACTATATTACTTTTATTCATATTTACTTTAAGTTGTAATCTTGACGCAGCGCTAAACAGACTGTTAAGCTGAGTCTGCAGACCAATAACAGTTTCAGACAGCAATATCATGTCATCTGCAAATAACAGTATCACTAACTGGACAAAATCACTGCTCAGGCTTACTCCATGTCTGCCGTTATTAATAATATCAAGAGCTAGGTCATTAATAAACAGTGAGAACAAGACAGGGCTGCACACATCACCCTGTTCCACACCACGGGTACACTTTTATATAGTCTGTAAACTTAGCACCACATCTAATTCTAGCCTTCACATTTTCATACATACTTCTAACGCACTTATACAGTCTACCCTTAATACCATTTTTCAGAAGAATAGGCCAAAGTAGTTTTCTCGAGATCGAATCAAAAGCCTTTTCAAAATCTATAAAGGCCACATACAACTTTCTATTTAAGGCAAATTGCTTCTGAATCATTGCTATCAGTGTAAACATATGGTCAACAGTTGAGTAGTCCTTTTTGAAACCCGCTTGACATTCTCCCGTTAAACTGTTCTGTTAAATCCACTCCTGTAACCTGTTGTTAGTAATGGAACTATATAACTTGCTACTGATATCGCATAGAGATATTCATCGGTAGTTGTCTGGATCATTTTGGTTACCATTCTTAAAGAGGGGAATGATTATGCTCTCTGTCCAACTATCTGGATATATACCACGCTCAAACAAAACATTGAAAAACTTAACCAAGAAGTTCACTGCCAAATGTCCAGCATGCTTAAAGAATTCACCAATAATACCATCCGGACCTGCAGCCTTACCATTCTTTAACCTTTGGATGGCTAACAAAACTTCTTCTCTCGTAATTGGTCTGTCATAATAGACACATCACTTACACAATTTTCAAAATCATCATCAGAATCTTGATCCTGGTTATCTTGCTCAAGCACCTTTTGAAAATGGTTAAACCAATCCTGTTCCGAAATACTGTTATAAGGCTGATACTTAGTCTTCGAAATTTTACGCATATTCTGCCAAAAGGCCTGTTGATCTGAGACTGACTGCATAAGTTTGTTCAACACATTTTCATTGAACTTCTTTTTCTTTTGTTGCAACAATTTTTTATATTCTCTTCTAGCACAGCAATAGTCCTTACATACTAAACGATCTAGTGATTTACGAAATTTACGTAGTAGCTTCCTAACGTTTTTTCTAGCAGCCCTACACTCTTCATCATACCACTCATCCATCTTCTTTGGTCTGTTAACATATATTTTCCTTTTCATACACTCGGCATTTTGTTTTAAACAGTCATTGAAGGATTTTAGTGCCTCATTAATATCCACATCAATTAGACTCGAGGCGAGGCTCAGCTGTTCTTTGGTTATATCAGAATGCATAGCTTCAGTGAACTGCTGGGCATAGTCAGCTTTCCATACAAATTTGTCAGTACATTCATTTTTATCTACTTCTGCTCTATGTCCTATCATTTCTTCAACGTTTGTATGCAGTTCCAATGGCATATGGTCTGATTCTATTCTTTCTATCACACAGAGCCGACAATCATGCTGAATAAGAGAAAAAAGATCTTCGGAAACCATAAAGTAATCATTCACGCTATTTCCAGAATTAGATATGAATGTATAACGACCTTGTATGTCGCCATTACAAACTCCATTCAAAATATTCAATCCAAAAGTGGTACACATATTCAATAACTTTTTTCCGAATGAATTCAATACAGTGTCCTCCGAACATCAAGTGGGTGTTTCCTCAACAGGACGCGTAAAGACATCATTTCCACTTTGGCTTATAGGAAACTCGTTGGCTGTTCTACTATTCAAATCGCCACACAGAAGTATATAAAAATCATCCAAAGATAACATTACATCAGCCAAACTTTCTTCAAGTAAAGAGATTCCATCGTCTATATCAAACGCCGTATAATAAGGAGAATTTTCTGGAGGCACATAAGCACACATGTAAACAACATCCCTGTTGAACCCAAACAGCCTTTTATCCAATAAAAAAACAAAGGAAGTGTCCACGGTCACACTTGATCTCTCTTACATACGGAACAAGTTCGTTTTTGATCAAACACAGAACGCATCGCGATTTTCTCCCCTGTTTGGTCAATTTTACAGCTGGCTTGCAAAACACTGTATGACTTGAAAACACACTTGGTTCTAAATAGTCTACAAACGTCTCAACGAGGCATACAAAATGGAAGGAAGAAATATATTGGATCAGTTCTCTGTCTTTCAGTTTGGTAAGGAGACCGTTAACATTCCAGTGCAAAAACGACAGATGTTTGAAACAGAAGGTCTTGTCAGTCAGTTCAGCACTATCACTACACACCTGTCTTTCGGTCCCGGGGTCACCTATATTCATGCTTGCTTCAGTTTCTAAACAAACATCAATTTCACAACAACCGTCTGTCTGTATATCACTATCACCACCAATCACTGAACTGCTGCGGGACGGTATGGTATGTACTGAAGTAGATAAATCACAGGGCCGGCCGGTATCCTATGCACGACTAAGTTCTTTCAGCTTATTGTCTTTGTCTAAAGCAAATTTCTTACCGTCTATCAGTAAATGATCGTATATCATCGTTGCCCGTTTTCCATGGTTCCTAGCTGTCTTCAGATGCGGGGTCAGCGCCTTCCTTATCTCCCTTACTCTCTGAGAGAAATCTTCAGCGATAAAGACGTTACTTCCATTTAGTTTTCTTCTTTCTTTCAAGATCTTTTCCTTGTGCTTGTAGAAAAACAACACCGTGCCACTACAGGGGAGTTAGGTTTACCACTCAGTCGATGGACTCGATCAAACTCAATATCATCAGCTAGCTCCAGTTTGTCTGTTATGAGATCGCGCACAATGCCTTCACCGTCCTGCGACGTCTCATTATCTGCTCTTGGGATTCCATGGAAGATGAGATTATTCCTCTTGGACCGACACTCTAAGTCATCAGTCTTACTTGCTAAGTCCTGTAGTTGCGTCTTCAAGTTGTTATTCTCAGTTGTCAGTTCCGACATTGCTTCTTTCATGTTTTGTACTTCAGTTTTCAAGTTATTGTACGACTCTTTCATATCATACATGTCCATTTTCAAATCGTCAAACTTACTGTTCATCGACATCAGAAGAGACATAACACCTTTCAGTGTCGGCTCAGTTTCAGTCCCTGTCGAGTCGTTTCTGGGGGCTGCAGTCGGGGTGATGTCGCTCCGGTTCCCACTGTTCAGTCTTGTCTGTCTCATGTTGTCTGACTTTGGCCCCGGGTTCCTCTCCACATCACCACTCCTCAGCAGAAGATCCCCGGTGAAGAACACATTAAGGATCAATCCCACCATGACACCCTTCAGTCTACTGCTTGCTGTCAGCACACGCACTCTCATGGTCAGTCTGAACTTTGCCCGTCTGTACATGAACCCAATGTAAGTGAACACAAAACTGCCGCAAATCGCTCTAATGTCCAGCGACGCAAAGGGCATGG
>OY757558.1:8103238-8115738 GCA_963584105.1 Alviniconcha strummeri | reverse complement strand
TCATCATCATCAGCAGAAGCAGCAGAGGCATAATCATCATCGTCGTCGTCGTAATCATCATCATCATCATCATCATCATCATCATCATCATCATCATCATCATCATCATCATCACCACCACCGCCACCACCACCACCACCATCATCATCAGCAGCAGCAGCATCAGCATCAGCACCAGCTAGGGTGGCGAGTTGGAGCCAATAGGCAAACCCATTTTTATTGACCAATACACTGCATCGTTAGGGACAAGAATGGCGTGACCAAGGTATGAGCAGGTCGACTCACAACCTCTCTCTCTCTTTTTTTTTTAACCTCACAGGTTGTCCCACGCCGAAATGTCCTCACTGCAAACACGGAGTGGAGTGGAAGGTTGATGACTACGGTTGTAAGATCTGCCTCTGCAAACCTTACGGTGAGATTCAGTTTGTTTGCACACATTACTGTGAAAGTCTGTCTGTCTGTCTGCATACATTACTGTCAGAGTCCGTCTGCAAACCTTACGGTGAGCGTCAGTTTGTCTGCACACATTACTATGAAAGTCTGTCTGTCTGTCTGCACACATTACTGTCAGAGTCCGTCTGCACACATTACTGTCAGAGTCTGTCTGTCTGCACACATTACTGTCAGTCTGTTTGTCTGCACACATTACTGTCAGAGTCTGCCTGAAAACTTTAAGGTGAGTGTCAGTTTGTCTGAAAACATTACTGTCAGAGTCTGTCTGTCTGCACACATTACTGTCAGAGTCTGTTTGTCTGCAAACTTTACGGTGTGCGTCAGTTGTCTGCACACATTATTGTCAGAGTCTGTCTGCACACATTACTGTCAGAGTCTGTCTGAAAACCTTACGGTGAGCGTCAGTTTATCTGCACACATTACTGTCAGAGTCTGTCTGCACACATTACTGCCAAAGTCTGTTTGTCGGCAAACCTTACGCTGTGCGTCAGTTTGTCTGCACCCACTACTGTCAGAGTCTGTCTGTCTGCACACATTACTGTCAGAGTCTGTCTGCACATTTTATTGTCAGAGTCTGCCTGTCTGTCTGCCTGCAAACATTACATTGCAAACCTTATTGTGTGTGTCAGTTCTCTCTCTCCCTCTCTCGGTCTCTCCCTTTTTCTCTCTCCCCCCTCTCTCTCTCCCAGCTCTCTCTCTCTCTCCCACTCTCTCTCTGTTTCTCTCTCTCCCCTCCTCTCTCTCCCTCTCTTCCCCCTCTCTCCCCTTCTCTCTCCCTCCCCTCTCTCTCTTTCTCCCTCTCCCCCCCTCTCCACTCTCTCTCCCCCTCTCCCTCCCTCTCCCTCTCTCTCTCCCTCTCTCTCTCTTCCTGTCTCTCTCTCCCTCTCCCTCTATCTCTTCCTGTCTCTCTCTCTCCCTCTCTCCCTCTCTCTCTTCCCCTATCTCTCTCCCTCTCTCTCTCTCCCTCTCTCGTTTTGTTGTCTGATAGTGTCTTTGGTCTTCAGACTCAACTGAATATTCTGTTTAACACTGCCAAGCGTCTCGATTTGATTGTAAATCTGAATAAGTCTAATATATTTGTTTTCAGGAATGGGGGTCATCTTGCTCTGAATGAAAAGTGGTACTTTGGTAACGAGAAACTTGAAGTTGTAAACATGTACAAGTACCTGGGGGTCTACTTTACCACAAGGCTCACGTTCTCACCTACTCTAAACGACCTTGCAGATCGAGCCAGAAAGGGAATGCTAGCAATTATGAAACTTTTATGGTCCATTGGTGAGCATTCCCCAGAAATCTTCTTTAAAATGTTTGATTGCCAGATACAGCCTATTCTGACTTATGGTTCTGAAGTATGGGGATTATCAGATAACCAGGAAAGTATCGAAAGAGTACACTTATCAGCCTTGAAAAGGTTTTTGGGTGTCAACTCAAAGTCTCCCAGACATTTAATATATGGCGAAACGGGCAGACACCCCCTGTTTGTAAACACGTATGCCAGATGTATAAAGTTTTGGCTGCGCCTGACGTGTATGGATGACGGAAGGTACCCCAGAAAAGCTTATAATATGCTATTAAATCTTCAAAGACAGAACTATACTACATGGGCTTGCAAAGTTCGAAATGTTTTATACAAATTTGGCTTTGGTGTGGTTTGGGAAATGCAAGGTGTTGGTAATGTAAACTTGTTTATTAAAGAGTTTAAGTTGAGGCTTATAGATTGCTTTAAACAAGACTGGCATGCTGCTCTGGGTTCACACGATTTTTATAACGTCTACTCTAATTTCAATCAGTCATTAGTACTCAGTCAGTATCTTCGAACTCTTAGAATATCAAGCTTGCTAAATTTATTAGTTGTATTCTTCAATTATTTTGATTAAGCCAATAACGAACAACGAAAACAAAAAAGAAAAAGTAAATTTTTACGCCTTAGCCTTATATATTTATAACAACTTTGATTTGTGTTTGAGCATTTAATTATTTTTTATATATAAAGTGTGGTAGTTATTTATTAGTAGAACGCATGTACTTGTTCATAGGGAATGTCGTGTGCGAATGTAACTTCGCTTTCTAGCCCCCAGGGGCCAAAAGCTCAATAAAACCTTGAAAACCTTGAAACCTTGAAACAACATAAACGTGCGGAGAGTATTTACTAGATTCAGAATTGGAATGTCTGCATTAAAATGTCATTACCTACAGTATAGATCCTTTGCTCGCGACAGGGATATAAATTGTCCATTCTGTAATACGCCAGAAACAGAAGTACATTTTTTATTAGTATGTCCAAAGTGTACAGCCTTGAGAAATGAACTTATTCCACCAAAGTACCATAGACAACCATCCATGTTTAAATTTTCCCTATTATTAGCTAGCACAAACGCACCTACCATAGAGAAATTATCCGCCTTCGTTTTTAAAGCTTTAAACACTAGAAAACTGAATTTAAGTCCGTCATTGGATCCATGAGAATTCGAATTGCCTGAATGTTCACTCATGTTGTAATGGGCCGGAGGCCTGACAATAAAATAATCTTGCCTTGTCTTGTCTCTCCCTCTCTCTCTCTCCCTCTCTCTCTATCCCTCTCTCTCTATCCCTCTCTCTCTCTCTCCTGGAATCCTTACGGTGAGTATCAGTTCGCTGCAAACCTTACAGCGAATGTCAGTTTTCGTCATTGCAAACGTTACGGTGAGTTCTAGTTTAATGCAAACTTTACAGTTAGAAAACCCTGCAATGAGTGTCAGTTTGCAAACCTTCCGGTGACTTTCATTTATTCCAAACCTTTCGGTGATTATCATTTACTGCAAACCTTAATACACCGCAAACCTTACAGCGACTGTCATTTATTGCAAACCTTAGTACATTGCAAACCTTACGGCGAGTGTCAGTTTATTGCAGACAAACTGACGCAGTAACTTTACCGAATGTGTCCATTCTTGCAAACTTTACGTGTCATTGTCAATGTCAATTAACTATATAACTCAGTCAAAAGGAGTTAGGTGTCATTGTCCATCTGTTTGCAAACCTTACGGTAATTGTCATCTATTGCAAACCTTTCGGTGATTGTCATTTACTGCAAACTTTAGTACACTGCAAACCTTACGGCGAGTGTCATTTATTGCAAACTTTAGTACACCGCAAACCTTACGGCGAGTGTCATTTATTGCAAACTTTAGTACACCGCAGACCTTACGGCGAGTGCCATTTATTGCAAACCTTAGTACACCGCAAACCTTACGGCGAGTGTCATTTATTGCAAACCTTAGTACACCGCAAACCTTACGGCGAGTGTCATTTATTACAAACCTTAGTACATTGCAAACCTTACGGCGAGTGTCTTTTATTGCAAACCTTAATGCATTGCAAACCTTAAGGCGAGTGTCATTTATTGCAAACCTGAGTACATTTCAAACCTTACGGCCAGTGTCAGTTTACTGCAGACAAACTGACGCAGTAACTTTACCGAATGTGTCCGTTCTTGCAAACTTTACGTGTCATTGTCAATGTCAGTTAACTGTAACTCAGTCAAAAGGAGTTAGGTGTCATTGTCCATCTGTTTGCAAGCTTCATAATTAGAGTGAGTGTCAAGTTGTGTGAAAAAATTACAGTGAGTGTCAGGCTGTGTGGAAACGTTACAGTTAAAAACACAAGTTACTAAATCTAGTCACTAAATCACAAGTCACTAAATCATGAGTCACTGAATCACAAGTTATTTAACTCAGAGGTCACTTGAACACAAATAACAAATCACTAAATCACAAGTCCCAAAACAACAAGTCACTAAAACACAAAGTCACTAAATCACAACTCACTGAATCATAAATCACTAAATCACAAGTCACAGTTTATTACCATGTCATTTTGTTTAAGTGACATATAAATTTAAGATTTTTTTTTTTTTTTAAATATTTTTTTTTTTGTTTGTTTTTAATTTTTTGTCTTACTGTTGAACTGCTAGTACATTTTAATTTCATCAAAATTAATTAAGTTAGTCCGTGTATGCTTTAAATTATTATAGTAATACGATTTTATTTCAAACCTTTTATTCTTTTATTTTTTTAAATCAGTTGGTCACAATCTTTGTCATGTCAGATGCAGCTGTATTAACTAGATACGGTTTGTTGTTGTTGTTTTCAATGCATGTATTTCTTAGCTATGTATTAAGCCTGATATGTGAAACTGTACTGTGCTTGGAGCTCGTTTTTGCAGAACTGGGACAGGCGCATTATAAATAAAATTTATTATTATTAAGTCCCTAAATCACAAGTCCCTAAACCACAAGTCACTAAACCGCTCGTCACTAAAACAAGTCGCTGAATCACAAGTCACTAAAACACAGCACAAGTAAGTAAATCACAAGTCACTAAAACACAATACAAGTAAGTAAATCTCAAGTTACTAAAACACAACACAAGTAAGTAAATCACAAGTCACCAAAACACAAGCCACTAAAATACAATTCACTACGTCATTAAACGACAAGTAACTAAATCGCTCGTCACTAAAACAAGTCGCTGAATCACGAGTCACTAAAACACAAGTAACTAAATCACAAGTAAAAAACACACAAGTAACTAAATCACAAGTCACACATATCGTTGAATCACAAGTCACCAAAACACAAGTACTAAAACACAAGTCACTAAATTGCAAGTCACTAAACCACAAGTCCTTAAATCACAACTCCCTAAAATACATGTCACTGAATCACAATCACTGAAACACTATTCAGAAGCTGGATCACACTCGTCGACACAACACACTTGCGTCATTCTGTCTGTGAGTCTGGAAAGGCAAATTTGCATGCAATTCATAGACTGTAAAGATTATGTACTCTGCACTGTGTCAGTGTAACTGCAAACATTGCAGCCAGTGTCAGGTTTCCGCTTCTTCGATCTGCGGAGATTAATTTTGATCACAATCAGCAGCTTGAAGAGCTACAAGCAATACAACCCTTTTTCGCTTTTATTTGACAGTGTGCCCAGATCCCAAATGCCCGGATTGTAAACACGGAGTGGAGTACAAAACTGACGACTACGGATGTAAGACCTGCGTCTGCAAACCTTACGGTGAGTGAGTCTGTCTGCAAAAGATATGGTGAGTGACAGTCTGTCTGCAAACCTTATGCTGAGTGTCATTCTGTCCGCAAACCTTATGATGAGTGTCAGCCTGTCTGCAAACTTTATGGCGAGTGTCAGTTTGTCTGCATACCTTATGGTGAGTGTATTTTGTCTGCAAACCTTATGATGAGTGTCTGTCTGCAAACCTTATGATGAGTGTCAGACTGTCTGCAAACCTTATGGTGAGTGTCAGTCTGTCTGCAAACCTTATGGTGAGTGTCAGCCTGTCTGCAAACCTTATGGTGAGTGTCACGTTGTCTGCAAACAGTATGATGACTGTCTGTCTGCTAACCTTATGGTGAGTGTCAGTCTGTCTGCATACCTTATGCTGAGTGTCAGTCTGTCTGCAAACCTTGTGGTGAGAGTCAGCCTGTCTGCAAACCTTATGGTGAGAGTCAGTCTGTCTGGAAATGTTATGGTGAGTGTCAATTTGTCTGCATAGCTTATGCTGAGTGTTTGTCTGCAAACCTTACGATGAGTGTCTGTCTGGCTGCAAACTTTGTGGTGACTGTCAGTCTATCTGGAAACCCGGCTGTGAGTGTCAGTGTGTCTGTAAGCGTGAGAGATACAATCTATTTCTCTTTTTGTTTTGTTTTCACAGTGTGCCCAGAAGTCATATGCCCGGACTGTAAACACGGAGTGGAGTACAAAACTGACGATTACGGATGTAAAGTCTGCGTCTGTAAACCTTACGGTGAGTGAGAGTTTGTCTGCAAACCGTATAGTGTCAGTCTGTCTGTGAGCCTGATGGTGAGAGTCAGTGTGTCTGCAAATGTTATGGTGAGAGTCAGTGTGTCTGCAAACCTTATGATGAGAGTCAGTGTGTCTGCAAACCTTATGGTGGGTGTCAGTCTGTCTGCAAACATTATGATGATTGTCAGTTTGCATACCTTATGGAGAGTGTCAGTCTGTCTGCAAACCATAAGGTGAAAGTCTGTCTGTCTGAAAAAACATGCCTGTCTGTCTGCAATCTTAACGTGAGAGTCAGTCTGGCTGCAAACTTTACTGTCAGTGACAGTTTGTCTACAAACCGTATGGTGTCAGTCTGTCCGGAAACTTTATGGTGAGTGTCAGTCTGTCTGCAAACCATTTGGTTTCAGTCTGTCTGCAAACTTAGGTGAGAGTCTGTCTGCAATCCTTTTGGTGTCAGTCTGTCTGCAAACCTTTTGATGTCAGTCTGTCTGAAAACATGATGAGAGTCAGTCTGTCTGCAAAACTTAGGATGAGTGTCTGTCTGTCTGCAAACGTTATGGTGAGTGTCAGTTTGTCTGCATGCAAACCTTACTGTGGGTGTCGTGTCTGTCTGTCTGAAAACCTTATGGTGAGTATCAATCTTCTGCAAACTTTATGGTGAGTGTTTGTCCGAAAACTTTGCAGTGATAGTCTGTATGTCTGAAAACCATATGGTGAATGTCTGTCTGTCTGCAATCTTTCTGGTGAGTGTCAGTCTATCTGGAAACCCAGTTATGAGCGTTAGCGTGTCCTGTAAGCGTGAGAGATACAATCTATTTCTCGTTTTTATTTGACAGTGTGCCCAGATGTCATATGCCCGGATTGTAAACACGGAGTGGAGTACAAAACTGACGACTACGGATGTAAAGTCTGCGTCTGCAAACCTTACGGTGAGTGAAAGTTTGTCTGCAAACCGTATGGTGTCAGTCTGTCTGTAAGCCTGATGGTGAGAGTCAGTGTGTCTGCAAACATTATTGTCAGAGTCTGTCTGCAAATCGTGTCTGTCTGTCTGCAAGACTAAGGTGAGTGTAAGTCTGTCTGAAACCTTATGGTGTGTGACAGTTTGTCTACAAACAGTATGTTGTCAGTCTGTCCGCAAACGTTATGGTGAGTGTCAGTCTGTGTGCAAACCTTTTTGTGTCATTCTGTCTGGAAACTTTATGGTGAGAGTCAGTCTGTCTGCAAACCTAAGGGTGAGTCTCAATCTGTCTGCAAACCTGATGATGAGTGTCTCTCTGCAAATCGTACGGTGAGTGTCTGTCTGTCTGTCTGCACAAGGTATGGTGAGCGTCAATTTGTCCACATACCTTACGGTGAGTGTTTGTCTGCAAACTTGACGTTGAGTGTCTCTCAATCTGCAAACCTTATGATGAGAGTCAGTCTGTTTGCAAACGTTATAGTGAGTGTCAGTTTGTTTCATGCATTATCGTGATTGTTTATCTGCAAACAGTACTGTGAGTGTGTGTCTGTCTGAAAACGTGATAGTGAGAGTCTGTCTGTCTGCAAACGTTATGGTGAGTGTCTGCCTGTCTGCAAAGTTTGTGGTGAGTGTCAGTCTATCTGGGAAACCAGGTGTGAGTGTCAGTGTGTCTGTAAGACTGAGAGATACAATATATTTCTCGTTTTTATTGGACAGTGTGCCCAGATGTCATATGCCCGCATTGTAAACACGGAGTGGAGAACAAAACTGACGACTACGGATGTAAGGTCTGCGTCTGCAAACCTTACGGTGAGTAAGAGTTTGTCTGCAAATCGTATGGTGTCAGTCTGTCTGTAAAACTTATGGTGAGAGTGAGTCTGCCTGTAAACCTGATGGTGAGAGTCAGTGTGTCTGCAAAACGTGTCTGTCTATCTGCAACCTTAAGGTGAGAGTCAGTCAGTCTGTAAACCTTTTAGTGTCAGTCTGTCTGCAAACCTTTTGGTGTCAGTCTGTCTGCAAACCTGATGGTGAGAGTCAGTCTGCAAACCTTATGGTGAGTGTAGTCTGCAAATCTTACGGTGAGTATCTGTCTGTCTGCACAACGTATCCTGAGTGTCAATTTGTCTGCATACCTTATGGTGAGTGTTTGTCTGCAAACCCCATTGTGAGTGCCTGTCTGTCTGCAAACCTTATGGTGAGTGTCTGTATGCAAATCTTACGATGAGTACTTTTTTGTTTGACAGTGTGCCCAGAGATCAAATGCCCGGACTGCAAACATGGAGTGGAGTACAAAACCGACGACTATGGATGTAAGGTCTGCGTCTGCAAACCTTACGGTGAGTGAGAGTTTGTCTGCAAACCGTATTGTGTCAGTCTGTAAACCTGATGGTGAGAGTCAGTGTGTCTGCAACCCTCATGGTGAGAGTCAGTGTGTCTGCAAACCTTATGGTGAGAGTTTGTCTGTCTGCAAAACGCGTCTGTCTGTCTGTCTGTCTGTCTCCAACCTTAAGGTGAGAGTCAGTCTGTCTGCGAACCTTTTGGTGTCAGTCTGTCTGCAAACCTTTTGGTGTCAGTCTGTCAGCAACCCTGATGGTGAGAGTCAGTCTGCAAAGCTTATGGTGAGTGTCTGTCTGTCTGCAAACCTTATGGTGAGTGTCTGTCTGTCTGCAAACCTTATGGTGAGTGTCTGTCTGCAAATCCTACGGTGAGTATCTTCTGTCTGCAAAACGTATCCTGAGTGTCAATTTGTCTGCATACCTTATGGTGAGTGTTTGTCTGCAAACCTCATGCTGAGTGTCTGTCTGTCTGCAAACTTGATAGTGACTGTCAGTTTTTCTGAATGCCTTATGGCGAGTGTTTGTCTGTAAGCCTTACTGTGAGAGTCTTTCTCTCTGCAAATTTTATGTTGAGTGTCTGTCTGTCTAAAGTTTATGGTGAGTATCAGTTTGTCTGGAACGTTTGTAGTGAGTGTTTGTGTGTCTGTGTGCAAATGTTATTGTGAGTGTCTGTCTGTGTGCAAACTTAATGGTGAGTGTCTGTCTGCAAACTTTATGGCGAGTGTCAGTTTGTCTGCATGCCCTATCGTGAGTGTTTATCAGCAAACGGTACTGTGAGTGTTTGTCTGTGTGTAGACTTTATGGTGAGTGTCAGTCTGTCTGTAAACTTTATGGTACGTGTCTGTCTGTCTGGAAATTTATGGTGAATATCTGTCTGTCTGCAAAGTTAGTGGTGAGTGTCAGTCTATCTGGAAACCCAGCTATGAGTGTCAGTGTGTATGGAAGCGTGAGATATACAATCTATTTCACTTTTTTGTTTGACAGTGTGCCCAGAGATCAAATGCCCGCACTGCAAACATGGAGTGGAGTACAAAACCGACGACTATGGATGTAAGGTCTGCGTCTGCAAACCTTACGGTGAGTGAGAGTTTGTCTGCAAACCGTATGGTGTCAGTCTATAAACCTGATGGTGAGAGTCAGTGTGTCTGCAAACCTCATGGTGAGAGTCAGTCTGTCTGCAAACCTTATGCTGAGAGTCTGTTTGTCTGCAAAACGCGTCTGTCTGTCTGTCTGTCTCCAACCTTAAGGTGAGAGTCAGTCTGTCTGCGAACCTTTTGGTGTCAGTCTGTCAGCAAACCTGATGGTGAGAGTCAGTCTGCAAACCTGATGGTGAGTATCTGTCTGTCTGCAAACCTTATGGTGAGTGTCTGCAAATCTTTCGGTGAGTATCTGTCTGTCTGCGCAACGTATCCTGAGTGTCAATTCGTCTGCATACCTTATGGTGAGTGTTTGTCTGCAAACCTCATGGCGAGTGTCTGTCTGTCTGCAAACTTGATAGTGACTGTCAGTTTTTCTGAATGCCTCATGGCGAGTGTTTGTCTGCAAACCTTACTGTGAGAGTCTTTCTCTCTTCAAACTTTATGTTGAGTGTCTGTCTGTCTGTAAACTTTATGGTGAGTATGTGTTTGTCTGCAAAGTTTGTGGTGAGTGTTTGTGTGTCTGTGTGCAAATTTTATTGTGAGTGTCTGTCTGTGTGCAAACTTAATGGTGAGTGTCTGTCTGTCTGCAAACTTTATGGCGAGTGTCAGTTTGTCTGCATGCCCTATTGTGAGTGTTTGTCAGCAAACCTTACTTTGAGTGTTTGTCTGTGTGTAGACTTTATGGTGAGTGTCAGTCTGTCTGTAAACTTTATGGTAAGTGTCTGTCTGTCTGGAAATTTATGGTGAATGTCTGTCTGTCTGCAAAGTTTGTGGTGAGTGTCAGTCTATCTGGAAACCCAGCTATGAGTGTCAGTGTGTATGGAAGCGTGAGATATACAATCTATTTCACTTTTTTGTTTGACAGTGTGCCCAGAGATGAAATGCCCGGACTGCAAACATGGAGTGGAGTACAAAACCGACGACTATGGATGTAAGGTCTGCGTCTGCAAACCTTACGGTGAGTGAGAGTTTGTCTGCAAACCGTATGGTGTCAGTCTGTAAACCTGATGGTGAGAGTCAGTGTGTCTGCAAACCTCATGGTGAGAGTCAGTCTGTCTGCAAACCTTATGCTGAGAGTCTGTTTGTCTGCAAAACGCGTCTGTCTGTCTGTCTGTCTGTCTCCAAACTTAAGGTGAGAGTCAGTCTGTCTGCGAACCTTTTGGTGTCAGTCTGTCTGCAAACATTTTGGTGTCAGTCTGTCAGCAAACCTGATGGTGAGAGTCAGTCTGCAAAGCTTATGGTGAGTGTCTGTCTGTCTGCAAACCTTATGGTGAGTGTCTGTCTGCAAATCTTACGCTGAGTATCTGTCTGTCTGCACAACGTATCCTGAGTGTCAATTTGTCTGCATACCTTATGGTGATTGTTTGTCTGCAAACCTCATGGTGAGTGTCTGTCTGCAAACTTGATAGTGACTGTCAGTTTTTCTGAATGCCTTATGATGAGTGTTTGTCTGTAAGCCTTACTGTGAGAGTCTTTCTCTCTGCAAATTTTATGTTGAGTGTCTGTCTGTCTGTAAACTGTATGTTGAGTATCAGTGTGTCTGGAAAGTTTGTGGTGAGTGTTTGTGTGTCTGTGTGCAAATTTTATTTTGAGTGTCTGTCTGTGTGCTAACTTAATGGTGAGTGTCTGTCTGTCTGCAAACTTTATGGCGAGTGTCAGTTTGTCTGCATGCCCTATTGTGAGTGTTTGTCAGCAAAGCTTACTTTGAGTGTTTGTCTGTGTGTAGACTTTATGGTGAGTGTCGGTCTGTCTGTAAACTTTATGGTAAGTGTCTGTCTGTCTGAAAATTTATGGTGAATGTCTGTCTGTTTGCAAAGTTTGTGGTGAGTGTCAGTCTATCTGGAAACCCAGCTATGAGTGTCAGTGTGTATGTAAGCGTGAGATATACAATCTATTTCACTTTTTTGTTTGACAGTGTGCCCAGAGATCAAATGCCCGGACTGCAAACATGGAGTGGAGTACAAAACCGACGACTATGGATGTAAGGTCTGCGTCTGCAAACCTTACGGTGAGTGAGAGTTTGTCTGCAAACCGTATGGTGTCAGTCTGTAAACCTGATGGTGAGAGTCAGTGTGTCTGCAAACCTCATGGTGAGAGTCAGTCTGTCTGCAAACCTTATGCTGAGAGTCTGTTTGTCTGCAAAACGCGTTTGTCTGTCTGTCTGTCTCCAACCTTAAGGTGAGAGTCAGTCTGTCTGCGAACCTTTTGGTGTCAGTCTGTCAGCAAACCTGATGGTGAGAGTCAGTCTGCAAACCTGATGGTGAGTGTCTGTCTGTCTGCAAACCTTATGGTGAGTGTCTGTCTGCAAATCTTACGGTGAGTATCTGTCTGTCTGCACAACGTATCCTGAGTGTCAATTTGTCTGCATACCTTATGGTGAGTGTTTGTCTGGAAACCTCATGGTGAGTGTCTGTCTGTCTGCAAACTTGATAGTGACTGTCAGTTTTTCTGAATGCCTTATGGCGAGTGTTTGTCTGCAAACCTTACTGTGAGAGTCTTTCTCTCTGCAAGCTTTATGTTGAGTGTCTGTCTGTCTGTAAACTTTATGGTGAGTATGTGTTTGTCTGCAAAGTTTGTGGTGAGTGTTTGTGTGTCTGTGTGCAAATTTTATTGTTAGTTTCTGTCTGTGTGCAATCCCAATGGTGAGTGTCTGTCTGTCTGCAAACTTTATGGCGAGTGTCAGTTTATCTGCATGCCCTATCGTGAGTGTTTGTCAGCAAACCTTACTGTGAGAGGCCCTGGAGAGGAAGGAGGAGAAGATCGCGGAACTGCAGGACCGCGTCGACTCGCTTGAGCAGTACTCTCG
>OY757558.1:8078593-8103038 GCA_963584105.1 Alviniconcha strummeri | reverse complement strand
AAACCTTAATACACCGCAAACCTTACAGCGAGTGTCATTTATTACAAACCTTAGTACATTGCAAACCTTACGGCGAGTGTCAGTTTATTGCAGACAAACTGACGCAGTAACTTTACCGAATGTGTCCATTCTTGCAAACTTTACGTGTCATGGTCAATGTCAATTAACTATATAACTCAGTCAAAAGGAGTTAGGTGTCATTGTCCATCTGTTTGCAAACCTTACGGTAATTGTCATCTATTGCAACCTTTCGGTGATTGTCATTTACTGCAAACTTTAGTACACCGCAGACCTTACGGCGAGTGTCATTTATTGCAAACTTTAGTACACCGCAAACCTTACGGCGAGTGTCATTTATTGCAAACTTTAGTACACCGCAGACCTTACGGCGAGTGCCATTTATTGCAAACTTTAGTACACCGCAAACCTTACGGCGAGTGTCATTTATTGCAAACCTTAGTACACCGCAAACCTTACGGCGAGTGTCATTTATTACAAACCTTAGTACATTGCAAACCTTACAGCGAGTGTCTTTTATTGCAAACCTTAATACATTGCAAACCTTAAGGCGAGTGTCATTTATTGCAAACCTGAGTACATTTCAAACCTTACGGCCAGTGTCAGTTTACTGCAGACAAACTGACGCAGTAACTTTACCGAATGTGTCCGTTCTTGCAAACTTTACGTGTCATTGTCAATGTCAATTAACTGTAACTCAGTCAAAAGGAGTTAGGTGTCATTGTCCATCTGTTTGCAAGCTTCATAATTAGAGTGAGTGTCAAGTTGTGTGAAAAAATTACAATGAGTGTCAGGCTGTGTGGAAACGTTACAGTTAAAAACACAAGTTACTAAATCTAGTCACTAAATCACAAGTCACTAAATCATGAGTCACTGAATCACAAGTTATTTAACTCAGAGGTCATTTGAACACAAATAACAAATCACTAAATCACAAGTCCCAAAACAACAAGTCACTAAAACACAAAGTCACTAAATCACAACTCACTGAATCATAAATCACTAAATCACAAGTCACAGTTTATTACCATGTCATTTTGTTTAAGTGACATATGAATTTAAGAAACTTGATTTTCTCAAAGTTATTGTTTTGTTTTTGTTTTTGTTCTTAATTTTTTGTCTTACTGTTGAACTGCTAGTACATTTTAATTTAATTAAAATTAATTAAGTTAGTCCGTGTATGCTTTAAATTATTATAGTAATACGATTTTTATTTAAACTTTTTTTTTTTTTTTTTTTTTTTTTTTTTTTAAATCAGTTGGTCACAATCTTTGTCATGTCAGATGCAGCTGTATTAACTAGATACGGTTTGTTGTTGTTGTTGTTTTCAATGCATGTATTTCTTAGCTATGTATTAAGCCTGATATGTGAAACTGTACTGTGATTGGAGCTCGTTTTTGCAGAACTGGGACAGGCGCATTATAAATAAAATTTATTATTATTATTAAGTCCCTAAAACACAAGTCCCTAAACCACAAGTCACTAAATCGCTCGTCACTAAAACAAGTCGTTGAATCACAAGTCACTAAAACACAACACAAGTAAGTAAATCACAAGTCACTAAAACACAATACAAGTAAGTAAATCTCAAGTCACTAAAACACAACACAAGTAAGTAAATCACAAGTCACCAAAACACAAGCCACTAAAATACAATTCACTACGTCATTAAACGACAAGTAACTAAATCGCTCGTCACTAAAACAAGTCGCTGAATCACAAGTCACTAAAACACAACACAAGTAACTAAATCACAAGTAAAAAAACACAAGTAACTAAATCACAAGTCACACATATCGTTGAATCACAAGTCACCAAAACACAAGTACTAAAACACAAGTCAGTAAATCGCAAGTCCCTAAACCACAAGTCCCTAAATCACAACTCCCTAAAATACATGTCACTAAATCACAATCACTGAAACACTATTCAGAAGCTGGATCACACTCGTCGACACAACACACTTGCGTCATTCTGTCTGTGAGTCTGGAAAGGCAAATTTGCATGCAATTCATAGACTGTGAAGATTATGTACTCTGCACTGTGTCAGTGTAAATGCAAACATTGCAGCCAGTGTCAGGTTTCCGCTTCTTCGATCTGAGGAAATTAATTTTGATCACAATCAGCAACTTGAAGAGCTACAATTTTTATTTGACAGTGTGCCCACATGTCATATGCCCGGACTGTAAACACGGAGTAGAGTACAAAACTGACGACTACGGATGTAAGGTCTGCGTCTGCAAACCTTACGGTGAGTGAGAGTTTCTCTGCAAACTGTATGTTGTCAGTCTGTCTGCAAACCATTTGTTGTCAGTCTGTCTGCAAACCATTTGTTGTCAGTCTGTCTGCAAACCTTTTTGTGTCAGTCTGTCTGGAAACTTTATGGTGAGTGTCAGTCTGTCTGCAAACCTTAGGGTGAGTGTCTCTCTGCAAATCGTACGGTGAGTGTCAGTCTATCTGGAAACCCAGCTGTGAGTGTCAGTGTGTCTGTAAGCGTGAGAGATACAATCTATTTCTCGTTTTTATTTGACAGTGTGCCCAGCTGTCATATGCCCGGACTGTAAACACGGAGTGGAGTACAAAACTGACGACTACGGATGTAAGGTCTGCGTCTGCAAACCTTACGGTGAGTGAGAGTTTGTCTGCAAACCGTATGGTGTCAGTCTGTCTGTAAACCTTATGGTGAGAGTCATTCTGCCTGTAAACCTGATGGTGAGAGTAGGTGTGTCTGCAAAACGTGTCTGTCTATTTGCAACCTTAAGGTGAGAGTCAGTCTGTATGCAAACCTTTTGGTGTCAGTCTGCCTGCAAACCATTTGGTGTCAGTCTGTCTGTAAACCTTATGGTGAGAGTCAGTCTGTCTGCAAACCTTATGGTGAATGTCTGTCTGCAAACCTTATGGTGAGTGTCTGTCTGCAAATCTTACGGTGAGTATCTGTTTGTCTGCACAACGTATCCTGAGTGTCAGTTTGTCTGCATACCTTATGGTGAGTGTTTGTCTGCAAACCTCATAGTGAGTGTGTGTCTGAAAACTTTATAGTGAATGTCAGTTTTTCTGAATGCCTTATGGTGAGTGTTTGTCTGCAAAACTTACTGTGAGTGTCTGTCTCTCTGCAAACTTTATGATGAGTGTCTGTCTGCAAATTTTATGGTGAGTTTCAGTTTGTCTGCAAAGTTTATGGTGAGTGTTTGTCTGTCTGCAAATTTTATTGTGAGTGTCTGTCTGTGTGCAAACTTAATGGTGAGTGTCTGTCTGTCTGTCTGTCAGCAAACTTTATGGTGAGTGTCTGTCTGTCTGCAAATTTTATTGTGAGTGTCTGTCTGTGTGCAAACTTTATGGTGAGTGTCAGTTTGTCAGCATGACTTATCGTGAGTGTTTGTCTGGAAACCTTACTGTGAGTGTGTGTCTGTCTGTAGACTTTATGGTGAGTGTCAGTCTGTCTGTAAACTTTATGGTAAGTGTCTGTCTGCAAACTTTATGGTGAATATATGTCTCTCTGCAAACTTTGTGGTGAGTGTCAATCTATCTGGAAACCCAGCTATGAGATTCAGTGTGTATGTAAGCGTGAGAGATACAATCTATTTCACTTTTTTGTTTGACAGTGTGCCCAGAGATCAAATGCCCGGACTGCAAACATGGAGTGGAGTACAAAACTGACGACTATGGATGTAAGGTCTGCGTCTGCAAACCTTACGGTGAGTGAGAGTTTGTCTGCAAACCGTATGGTGTCAGTCTGTCTGTAAACCTGATGGTGAGAGTCAGTCTGCCTGCAAACCTTTTGGTGTCAGTCTGTCTGTAAACCTTATGGTGAGAGTCAGTCTGTCTGCAAACCTTATGGTGAGTGTCTGTCTGCAAACCTTATGGTGAGTGTCTGTCTACAAATCTTACGGTGAGTATCTGTTTGTTTGCACAACGTATCCTGAGTGTCAATTTGTCTGCATACCTTATGGTGAGTGTTTGTCTGCAAACCTCATAGTGAGTGTGTGTCTGAAAACTTTATAGTGAGTGTCAGTTTTTCTGAATGCCTTATGGTGAGTGTTTGTCTGCAAAACTTACTGTGAGTGTCTGTCTCTCTGCAAACTTTATGATGAGTGTCTGTCTGTCTGCAAATTTTATGGTGAGTTTCAGTTTGTCTGCAAAGTTTATGGTGAGTGTTTGTCTGTCTGCAAATTTTATTGTGAGTGTCTGTCTGTGTGCAAACTTAATGGTGAGTGTCTGTCTGTCTGTCTGTCAGCAAACTTTATGGTGAGTGTCTGTCTGTCTGCAAATTTTATTGTGAGTGTCTGTCTGTGTGCAAACTTTATGGTGAGTGTCAGTTTGTCAGCATGACTTATCGTGAGTGTTTGTCTGGAAACCTTACTGTGAGTGTGTGTCTGTCTGTAGACTTTATGGTGAGTGTCAGTCTGTCTGTAAACTTTATGGTAAGTGTCTGTCTGCAAACTTTATGGTGAATATATGTCTCTCTGCAAACTTTGTGGTGAGTGTCAATCTATCTGGAAACCCAGCTATGAGTGTCAGTGTGTATGTAAGCGTGAGAGATACAATCTATTTCACTTTTTTGTTTGACAGTGTGCCCAGAGATCAAATGCCCGGACTGCAAACATGGAGTGGAGTACAAAACTGACGACTATGGATGTAAGGTCTGCGTCTGCAAACCTTACGGTGAGTGAGAGTTTGTCTGCAAACCGTATGGTGTCAGTCTGTCTGTAAACCTGATGGTGAGAGTCAGTGTGTCTGCAAACCTTATGGTGAGAGTCAGTGTGTCTGCAAACCTTATGGTGAGAGTCTGTCTGTCTGAAAAACGTGTCTGTCTGGAACCTTAAGGTGAGAGTCAGTCTGTCTGCGAACCTTATGGTTAGCGTCAGTCTGTCTGCAAACCTTATGGTGAGAGTCAGTCTGTCTGCAAACCTTATAGTGAGAGTCAGTCTTTCTGCAAACATTATGGTGAGAGTCAGTCTGTGTGCGGACCTTATGATGAGATTCTGTCTGCCTGCAGACGTTATGGTACGTGTCTGTCTGTCTGGAAACCCTATGGTACGTGTCTGTCTGTCTGCAACCTTAATGTCAGAATCAGTCTGTCTGTAAACCTTATGGTGAGTGTCACTCTTGCCCGCAAACCTTATGGTGAGTTTCGGTCTGTCTGCAAAATTTATGATGAGTGTCTGTATGTCTGAATACCTTATAGTGAATGTCTGTCTGTCTGCAAACCTTGTGGTGAGTGTTAGTCTATCTGGAAACCCAGCTATGAGTGTCAGTGTGTCTGTAAGCGTGAGAGATACAATATATTTCTCGTTTTTGTTTGACAGTGTGCCCAGATGTCATATGCCCGGACTGTAAACACGGAGTGGAGTACAAAACTGACGACTACGGATGTAAGGTCTGCGTCTGCAAACCTTACGGTGAGTGAGAGTTTGTTTGCAAACCGTATGGTGTCTGTCTGTCTGTAAACGTTATTGTGAGAGTCTGTCTGTCTGCTGTCTTCTGGTGAGAGGCTTTCTGTCTGCAAACGTTATGGTGAGCGTCTGTCTGTCTGCAAAACGTGCCTCTCTGGCCGTAACCTTAAGGTGAGAGTCAGTCTGTCTGCAAACATTATGGTGAGTTTTAGTCTGCCTGCAAACCTTGCGGTGAGAGTCAGTCTGTCTGCAGACCTGATGGTGAGAGTCTGTCTGTCTGCAACGCGTATGGTACGTGTCTGTCTGTCTGGGAATCTTATAATACGTGTCTGTCTGTCTGCAACCTTAAGGTGAGAATCAGTCTGTCTACAAACCTTATGGTGAATGTCATGTTGTCTGCAAACCTTATGGTGAGGGTCAGTCTATCTGCAAACCTTATAGTGAGAGTCTGTCTACCTGCAAACCTCATGGTGAGAATCAGTCTGTCTGCAAACGTTATGGTGAGAATCAGTCGGTCTGCAAACCTTATGGTGAGTGTCATTTTGTCTGCAAACCTTACGTCGAGCGTCAGACTGTCCGGAAACTTTATGGTCAATGTTAGTGCATCTGTAACCCTGATGGTGACTTTTAGTGTGTGTAATAATAATAATAATAATAAGAAGAAGAAGAAGAAGAATAGAAAATTTGTGAAGCGCCTACCCCTCGCCTCCAAGCGCTGAACACATATAATACAGCACGCATCTGTTACATCGAAATGGAAAATGTTATCCGCAACTGGACAAAGCTAACACGTAAACCAAACAAGGATATATATGTATATAAACGTGACAGTGAGTATGAGCGTGTCTGTAAAATTTACAATGAGAAATAGAGTGTGTGTAAAGCTTACGGTTAGTCTGTCTGTAAACTAACTGTGAATGTTGAAGCGTCTGTAAACCTTACGGTTAGTCTGTGCCTGTAAACCTAACGGTGGGTGTCAATGTATCTGTAACACTGAGACCTACAATATATTTCTTGTTTATGTTCAACAGTGTGCCCACCTCCCAAATGCAAATTGTGTAAACATGGAGTGGAGTACAAGACTGACGACTACGGCTGTAAAATCTGCGTCTGCAAACCTTACGGTGAGTGTCAGTTTGTCTGCAAACCTTATGGTGTCAATCTGTCTGTAAACCTTACGGTGAGTGTCAGTTTGTCTGCAAGCCTTATGGTAAGTGTTATGGGGGTTGTAAAACTCACAATGAGCGAGAGACTGTGATTAAACATTGCAGAAGTGTCAGTATGTCTGTAAACGTGACAGTGAATGTCTGTACGGTCCTTACGGTGATTGAAAGTCTGTGTGCAAACCTGACGGTGAATATCCATGTCTTTTTAAGATTTACGGTGAGTTTCGGTCTGTCTACAAACTTTATGGTGAGTGTCAGTCTATCTGGAAACCCAGCTGTGAGTGTCAGTGTGTCTGTAAGCGTGGGAAATACAATCTATTTCTCGTTTTTATTTGACAGTGTGCCCAGCTGTCATATGCCCGCATTGTAAACACGGAGTGGAGTACAAAACTGACCTCTACGGATGTAAGGTCTGCGTCTGCAAACCTTACGGTGAGTGAGAGTTTGTCTGCAAACCGTATGGTGTCAGTCTGTCTGTAAACCTGATGGTGAGAGTCAGTGCGTCTGCAAATCTTATGGTCAGAGTCTGTCTGTCTGCGAAACGTGTCTGTCTCTGCAACCTTAAGGTGAGAGTCAGTCTGTCTGCAAACCTTACGGTGAGTGACAGTTTGTCTACAAATCGTATGGTGCCAGTCTGTCCGCAAACCTTATGGTGAGTGTCAGCCTGCAAACCTTATGGTGAGTGTCAGCCTGCAAACCTTTTGGTGTCAGTCTGTCTGCAGACCTTATGGTGAGTGTCAGCCTGCAAACCTTTCGGTGTCAGTCTGTCTGCAAACCTTATGGTGAGTGTCAGTCTGCAAACCTTTTGGTGTCAATCTGTCTGCAAACCGTTTGGTGTCAGTCTGTTGCAAACCTTAGGATGAGTCAGTCTTCCTGCAATCTTACGGTGAGTGTCAATTTGTCTGTATACCTTATGGTGAGTGTTTGTCCGCAAACCTGACGGCGAGTGTCTGTCTGCAAACCTGATGGTGAGTGTCTGTCTGCAAACTTTATGGTGAGTGTCTGTATGTCTGAAAACCTTATGGTGAATGTCTGTCTGTCTGCAAACCTTGTGGTGAGTGTTAGTGTATCTGGAAACCCAGGTATGAATGTCAGTGTGTCTGTAAGCGTGAGAGATACAATTTATTTCTCGTTTTTATTTGACAGTGTGTCCAGATGTCATATGCCCGGACTGCAAACATGGAGTGGAATACAAAACTGACGACTACGGCTGTAAGGTCTGCGTCTGCAAACCTTACGGTGAGTGAGAGTTTGTCTGCAAACCGTATGGTGTCAGTCTGTCTGTAAACCTGATAGTGAGAGTCAGTGTGTCTGCAAACCTTATGGTGAGAGTTATTCTGTCTGCAAACCTTAAGGTGAGAGTCTGTCTGTCTGCAGCCTTAAGATGAGAGTCAGTCTGTCTGCAGACCTTATGGTGAGTTACAGTTTGTCTACAAACCGTATGGTATCAGTCTGTCCGCAAAACATATGGTGAGTTCCAGTCTGTCCATAAACCTTACGGTGAGAGTCTGTCTGTCTGCGCAATGTGTCTGCCTGTCTACAACCTAAAGGTGAGATTCAGTCTGTCTGCAAACCTTATGGTGAGAGTCTGTCTGTCTGCGCAATGTGTCTGCCTGTCTACAACCTAAAGGTGAGAGTCCGTCTGTCTGCAAACCTTATGGTGAGTATCAGTCTGTCCGCAAACCTTATGGTGAGAGTAGAGTCAGTCTATCTGCAGACCTTATGGTGAGAGTCAGTCAGTCTGCAAACCTTATGGTAAGAGTCAGTCTGTCTGCAGACGTTATGGTGAGAGTCTGTCTGTCTGCACACCGTATGGGGAGAGTAGGTCTGTCTGCAAACGTTCTGGTACGTGTCTGTCTGTCTGAAAACCTTACGGTACGTGTCTGTCTGTCTGTCTGCAACGTTAAGGTAAGAATCAGTCCGTCTACAAACCTTATGGTGAGTATCACTCTGTCTGCAAACCTTATGGTCAGTGTTAGTCTGACTGCAAACCTTATGGTGAGAGTCTGTATATCTGCAAACCTTATGGTGAGAGGCTGCCTATCTGCTAACCTTAATGTGAGAATCAGTCTGTCTGCAAACGTTACGGTGAGAATCAGTCGGTCTGCAAACCTTATGGTGAGAATCAGTCGGTCTGCAAACCTTCTGGTTTGGCCTTAATTTTTGTCTGCAAATGTTATGGTGAGTGTCAGTTTGTCGGCAAACCTGATGGTGAGAGTCAGTCTGTCTGTAAACCTTATGGTGAGTGTCATTTTGTCTGCAAACCTTACGGCGAGTGTCAGACTGTCCGGAAACTGTATGGTCAATGTTAGTGCATCTGTAACCCTGATGGTGATTTTTAGTGTGTCTAATAATAATAATAAGAAGCAGAAGAAGAAGAAGAAGAAGAAGAGAAAATTTGTGAAGCGCCTACCCCTCGCCTCCAAGCGTTGAACATACATAATACAGCACGCATCTGTTACATCGAAATGGAAAATGTTATCCGCAACTGGACAAAGCTAACACGTAAAGCAAACAAGGATATATATGTATATAAACGTGACAGTGAGTATGAGCGTATCTGTAAAATTTACAATGAGAAATAGTGTGTGTGTAAAGCTTACGGTTAGTCTGTAAACTAACTGTGAATGTTGAAGCGTCTGTAAACCTTACGGTTAGTCTGTGCCTGTAAACCTAACGGTGGGTGTCAATGTATTTGTAACACTGAGACCTACAATATATTTCTTGTTTATGTTCAACAGTGTGCCCACCTCCCAAATGCAAATTGTGTAAACATGGAGTGGAGTACAAGACTGACGACTACGGCTGTAAAATCTGCGTCTGCAAACCTTACGGTGAGTGTCAGTTTGTCTGCAAGCCTTATGGTAAGTGTTATGAGGGTTGTAAAACTCACAATGAGCGAGAGACTGTGATTAAACATTGCAGAAGTGTCAGTATGTCTGTAAACGTGACAGTGAATGTCTGTACGGTCCTTACGGTGATTGAAAGTCTGTGTGCAAACCTGACGGTGAATATCCATGTCTTTTTAAGATTTACGGTGAGTTTCGGTCTGTCTACAAACTTTATGGTGAGTGTCAGTCTATCTGGAAACCCAGCTGTGAGTGTCAGTGTGTCTGTAAGCGTGGGAAATACAATCTATTTCTCGTTTTTATTTGACAGTGTGCCCAGCTGTCATATGCCCGCATTGTAAACACGGAGTGGAGTACAAAACTGACCTCTACGGATGTAAGGTCTGCGTCTGCAAACCTTACGGTGAGTGAGAGTTTGTCTGCAAACCGTATGGTGTCAGTCTGTCTGTAAACCTGATGGTGAGAGTCAGTGCGTCTGCAAATCTTATGGTCAGAGTCTGTCTGTCTGCGAAACGTGTCTGTCTCTGCAACCTTAAGGTGAGAGTCAGTCTGTCTGCAAACCTTACGGTGAGTGACAGTTTGTCTACAAATCGTATGGTGCCAGTCTGTCCGCAAACCTTATGGTGAGTGTCAGCCTGCAAACCTTATGGTGAGTGTCAGCCTGCAAACCTTTTGGTGTCAGTCTGTCTGCAGACCTTATGGTGAGTGTCAGCCTGCAAACCTTTCGGTGTCAGTCTGTCTGCAAACCTTATGGTGAGTGTCAGTCTGCAAACCTTTTGGTGTCAATCTGTCTGCAAACCGTTTGGTGTCAGTCTGTTGCAAACCTTAGGATGAGTCAGTCTTCCTGCAATCTTACGGTGAGTGTCAATTTGTCTGTATACCTTATGGTGAGTGTTTGTCCGCAAACCTGACGGCGAGTGTCTGTCTGCAAACCTGATGGTGAGTGTCTGTCTGCAAACTTTATGGTGAGTGTCTGTATGTCTGAAAACCTTATGGTGAATGTCTGTCTGTCTGCAAACCTTGTGGTGAGTGTTAGTGTATCTGGAAACCCAGGTATGAATGTCAGTGTGTCTGTAAGCGTGAGAGATACAATTTATTTCTCGTTTTTATTTGACAGTGTGTCCAGATGTCATATGCCCGGACTGCAAACATGGAGTGGAATACAAAACTGACGACTACGGCTGTAAGGTCTGCGTCTGCAAACCTTACGGTGAGTGAGAGTTTGTCTGCAAACCGTATGGTGTCAGTCTGTCTGTAAACCTGATAGTGAGAGTCAGTGTGTCTGCAAACCTTATGGTGAGAGTTATTCTGTCTGCAAACCTTAAGGTGAGAGTCTGTCTGTCTGCAGCCTTAAGATGAGAGTCAGTCTGTCTGCAGACCTTATGGTGAGTTACAGTTTGTCTACAAACCGTATGGTATCAGTCTGTCCGCAAAACATATGGTGAGTTCCAGTCTGTCCATAAACCTTACGGTGAGAGTCTGTCTGTCTGCGCAATGTGTCTGCCTGTCTACAACCTAAAGGTGAGATTCAGTCTGTCTGCAAACCTTATGGTGAGAGTCTGTCTGTCTGCGCAATGTGTCTGCCTGTCTACAACCTAAAGGTGAGAGTCCGTCTGTCTGCAAACCTTATGGTGAGTATCAGTCTGTCCGCAAACCTTATGGTGAGAGTAGAGTCAGTCTATCTGCAGACCTTATGGTGAGAGTCAGTCAGTCTGCAAACCTTATGGTAAGAGTCAGTCTGTCTGCAGACGTTATGGTGAGAGTCTGTCTGTCTGCACACCGTATGGGGAGAGTAGGTCTGTCTGCAAACGTTCTGGTACGTGTCTGTCTGTCTGAAAACCTTACGGTACGTGTCTGTCTGTCTGTCTGCAACGTTAAGGTAAGAATCAGTCCGTCTACAAACCTTATGGTGAGTATCACTCTGTCTGCAAACCTTATGGTCAGTGTTAGTCTGACTGCAAACCTTATGGTGAGAGTCTGTATATCTGCAAACCTTATGGTGAGAGGCTGCCTATCTGCTAACCTTAATGTGAGAATCAGTCTATCTGCAAACGTTATGGTGAGAATCAGTCGGTCTGCAAACCTTCTGGTAAGTCTTTATCTGTCTGCAAATGTTATGGTGAGTGTCAGTTTGTCGGCAAACCTGATGGTGAGAGTCAGTCTGTAAACCTTATGGTGAGAGTGAGTCTGTCTGCAAACCTTATGGCGAGTGTGATTTGTCTGCAAACCTTACGGCGAATGTCAGACTGTCCGGAAATTTGATGGTGAATGTTAGTGCATTTGTAAACCTGACGGTGACTCTTAGTGTGTGTAATAATAATAATAGAATTTTGTAAAGCACCTACCCCTCGCCTCCAAGCGCTGAACACACATAATACAGCACACATTTGTTACATCGAAATGGAAAATGTTATCCGCAACTGGACAAAAGCTAACACGTAAACCAAAGAAATATATATATGTCTATAAACCTGACAGTGGGTATGAACGTGTCTGTCGACTTTACAATGAGCAATAGAGTGTGTGTAAAGCTTACGGTTAGTCTGTCTGTAAACTAACTGTGAATGTTGAAGCGTCTGTAAACCTTACGGTTAGTCTGTGCCTGTAAACCTAACGGTAGATGTCAATGTATCTGTAAACCTGAGACCTACAATCTATTTCTTGTTTATGCTCAACAGTGTGCCCACCTCCCAAATGCAAATTGTGTAAACATGGAGTGGAGTACAAGACTGACGACTACGGCTGTAAAATCTGCGTCTGCAAACCTTACGGTGAGTGTCAGTTTGTCTGCAAACTTTATGGTGTCAGTCTGTCTGTAAACCTTACGGTGAGTGTCAGTCTGTCTGCAAGCCTTATGGTAAGTGTTATGGGGGTTGTAAAACTCACAATGAGTGAGAGGCTGTGATTAAACATTGCAGAAGTGTCAGTATGTCTATAAACGTGACAGTTTTTCTACGGTCCTTACGGTGATTGAAAGTCTGTGTGCAAACCTGACGGTGAGTATCCATGTCTTTTTAAGATTTACGGTGAGTTTCGGTCTGTCAGCAAACTTTATGGTGAGTGTCTGTCTGTCTGCAAACTATATGGTGAATGTCTGTCTGTCTGTCTGAAAACTTTGTGGTTAGTGTCACTCTATCTGGAAACCCAGCTATGAGTGTCAGTGTGTCTGTAAGCGTGAGAGATACCATCTATTTCTCGTTTTTATTTGACAGTGTGCCCAGATGTCATATGCCCGGATTGTAAACACGGAGTGGAGAACAAAACTGACGACTACGGATGTAAGGTCTGCGTCTGCAAACCTTACGGTGAGTGAGAGTTTGTCTGCAAACCGTATGGTGTAAGTCAGTCTGTAAGCCTGATGGTGAGAGTCAGTGTGTCTGCAAACCTTATGGTGAGTGTCACTCTGTCTGCAAACCTTATGGCGAGAGTCTGTCTGTCTGCAAAACGTGTCCGTCTGCAGCCTTAAGGTGAGAGTCAGTCTGTCTGCAAACCTTGTGGTGAGTGACAGTTTGTCTACAAACCGTATGTTGTCAGTCTGTCCGCAAACCTTATGCTGAATGTCAGTCTTTCCGCAAAGCTTATGGTTAGTGTCTGTCTGTCTGCAAACTTTATGATGAATGTATGTCTGTCTGCAAACTTTGTGGTGAGTGTCAGTCTATCTGCAAACCCTGCTATGAGTGTCAGTGTGTCTGTAAGCGTGAGAGATACAATTTCTCGTCTGTTTTGTTTTGTTTTTGACAGTGTGCCCAGCAGTCATATGCCCGGTTTGTAAACACGGAGTGGAGTACAAAACTGACGACTACGGATGTAAGGTCTGCGTCTGCAAACCTTACGGTGAGTGAGAGTTTGTCTGCAAACCGTATGGTGTAAGTCAGTCTGTAAGCCTGATGGTGAGAGTCAGTCTGTCTGCAAACCTTATGGTGAGTGTCAGTCTGTCTGCAAACTTTATGGCGAGAGTCTGTCTGTCTGCAAAACGTGTCCGTCTGCAGCCTTAAGGTGAGAGTCAGTCTGTCTGCAAACCTTACTGTGAGTGACAGTTTGTCTACAAACCGTATGTTGTCAGTCTGTCCGCAAACCTTATGCTGAATGTCAATCTTTCCGCAAAGCTTATGGTTAGTGTCTGTCTGTCTGCAAGCTTTATGGTGAATGTCTGTCTGTCTGTCTGAAAACTTTGTGGTTAGTGTCACTCTATCTGGAAACCCAGTTATGAGTGTCAGTGTGTCTGTAAGTGTGAGAGATACCATCTATTTCTCGTTTTTATTTGACAGTGTGCCCAGCAGTCATATGCCCGGATTGTAAACACGGAGTGGAGTACAAAACTGACGACTACGGATGTAAGGTCTGCGTCTGCAAACCTTACGGTGAGTGAGAGTTTGTATGCAAACCGTAGGGTATAAGTCAGTCTGTAAGCCTGATGGTGAGAGTCAGTGTGTCTGCAAACCTTATGGTGAGTGTCACTCTGTCTGCAAACCTTATGGTCTGAAAACCATTTGGTGTCAGTCTGTCTGAAAACCTTAGTGTGAATGTCAGTCTTTCCGCAAACCTTATGGTGAGTGTCTGTCTGTGAATCTTACGGCGAGTGTCAGTCTGTCTGCACAATTTATGGTGAGTTTCAATTTGTCTGCATACCTTATGGTGAGTGTTTGTCTCCAAACCTGACAGTGAGTGTCTGTCTGTCTGCAAAATTAATGGTGAGTGTCTGTCTGCAAACTTTATAAGTTTGTTTCATGCACTGTGGTGAGTGTCTGTCTGCAAACCCTACTGTGAGTGTCTCTCTGTCTGCAAACGTCTTCTTTTTCTTTTCCTTTTTCTTTCTTCTTTTTTCTTCTTCTCTTTTTCCCCTTCTGATTCTATATTTGTCATTTACATTCAGATTTCTTCCTTCTTGTTGTCCAGTTTGGCTGGTCCACCTATCTGCTGTTCCTATTAGCGTCTTACATTATGCAGATGCCTCTGTTTAAAATATTTCTATTATGCTTCACCGAGATAGGCTTTCTACAGAAGATGGTACATTGTATCACATTCACCCTGGCCAGTTTGTTGTTCTCTGTACTTCAGGGTGCCATAACTTGAAAAGAACTGTGATTTGTGTATGTATAGAGCCAGGGTAGGTTGCTACCATGTGAAAGCAGTAGCATTAGGCCAGAAATTAGCATTCTTAAACCTCTATCTGGAAACCCAGCTATGAATGTTAGTGTGTCTGTAAGCGTGAGAGATACAATCTATTTCTCGTTTTTATTTGACAGTGTGCCCAGATGTCATATGCCCGGACTGTAAACACGGAGTGGAGTACAAAACTGACGACTACGGATGTAAGACCTGCGTCTGCAAACCTTACGGTGAGTGAGAGTTTGTCTGCAAACCGTATGGTGTCAGTCTGTCTGTAAACCTTATGATGAGAGTCAGTCTGTCTGCAAACCTTATGGTGAGAGTCAGTCTGTCTGCAAACCTTATGGTGAGAGTCTGTCTGTCTGCAAAACGTGTCTGTCTGCAACCTTAAGGTGAGAGTCATTCTGTCTGCAAACCTTATGGTGAGAGTCAGTCTATCTGCAAACCTGATGGTGAATTTGGAAAATGTGTGATGAGTGTCAGTGAGTCTGCAAATCGTGCGGTAATTGTCAGTGTGTCTGTAAACGTTACAGTGAGTGTCAGTGTGTCTGGAAACAATACGGTGAGTTTCAGTCTGTCTGTAAACCTTACGGTGAGTGTCATTCTGCGTACAAATATGATGGTGAGTTTCCATATGAGCATTATTGTGAGTTTCATTCTGCTTGGAAAAGTTAAGCGAGTGTGATTGTGGGTATTTAATAATAGATAACCTTTGTATGGTGCTATTCTCTGGAGTACACAAACTCACTGAGCTTTACAACTTTCTCCAACATTTTCTAAGTTAAATGATCAAAGAATCGAAGATAACAAGTTCACAAAAGTAATACATAATTATAAAAATGTTTTTATGACAACTAACAATACACACACACACACACACACACACACACACACACACACACACACACATACACACACACGCGCACGCGTGCGCGCGCGCGCACACACACACACACACACACACACACACACACACACACACACACACACACATACACACACACACCTTGTCGGCAGTGAAAGACTGTGAGGCCCAGAATCCAATCGTCTTTCTTTGTCGTATTTGTTTCTTCATTTTACAGTCTGCCCACCGCCCAAATGTCCACACTGTTATCACGGGACAGAATACGCAACTGACGAGTACGGATGTAAGACCTGCGTCTGCAAAAGTTACAGTGAGTGTCATTCCGGTAATTAGCCATTTGTCTGCAAAACATAAGGTGAGTGTCAGTCCTGTAATTCTCCTTTTGTCTGCAAACGTAAGGTGAGTGTAGGTCCGGTAATTATTCATTTGTCTGCAAACCTAAAGCCCGTTCTTAACTGGACGAATGTTTGTTCGCCCGAACATACTTCGGACACTTCGACGAACTATGATTCGTTTCTTAATTGAACATTTAGTTCGCCGAATATGGTTCGGACAGTCCAGACTTTACTTCATTCTCAACTGGCTTGTAATGAGATGCAAGCTTCGGCCCGAACTTGCGGCAGACGCGCAGCAGACAGCATGATCGAAAATGTAGGCTAAAGTCAAGTCAGTCAAGTCAGTATACTTTAATCATCCCTCACAGGGTAATTCAACTAACTACTATCTCATTCTGGGTTCTCCGAGACAAGGCTGCGCCTTCCACAAGTCAACACAAGTCAACAAATAAAAAAATTCCCTTCGAAGCGAGTGAAGAACCTAGCGACACCGTCATCCATTTTTATTTTTGTTTTTTCTCCATTTACAGGAGAGCTCTGCTCTCAGCCAATCAGAGGCAATGATCGTCCAATAGGGCGAATGTTCCCAGAACATGCTGAGCGAAGGTTTTTGGACCCCGAATATAGCTTGGACGAATACTTCCAACTAGGTTCGCGAAGAAAAGTTGTCCCAATTAAGAACCAACTAGCTTCGCCGAATACTTCCAACTAGGTTCGCGAAGAAACATTCGCCCAATTAAGAACGGGCTTAAGATGAGTGTCAGTCCGGTAATTATTCATTTGTCTGTAAACCTAAGGTGAGTGTCAGTCCGGTAATTATTCATTTGTCTGCAAACCTAAGGTGAGTGTCACTTCGATAATTATTCATTTGTCTGCAAAATCTAAGGTGAGCCTCAGTCCGGTAATTATCCATTTGTCTGCAAAATCTAAGCTGAGTATCTAGTTCAGTTCAGTTCAAGATGGTATCTATGTGCTCGGAAAAGCCCATATGCGCTCCATCCCGTCTCTCAGAAGTTTCTCCAGCCGGCGTTCGACCTTTGAATCACGAGTCCGGCGCTCGAACCACTGAGCCACCCCCGCTCACTCTGTAAGTTTCCATCTGCATGTAAGGTTTACAGACCCAGGTGATTCAGGTCTGTGTGGTTGTGTTTGTGTGACGTTTTCTGACCGCTAATTACCTGCCTTGTGTGTTGATTATAGAAACAGCTACATCATATATATTGGTGTCTCTGTCTGTCTGTCTGTCTATCTATCTGTCTTTGTGTCTCTCTGTCTCTGTCTGTCTATCTCTGTCTCTCTGCGTGTCTCTCTGTCTCTGTCTCTGTGTGTGTCTCTGTCTGTCTGTCTGTCTCTATCTCTGTCTCTGTCTCTCTGTGGGTCTCTGTCTGTCTCTCTGTCTGTCTGTCTCTGTCTCTGTCTGTCTGTCTGTCTCCCTCGCCCCTCTCTCTCCTTCCCTCTCTGTCTCTCCTTCCCCCTCTCTCCCTCATCCTCTCTCTCCCTCCCCTTCTCTCTCTCCCCCTCTCTGCCCCCCTCGTTACACTATTCACAGTGAATATCGCTTTGTCCGAAAACGTTACGCTATTTACAGTGAATATCGCTTTGTCCGAAAACGTTACGCTATTTACAGTGAATATCACTTTTCCCCCAAACACTACACTATTACAATATCACTTTGTCCCAAAACATTACATTATTGCAGTGAGTATCACTTTGTCCCAAAACATTACATTATTGCAGTGAGTATCACTTTGTCCCAAAACATTACATTATTGCAGTATCACTTTGTCCGAAAACATTACACCATTACAGTGAATATCACTTTGTCTGAAAACATTACACAAGTACAGTGAGTATCGCTTTGTCCGAGAACATTACATTATTGCAGTTAGTATCACTTTGTCCGAAAACATTACACCATTACAGTGAATACCACTTTGTTCGAAAACATTACACTATTACAGTGAGTATCACTTTGTCCGAAAACGTTACACAATTTCAGTATCACTTTGTCCCAAAAAATTACACTATAACAGTGAGTATCACTTTGTCCGAAAATATTACATTATTGCAGTGAGTATCACTTTGTCCGAAAACATTACATTATTACGGTGAATATCACTTTATCCGAAAAAGATACATTATTACAGTGAGTATCACTTTGACTATATATGACTGTCCGAAAACATTACATTATTGCAGTGAATATTAGCTTGTCCGAAAACATAAAAAAAAAAACACACGAGTATCACATTTTAAGGAAACATTACAGTGAGTGACGCAAAACGAGATTGTCTGAAAATGTTACGATGAAATTGAGACAGTGTGGTAACATTACGGTGAAACTGAGACAGTGTGGAAACATTACAGTGAAATTGAGACAGTATGGAAACATTACGGTGAAACTGAGACAGTGTGGAAACATTACGGTGAGATTCATTATTCATACTGTTTTGAAACATAACACTGAATGTTAGATAGTCTGAAAGATTACGGTGTCATACACACACATACAGACACACCACACACACACACACACACACACACACACACACACACACACACACACACACACACATACACACACAGACACAACACACACACACACACACACACACACACACACACACACACACACACACACACACACACACACACACACACACACACACACACACACACACACACACACATACACACACACACACACACACACACATACACACACACGCACGCACGCATGCTCGCACGCACGCACACACACATATACACACGCACGCACGCACGCGCGCGCGCGCGCGCACACACACACACACACACACACAAACAAACACAACACGCGCGCGCGCACAGATACTTGCTCTGTCTCTGTAACACAAGTAAATAACACACATTCTGACATGTTCCAACCTCTTCATTGTAATCGAGAGAATGTGTGTGTGTGTGTGTGTGTGTGTGTGTGTGTGTGTGTGTGTGTGTGTGTGTGTGTGTGTGTGTGTGTGTGTGTGTGTGTATGAGAGAAAGAGAGAGAGAGAGAGAGAGAGAGAGAGAGAGAGAGAGAGAGAGAGAGAGAGAGAGAGAGAGAGAGAGAGAGGCTGGAAAGGAATAAAAACAGCAAGAGAGAGGTAGGGAGGAAGGGAGGCAAAAGGAGAGGGGGGACGGGGGGGGGGGGGGGGGCACAGAGGAATTGGGAATGGGGGGAGAGAGATGGGTAGGGGGTGGAGAGTCGTACCAGGAAGGGAAGAAACCTGAAACTGTGACAGCAGCGACTGATAGACGTATGAGCGATTGACCAGCAAGTACGTGGGTCGTGTTGCAGTTCGTGGCCGAAGGAAATGGGGTTTTGCGTAGTTGGACACCGTCGTCGTTCCTGAAAGGTACATCTCTTTTCTTCTGTATACTGATCTGTTGTTGTTGTTCTCTCTCTGTCTCTGTCTCTCTGTCTCTCTGTCTCTGTCTCCTGTCTCTGTCTCTCTCTCTCTCTCTCTCTCTCTCTCTCTGTCTCTGTCTCTTCTGTTTCTCTGTTTCCGTCTCTCTCTGTTTCTCTGTCTCTCTCTCTGTCCCGCTGTCTGTCTCTCTGTCTGTGTATGCCTGTCTCTTTTTTTTCGACACACTGATCTGTTTTTTTGTTTTGTTTTCTCTCTGTCTCGGTCTGTCTGTCTGCCCTGTCTCTTTGTGTGTGTGTGTGTGTGTGTGTGTGTGTGTGTGTGTGTGTGTGTGTGTGTGTGTGTGTGTGTGTGTGTATGTGTGTGTTTGTGTGAGTGCGTGCAAATAGCTTTCCGTCAGATAAATTTGTTCTGTTCGTCTGTCACAGATCTGGGACACTGGCAGTTCCTCAGCTCTGGCAGACTCGCTTCTTCTCTGTATTCAACTGTAGCTGGACCTTTGGACCCACACTGACTGCTGTCATTGGAGCGTGTACTGACGCACTGATCACCCAAACCCAACTCAACCACGACGGCTGTTACGGACCTCCTGATCACAATTGAACACGCACACGTTAGCAAACCTCGGATATTTCAAAATCTGTATTGGAACATATGCCTCTTGAGCATTACAGAACGTGCACACGTTAACCTCGGATATTTCAAAATCTGTCTTGAACATATGCCTCTTGAACATTATAGAAAGTGCACACGTTAACCTCGGATATTTCAAAATCTGTCTTGTACATACGCCTCTTGAACATTACAGAACGTGCACACGTTAACCTCGGATATTTCAAAATCTGTCTTGAAGATATGCTCTTGAACATTACAAAACGTGCACACGTTAGCAAACCTAGTACTTCAATGGCTGTCTTAAAATGCCTCTGAAACATCACAGAATGTGCACACGTGAGCAAATTTCGGATAATTCAAAGCTGTCTTGAACATATGGATCCTTAACGTCACGGAAACGTGCACACATTAGTAAACCTCCTCAACGTCACAGAACGTGCACACGTTAGCAAAATGCGGGATAATTCAAAGCTGTCTTGAACATATGCTATCCTCAGCGTCACGGAACGTGCACACGTTAGTAAACCTCCTCAACGTCACGGAACGTGCACACGTTTAGTAAACCTCCGCAACGTCACAGAACGTGCACACGTTAGCAAACTGGGATAATTCAAAGCTGTCTTGAATATATGCTTCCTCAACATCATAGAACGTGCACACTTCTGGAAAACTCGGATAACTCAAAGCTGTCTTGAACATATGCTTCCTCAACATCGCAGAACGTGCACAAGTCTACAAAACTCGGGTAATTCAAAGCTGTCTTGAACATATGCCTCCCTAACGTGCACACGTCAGGAAATCTCGGATAATATTCACAGGCCGTCCTGAACATACCTCCTCAACACACGTCATCAAACCTTGGCAGTTGAAAGCTGTCTTGAACAAATTCCTAAACATCTCGAGCCTTGTTTTGTTTGGTGCTAGTGTGCTCCGGTTATGTATGTGAGTGTGTGGGTGTGTTTGTCTCTGTCTCTGTCTGTCTGTCTCTGTCTCTCTGTGTCTCTGTGTGTCTCCTCTGTCTCTCTCTCTGTCTCCTCTCTCTGTCTCTCTCTCTCTCTCTCTCTCTGTGTTTGCCTTAAGAACAAGTCACACCCAGACAGGAATCATACAGGCGGTTATAAAAGCGCAGCAACAGTTAAGGCCATTACGTTTTGTTGTTGTTGTTGTTGCTTCGAATAAAAAGCTGTCTCGATGTTTCTTTGTGCTTTTCTTTTTGTTCCGCTACACGAATAGCCTTTCACTGGATACCAACACAATGCACACATGCAATATCAGTACAACATTCCATGTCAACACAGAGTACAATACCTTCATGCCAACGCACAATACATCACTCAGTATCAATACAGCACTCCATGTGAACGAAGAGTACAATTCTTCATGCCAACGCACAATACAACACTCAGTATCAATACAGCATTCCATGGTCAACAAAGAGTACAATGCTTCATGCCAACGGACAATACAACACTCGGTATGCAGTATACCTTATCAGCACACAACACAACGTTTCAGTATCTTCAAACTTCACGTATGTACAACACTGCATTTGAACACAGCAGAACTGTCCACGTCAATGCGCCACACAATGAACAGTATTGGTTCTTGAGCTGTGGTGCGTGAGTACATATACGTGTTTGATTCTTCTTCTTCTTTCTTTTCTTCTTTTGTAACTCTGTATATATTTTTACATTTAACTACTATGTACTACTTTGGGAAGGGGTGGGTGGGTAGGGGCGGTTTGTACTTCACTGGTGTCAGTGTCCTTTGGTAGTTTTAGCTTGCGAGAGTTTACATGTATGCACTGTGTGTACCTGGCGCTGTGAACACGCAAGGTTTGTGTGGAGGGTTTTTATACGCTATATAGACATTTTCATTCATGCATTTCAAACGAAGAAGGAAGAAAAGAAGGAGGAGGGGGAAAGAGGAGGGAAGGAAGACGAGGGAGGAGGCCAAACGTTGAGAAACTCATTGTCTCGTGCAATGACATAGGCGCCATCTGTGGAGAGAGAAATTGCACACACTACTGCACTCCAAAATATTTCATATTCGTATACTTGCTGCTCGCTTCGCATCTGGATACGATCGACTCGTGACGTACGTACAAGCACGAAGCACACACCGCACCCCCCCCCCCCCCCCCCCACACACACACACATTCTCTCTCTGTGTCTGTTTGTTTCTGTTTCGCTCTCTCTGTCTCTCTATCTGTCTCTGTTTGTCTCTGTCTCTCTCGCTCTGTCTCTCTGTCTCTGCTTGTCTATCTCTCTGTCTCTCTGTTTCTGTCTCTCTGTCTCCCTGTCTCAGTTCTCTTCTCTCTCTCACACACACATGCACACACGCACGCACCCCCCCCCGCACCCCACGCACACGCACACACACACACACACACACACACACACACACACACACACACACACACACACACACACACACACACACACACACACAAGAGTAAAAGGAAAAAAGGGCGAAACAAATGTCCAAATACACAAAGTATAGTAAAACAAAAGCTAATTTCATCGCGACAATATAAAACATGTGCACATTTTGGGGACAATTTTCGTCATTTTAATGACGTCGTTTTTTAATGTGCGTATTCATTTTTAACATTTCTTACATGAGCTCATTCTTGTCTATCCTCTTCTTTATTTCCTTCTTCTTTGTTGCCCATCATCTTGCGCCCGAAGAAGAAATGTTTGTGTCGAAAGCGCTCGTGTTTTCTTGTTTCCTCTCTCTCTCTCTCCTCTCTCTCTCTCCGTCTCTCTCTCACTCTCTCTGTCTCTCTCTCTCTCTCTTTTTACCGTACTGGCGAGTACATTTCCACAGATCTGTTCTATATTTTCCTTTCACTCATCATCATGGACCATTCTTATTAATATTCACGAAGGAGGGTCACGTGGGTTCACGAAAATGGAAACTTGAGACTGGGCACAGTACTGACCTGGGGTGCATTCTTTAATGAGCTAGGTCACGGCGAGTCCCGAGATCGAAATCGAGGTTGGAAGGTGCAAAAATGTTAATCCAACCTCGCTTTCGATCTCGTGACACCCTGGCAAACTAACTCGGAAAGAGCAGAAATCTTATGCCTGTGCACACCAGTCACCAAGTGTGCCTGAAATGGAAGGTATATATTTCACTGGAGGAGGGGGGGGTGGGGGGGGGGGGGGGGGGGGAGAGGGGGGGATTTTCATTTTTGAGGATGTAAGTAAGTAAATATGATGCTTAACGTCCACAAACAACCATAAGGCTTATTAGGGACGACGAGAAGGGGGGGAGGGGGTATGGAGGATGGTGGGGGAGAGGGAGATTATATAGCTATCGCTACACTCTCATCACAAGAATGACTCCTGCATTAAGGTGGGCAGCAATGAGAGCTATTTTAATGTTTCATAATTGTGAGGGACAAAGTCGCAAGACAGTGTTCACAGATCACACCCTTTGAAGTGAAAGGAGAGCCGAAGCAGATTCGAACCGAGGTCACTCTGCTTACCAGCCTAACACCTTACCGCTAGGCCAAACCCGGTCTCACCTTTGAGGATGTACCTCTGGTGAGAGTTTACGTACCTTGTATTTACTCTCATACCAGGTGAGAGTTACCGTTGGCGACTCAGGTCTTTGTTGTTGTACTTGTGTGACCTCTTTCGAGCGCCATATTAATTTCCTTGTGTGTTGACCCCTGTGTGTTGATTCAGTAAGAATAACACCAGGTCAATATTGCGTGCCCATCCTCGCTTTTGATCTTGTGAACCACCCTGATCCATGTTATGACGTTCGATTAATTTAAGGGCCAATGGCGCATGATGGTTATGACACTTTATTGGATAACAATGAACTCTGTGATCAATAAACGTATATCTTCAATTTGGATCTTGCATCAGCCGAAGTTGGTGGAGAACTTCACAAGTTTCATTGCATGCAGACTTTATATCGTTGTCGAACGTAGACGTGTGAGCATCTTCTTCCTGGTAATGTGGTTTGCCTCCTAATCTTCCTCCTCCTCTTTTTTTTTTGTAAATCTTCTTTTTCTTCTTAGTAATGTTTGTCTCCACTCTTTCTTCATCATCTTTTTCTTGGTAATGTTGTTTGTCTCCCGTCCCTTTTTCTTCTTCATCTTCTTCTTGGTAATGATGCTTGTCTTCCCCTTATCTATCCTCTCCTGTTCATCTGTTTCTATTTGAATTCAGTTTCTCTTTCTCCTCTGCTTTCTTCATCGTTTTTTTTTTTGGGTAATATAGTTTGTCTCCCCATCTTTCTTCTTCTTCTTCTTGGTGATGTTGCTTGTCTCTCCCTCCGTTTCTTCATTATCATCTTATTTTTGAAAGTCTTGTTTCTCTTTTTCTTCTTCTGTCTTCATCTTGTTCCTGGGTAACACCTCTGTCTCCTCTTTCTTCATTGTCTTCTTCTTGGTAATGTAGCTGTGTGGTTTTCTTTTTTCTTTTTTCTCTCTTTCTCCTCTTTTTTCTTCATCTTCTTCTTGGTAATGTAGTTTATCTCTTTTTCGTCTTCTTCTTGGCACTGTAGTTTATCGCCTCACCCTCTTCTTCTTTTAGTAATGTTGTTTCTCTTTCTCCTCTTCTTCTTGGTAATGTAGTTTGTCTCCGCTTCCTGTATCTTCCTTGTCATCATCATCATCATCTTCTTGGTAATGTAGTTTGTCTCCCTTTCCTTTCTCTTAATTGTCATCATCATCATCATCTTCCTGGTAATGT
>OY757558.1:8062233-8072233 GCA_963584105.1 Alviniconcha strummeri | reverse complement strand
GAGAATGAAATTCACAATAATGCTCATATGGAAACTCACCATCATATTTGTATGCAGAATGACACTCACCGTAAGGTTTACAGACAGACTGAAACTCACCGTATCGTTTCCAGACACACTGACACTCACCGTAACGTTTACAGACACACTGACAATTACCGTACGATTTGCAGACACACTGACACTCATCACACATTTTCCAAAGAGACTGTCATTCACCATAAGGCTTGAAGACAGACTGACACGCACCGTAAGGTTTACAGACAGACACCATAAGGTTTGCAGACAAACTGACACTCACCGTAATGTTTGCAGACGCAGATTTTACAGCCGTAGTCGTCAGTCTTGTACTCTACTCCATGTTTACACAATCTGCATTTGGGAGGTGGGCACACTGTTGAGCATATACAGGAAATAGATTGTAGGTCTCAGGTTTACAGATACATTGACATCCACCGTTAGGTTTACAGGCACAGACTAACCGCAAGGTTTACAGACGCACAAACATTCACCGTTAGTTTACAGACAGACTAACCGTAAGCTTTACACACACTCTATTCCTCATTGTAAAATCGACACACACGCTCATACCCACTGTCAGGTTTATATACTTATATATCTTTGTTCGGTTTACCTGTTAGCTCTTGTCCAGTTGCGGATAACATTTTCCATTTCGATGTAACAGATGTGTGCTGTATTATGTGTGTTCAGCGCTTGGAGGCGCGGGTTAGGCGCTTGACAAAATTCTGTTATTTTTATTACACACACTAAGAGTCACCGTCAGGTTTACAAACGCACTAACATTCACCATCAAATTTCCGGACAGTCTCACACTCGCGGTAAGGTTTGCAGACAAAATCACACTCGCCATAAGGTTTGCAGACAGACTGACTCTCACCATAAGGTTTACACACTTACTATCACCATAAGGTTTGCAGACAAACTGACACTCACCATAAAGTTTGCAGACAGACAGACACGTACCATAAGGTCTGCAGATAGACAGACTCTCATCATACGTTTCCCACACAGACTGATTTTCACCATAAGGTTGTCAGACAGACAGACACGTACCATAAGGTCTGCAGATAGAAAGACTCTCACCATACGTTTTCCACACAGATTGATTCTCACCATAACGTTTGCAGACAAACTGATTCTCACATTAAGGTTAGCGGATAGACAGACTCTCACCATAAGGTTTGCAGATATACAGACTCTCACCATAAGGTTTGCAGTCAGACTAACACTCACCATAATGTTTGCAGACAGAGTGATACTCACCATAAGGTTTTCAGACGGACTGATTCTTACCTTCACGATGCAGACAGATAGACACGTACCGTAAGGTTTTCAGACAGACAGACACGTACCTGAACGATTGCAGACATACTTACTCTCCCCATACGGTGTGCAGACAGACAGATTCTCACCATAAGGTCTGCAGACAGACTGACTCTACTCTCACCATAAGGTTTGCGGACAGACTGACTCTCACCTTAAGGTTGTAGACAGGCAGACACATTCCGGCAGACAGACAGACTCTCACCATACGGTTTCTGGACAGACTGGAACTCACCATAAGGTTTGCGGACAGACTGACACCATACGGTTTGTAGACAAACTGTCACTCACCATAAGGTTTACAGACAGACTGACTCTCACCTTAAGGCTGCAGACAGACTCTCACCATAAGGTTTGCAGACACACTGACTCTCACCATCAGGTTTACAGATAGACTGATACCATACGGTTTGCAGACAAACTCTCACTCACCGTAAGGTTTGCAGACGCAGACCTTACAGCCGTAGTTGTCAGTTTTGTATTCCACTCCATGTTTGCAGTCGGGGCATATGACATCTGGGCACACTGTCAAACAAAAACGAGAAATAGATTGTATCTCTCAAGCTTACAGACACACCGACATGCATACCTGGGTTTCCAGATAGACTAACACTCACCACAAAGTTTGCAGACAGACAGACATTCACCATAAGGTTTTCTGACATAAAGACACTCACCATAAAGTTTACAGACGGACAGATACTCACCATCAGTTTTCCGGACAAACACTCACCATCAGGTATACATACAAATTGACACTCACCGTAAGATTGCAGGCAGACTGACTCACCCTAACGTTTGCAACAGACTGACACCAAACGGTTTACAGACTGACACCAAAAGGTTTGCAGTCTGACACTCACCATAACGTTTGCGGACAGAGTGACACCATACGATTTGTAGACAAACTGTTACTCACCGTACGGTTTGCACACAGACTGACTCTCACCTTAAGGTTGCAGAGACAGACACGTTTTGCAGACAGACAGACTCTCACCATTAGGTTTACAGACGCACTGACTCTCACCATCAGGTTTACAGACAGACTGACACCATACGGCTTGCAGACAAACTCTCACTCACCGTAAGGTTTGCAGACGCAGGTCTTACATCCGTAGTCGTCAGTTTTGTACTCCACTCCGTGTTTACAATGCGGGCATATGACATCTGGGCACACTGTCAAATAAAAACGAGAAATAGATTGTATCTCTCACGCTTACAGATACACTGACACTCATAGCTGGGTTTCCAGATAGACTGACACTCACCATAAAGTTTGTAGACACACCGAAACTCAACGTAAATCTTACAAAGACATGGATACTCACCGTCAGGTTTGCACACAGACTTTCACTCACCGTAAGGACCGTACAGACATTCACTGTCACGTTTATAGACATACTGACACTTCTGCAATGTTTAATCACAGCCTCTCGCTCATTGTGAGTTTTACAAACACCATAAGGCTTGCACACAGACTGACACTCACCGTAACGTTTACAGACAGACTGACACCATAAGGTTTGCAGACAAACTGACACTCACCGTAAGGTTTGCAGAGGCAGATTTTACAGCCGTAGTCGTCAGTCTTGTACACCACTCCATGTTTACACAATTTGCATTTGGGAGGTGGGCACACTGTTGAACATAAACAGGAACCATATTGTAGGTCTAAGTGTTACAGATACATTGACACCCACCGTTAGGTTTACAGGCACAGACTAACCATAAGGTTTACAGACGCTTCAACATTCACAGTTAGGTTACAGACAGACTAACAGTAAGCTTTACACACACTCTACTGATCACTGTAAATTTTACAGACACGCTCATACTCACTGTCAGGTTTATATACATATATATCCTTGTTTGGTTTACGTGTTAGCTTTTGTCCAGTTGCGGATAACATTTTCCATTTCGATGTAACAGATGTGTGCTACATTATGCTGTTCAGCGCTTGGAGGCATGGGGTTGGCGCTTTACAAATTTTCTCTTCTTCTTCTTCTTCTTCTTCTTCTTCTTCTTCTTCTTCTTCTTCTTCTTCTTCTTCTTCTTCTTCTTCTTCTTCTTCCTCCACACACTAAAAGTCACCATCAGGGTTACAGATGCACTAATATTGAACATAAAGTTTCCGGACAGACTGACACTCGCCGTAAGGTTTGCAGACAAAATAACACTCACCATACGATTTGCAGACAGACTCTCACCATCAGGTTTGCAGACAAACTGACACTCACCATCAGGTTTGCAGACAAACTGACACTCACCATAAGGTTTGCAGACAGATAAAGACTTACCATAAGGTTTGCAGATACACAGATTCTCACCATAAGGTTTGCAGACAGAGTGATTCTCACCATAACGTTTGCAGATAGACTGATTCTCACCATAACATTTGCAGACAGACTGATTCTCACCATAAGGTTTGCAGATAGACAGACTCTCACTATAGGGTTTGCAGATAGACTGACCCTCACCATAAGGTTTGCAGACAGACTGATTCTCAGCTTAAGGTTGCAGACAGACAGACACGTACCATAACGTTTGCAGACAGAGTGAGACTCACCACAAGGTCTGCAGACAGACTGCCTCTCACCACAAGGTTATCAGACAGACTAACACTCACCATTATGTTTTGCATACAGACTGACTCTCACCTTAAGGTTATGGCCAGACAGACACGTTTTGCAGACAGCCAGACGCTCATCATAACGTTTGCAGACAGTCAGACTCTCACCATAAGGTTTGCAGACACACTGACTCTCACCTTAAGGCTGCAGAAAGACAGACTCTCACCATAAGGTTTACAGACAGACTTACACCATACGGTTTGCAGACAAACTCTCACTCACTGTAAGGTTTGCAGACGCAGACCTTACATCCGTAGTCATCAGTTTTGTACTCCACTCCGTTTTTACAATGCGGGCACACTGTCAAAAAAAAAAAAAAAAAAAACACTCGAGAAATAGATGGTATCTCTCACGCTTACAGACACATGACACTCACAGCTGGGTTTCCAGACAGACTAACATTCACCATAAAGTTTGCAGACAGACAGACACTCACCATAAAGTTTGCAGACAGACCGAAACTCACCGTAAATCTTGAAAAGACATGGATACTCACCGTCAGGTTTGCACACAGACCTTCACTCACCGTAAGGACCGTAAAAAACTCATGTCACGTTTATAGACATACTGACACTTCTGTAATGTTTAATCACAGACTCTCGCTCATTGTGAGTTTTACAACCCCCATAACACTTACCATAAGGCTTGCAGACAGACTGACACACCGTAAGGTTTACAGACAGACTGACACCATAAGGTTTGCAGAGAAAATGACACTCATCGTAAGGTTTGCAGACACATATTTTACAGCCGTAGTCGTCAGTCTTGTACTCCACTCTATGTTTACAGAACGGACATTTGGGAGGTGGGCACACTGTTGAACATAAACAGGAAATAGATTGTAGGTCTCAGTTTTACAGATACATTCACACCCACCGTTAGGTTTACAGGCACAGACTAACCGTAAGGTTTACAGCGCATCAACGTTCACCGTTAGTTTACAGACACGCTCATACCCACTGTCAGGTTTATATATATATATCCTTGTTTGGTTTACGTGTTAGCTTTTGTCCAGTTGCGGATAACATTTTCCATTTCGATGTAACAGATGTGTGCTGTATTATGTGTGTTCAGCGCTTGGAGGCGCGGGGGCAGGCGCCCTACAATTTTCTATTATTATTATTACACACACTAAGAGTTATGATCAGGTATACAGGTGCACTAAAATTCACCATCAAGTTTCCGGACAGTCTGATACTCACCGTAAGGTTTGCAGACAAAATGACACTCGCCATAATGTATTCAAATAGATTGACTCGCACCATAAGGTTTACAGACAGAAACACGTACCATAAGGTTTTCAGATAGACAGACTCTCACCATAATGTTTTTAGATAGACAGACTCTCACCATAAGTTTTGCAGACAGACTGACACTCACCATAAGGTTTGCGGACAAGAGTGGCACTAACCATAAGGTTTACAGACAGACTGATTCCGACATTAAGGTTGCAGAAGACAGACAAACACGCACCATAAGGTTTCCAGACAGACAGACACGTACCATAACGTTTGCAGACCGACTGACTCTCTCCATACGGTTTGCAGACAGACAGACTCTCATCGTAAGGTATGCAGACAAACTGACTCTCACCATAAGGTTTTCAGACAGACTGACTCTCACCATAAAGTTTGCAGACAGACTGATACTCACTCACCATAAGGTTTGCAGACAGACTGACTCTCACCTTAAGGTTGGAGACAGACAGACACGTTTTGCAGACAGACAGACTCTCACCATAAGGTTTGCTGACAGACTGACTCTCACCATGAGGTTTGCAGATACACTGACTCTCACCATCAGGTTTACACACTGACGCCATACGGTTTGCAGACAAACTCTCACTCACCGTAAGGTTTGCAGACGCAGACGTTACATCCATACTCGTCGGTTTTGTACTCCACTCCATGTTTGCAGTCCGGGCATTTGACTTCTGGACACACTGTCAAACAAAAAAGTGAAATAGATAGTATTTCTCACGCTTACATACACACTGACACTCATAGCTGGGTTTCCAGATAGACTGAAACTCACCACAAAGTTTGCAGACAGACAGACATTCACCATAAGGTTTGAAGATAGACAGACACTTACCATAACGTTTTCAGACAGACTGACAGTCACCATGAAGTCTACAGAGAGACAAACACTCACAGTAATGTTTGCAGACAAACACTCACGATAGGGCATGCAGACAAACTGACACTCACCCTAAAGTTTGCAGACAGACAGATACTCACCTTTATGTTTGCACACAGACAGACACTCACAATAAAATTTGCAGACAGACAAACACTCACCATAGACTTTGCAGACAAACTAATACTCACCATAAAGTTTGCAGACAGACAGACACTCACCATAAAGTTTGCAGAGACACAGACTCTCACAGTAAGGTTTGCAGGCAAATACTCACCATAAGGCATGCAGAAAAACTGACAGCCACTATCAAGTTTGCAGACAGACAGACACTCACCATGAGGTTTGCATACACACACTCACCATAATGTATGCAGACAAATTGAAACTCAGGATACGTTGTGCAGACAGACAGATACTCACGTAAGATTTGCAGACAGACACTCGCCATAAGGTTTGCAGACAGACAGCCACTCACCGTAAGGTTTGTAGACTGACTCTCACCATAAGGTTTGCAGACTGACACCAAAAGGTTTGCAGGCAGACTCTCACCGTAAGGTTCCAGATAGACAGACACGTTTTTCAGTCACACTGACTCTCACCACCAGGTTTACAGACAGACTGACACCATACGATTTGCAGACAAACTCTCACTCACCGTAAGGTTTGCAGACGCAGGCCGTCAGTTTTGTACTCCACTCCGTGTTTACAATGCGGGCATATGACATCTGGGCACACTGTCAAATAAAAACGAGATATAGATTGTATCTCTCACGCTTACAGACACACTGACACTCACAGCTGGGTTTCCAGATAGACTGACACTCACCACAAACTTTGCAGACAGGCAGACACTCACCATAACGTTTACAGACAGACTCTCACAATAAGGTTTGCAGACAAACACTCACCATAAGGCATGCAGAAAAACTGACAGTCACTATCACGTTTGCAGACAGACAGACACTGACCATGAGGTTTGCATACAAATACTCACCATAAGGTATGCAGACAAATTGACACTCAGGATACGTTGTGCAGACATATACTCACCGTACGATTTGCAGACAGACACTCACCATAAGGTTTGCAGACAGACAGACACCAAAAGCTTTGCAGACAGACACCAAACACACTGACTCTCACCATCAGGTTTACAGGCAGACTGACTCTCACCATAAGGTTTACAGACAGACTGACACCATACGGCTTGCAGACAAACTCTCACTTACCGTAAGGTTTGCAGACGCAGGTCTTACATCCTTAGTCGTCAGTTTTGTACTCCACTCCGTGTTTACAATGCGGGCATAAGACATCTGGGCAGACACTCGCCATAATATTTGCAAACAGACAGACTCTCACTATCAAGCCAGACACATACTATCAAGACAGACAGACACTCACAGTAGGGTTTGCAGACAAACAATCACCGTAAGGCGTGAAACAAATTGACACTCACTATAACGTTTGCAAACACACTGACTCTCACCGTAAGGTTTGCAGACACTCAACGTCAGGCTAGCAGACAAAACTCACCGTAAGGTATGTGGACAAATTGACGCTAACCATACCTTGTGCAGACAGACAGACACTCAGCGTACGATTTGCAGAGAGACACTCACCATCAGGTTTGCAGACAGATTGAGACTCACCCTAAGGTTTGCAGACAGACAGACTCTCACCATAAAGTTTCCAGACAGACTGACACAAAAAGGTTTGCAGACAGACCTACAACAAATTGTTTGCAGACAGACTGACTCTCACCATATGGTTTGCAGACAGACTGACACCAAAAGGTTTGCACACAGACTGACACTCACCATAACGTTTGCGGACAGACCGACAACGTACGGTTTGTAGACAAACTGTCACTCACCAAAAGGTTTCCAGACAGACTTACACTCACCTTTCTCCAGACAGACTCTCACAATAATGTTTGCAGACAGACTGTCTCTCAACATCAGGCTTACAGACCGACTGACACCATACGGTTTCCAGACAAACTCTCACTCACCGTAAGTTTTGCAGACGCAGACTTTACATCCGTAATCGTCAGTTTTGTACTCCACTCCGTGTTTACAATCCGGGCAGGTGACATCTGGGCACACTGTCAAATAAAAACGAGAATTAGATTCTATTTCTCACGCTTACAGATACGCTGACACTCATAGCTGGGTTTCCAGATAGACTGACACTCACCAGAAAGATTGCAGACAGACAGACATTCACCATAATGTTTTCAGACATACAGACACAAACCGCAATGTTTGCAGACAAACACTCACCATAAAGTTTGCAGAAGACTGATACTCACCATAAAGTTTTCAGACTGACAGACACCCACAGTAAGGTTTGCATGCAGACAAACTGACACTCACCATAAAATTTGCAGACAGACAGACACCCACAGTAAGGTTTGCATGCAAACAAACTGACACTCACCATAAGGTTTGCAGACAGACAGACACTCATCCTAAGTTTTGCAGACAGACTGACTCTCATCATAATGTTTTCAGACAGACTGACACCAAAAGGTTTGCAGAGAGACTGACACCAAAAGGTTTGCAGACAGACAGACTCTCACCCTAAGTTTGCAGACAGACTGACACCAAACGGTTTCCAGACAGAGTGACACTCACCATAAAGTTTGCGGACAGACTGATACCATACGGTTTGTAGACAATCTGTCACTCACAGTAAAGTTTGTCAGACAGATTGACTATCACCTTAAAATTGCAGACAGACAGACTCTCATGTTTTTCAGACAGACAGACTCTCACCTTATGGTTTGCAGACAGACTGACACTCACCATAAGTTATGCAAACTGACACTCACAAAAATGTTTGCAGACAGACTGACACTCATCATAATGTTTGCAGACAGACTGACAGTCACCATAAGGTTTGCAGACAAACTGACTCTCATCATAAGGTTTGCAGACACACTGACTCTCACCATAACGTTTACAGACACACTGACTCTCACCATCAGGCTCACAGACAGACAGACACCATACGATTTGCAGACAAACTCTCACTCACCGTAAGCTTTACAGACGCAGACTTTACATCCGTCTTCGTCAGTTTTTTTACTCCACTCCGTGTTTACAGTCCGGGCATATGACTTCTGGGCACACTGTGAAAACAAGACAAAACGAGAAATAGATTGTATCTCTCACGCTTACAGACACACTGAAACTCACAGCCGGGTTTCCAGATAGACTGACAGTCACCACAAACTTTGCAGCCAGACAGACACTCATCGTAAGATTTGCAGACAAACACTCAGTATAAGGTATGCAGACAAACTGACACTCACCATAACATTTCCAGATAGACTGACACTCACCATAAGGTTTGCAGACAGACTGACACTCACCATAAGTTTAGCAGACAGACACTCATCATAAGGTTTGCAGATAACCTGACACTCACCATAAGGTTTGCAGACAGACTGACACTCACCATAAGGTTTGCAGACAGATTGACACTTACCATAAGGTTTGCAGACAGACACTCATCATACGGTTTGCAGACAAACTACACTCATCATAAGGTATGCAGACAAACTGACACTCGCCATAAAGTTTGCAGACAGACTGATACTCATCACAAGGTTTGCGGACAGAATGACACTCACCATAAGGTTTGCACACAGACTGTCGCTCACCGTAAGGTTTGCAGACAGACTGTCACTCACCATAACTTTTGCAGACAGACTCCCACTCAGACAGACTGTCGCTCACCGTAAGGTTTGCAGACAGACTGTCACTCACCGTGAGGTTTGCAGACAGACTGTCACTCATCATATCCTTTGCAGACAGACTCTCACTCACCGTAAGGTTTGCAGACGTAGGTCTTACATCCGTAGTCGTCAGTTTTGTACT
>OY757558.1:8052233-8057233 GCA_963584105.1 Alviniconcha strummeri | reverse complement strand
TACCGGCAGCAACGACTACCACCACATTTCTCCGGGCTCCATGTCATACACTGAGGTGCTGAGGTCTCCGGCACCCCACACAAAACCAGCAGGCAGGTCGGACAGGCATCTTGACCCCGTTGTCCACACAGGTGAAACTCAGGCTGCTGCTGCCACCGCTTCCGATGTCACCACCGCCGATGTCACCACTGCCGATGTCACCACCGCCGATGTCACCACTGCCGATGTCACCACCGCCGATGTCACCACTGCCGATGTCACCACCGCTGCCGACGTCACTACTACCGATGTCGCCACTGCTGCCGAGGACACCACTACTGTCGACGCTGCTACTGAAGCTACTGCTTCTGACATTACCGATACCAGCAACATAGCTACTGACAGATACACCGCTGCTGCCAATGACAACACCGCTGCCGATGACAGGGATGGCCCGCTGACGAGCAACGACAGTGCGGACAATAGGCCTACTGCAAATGTTAACAAGGACTGCGTCAGACATTCTTCTGTTCCCGTGAGCACAGGGGATTCCCCTGTTGATAGCGGCCGTGACGGCCCTCCTTCCTTGGAGCCCGTGCAAAACGAACACCAGTCCAGGTGTGCGGGACTGCTAGCTACTACTGTTCACGGCAGGGCATTGACCCGATCACAGTCTTTGTCAACTGAAGGATACACTCGGAACAAACAGTCATGTATTCCTTCTAACTGGGTAGCGACTCCAGCGGCAAAAATGTCGGAGAATACACAGCCCTCCGCGCAGAACTCAAGGAAAGGTAAACAATGGCGGTTTGGCCCTGACCCACTCCCGCAGTTACCAAACCCAGGGACTAAGGAGGTGTACCAGGCGAGTTTTCCATGCTTGTCTATAACGTAGAAGGGATTGTTTCAAAACTGAAAGATACGAGCTTTGTGTCATTTATATCTTGTTACGATTTTGTATGCATGGTGGAAACTTTCGTAGATACGTTTACCTCCACGCTTTTCCCGTCTTTTACAAGCTTCGTGTCACCAGCGAAAAAACTTTCCCACCACGGAAGAAGAAGTGGAGGGGTTATCGTACTTGTGAGAAATGTACTGATGCACTTTATACAACAAATCGAGGTTGACTATGACAACGTTATCATTTTGGAGGTGTCCAAAGAACTTCTTGGTACGGATGCAAATGTATTTGTGGTCAGTACCTACCTGAACCCCCCAAACAGCCCATTTTATGATACATGCGATTATGATAACGGTATTGCAATGTGGGAACAGTGTTTGCTTAGTATTCTGGAAAAGAATGAAGATGCTTCTTTTATTTTATGTGGCGATTTGAACGCTAGAACGGGGAGTAAGGTTCCGTCCTATTTTGACTTTGCATCGTCGTGTTTTGAAGCGGTTGGAAGTAATTTTTGGCTGGACAAGCAGGTTTTCGCAAGGACCACTACCATTGATCATATCTTTACATTATTTTCTATGCTACAGAAACATTTATTAAGGAACAAGAAATTGTATGTAGCATTCATAGACTTTCGTAAAGCTTTGGATTTCATTTCACATTGTAAACTGTGGCCCATTTTGAACAAGACGGGTATTAAAGGAAAAATGTTACAGACTATTCAGAGCATGTACAGGATTGTTAAAGCTCGCATTCGTAATGGAAACAATGTGACTGAAGCATTCATTTGTCAAAAAGGTCTCAAACAAGGGGAAATAACTAGCCCGTTACTTTTTTCGTTGTTTATTAATGAACTTGCAAGGGATATAATTAAAAACGGAAGACATGGAATACTGTTACTACCTGATATGCTTGAACTGTTCATTTTGCTTTTTGCAGACGACATTGTTCTTTTGTCAGATACAATAGTTGGGTTGCAAAACCAGTTAGATGTTCTTGCTCGCAATTGTGCCAGACTTGATCTCCATGTTAACTTGGACAAATCAAACATTGTGATTTTCAGAAATGGGGGATACATTGCCAAGAGAGAAAAATGGTTCTATAATGGGCAAAACATTACAATTGTTAACTCTTACAAATACTTGGGACTCTTCCTTACAACTAGAATGACTTTCTCAAATGCTCTGAACGAAATGGCCAATAAAGCAAGGAAGGGGGTTACTGACATATTCAGAACGCTATGGAGGCTTGGGGATTTTTCGGCACCAATATTTTTCAAGATGTTTGATGCTCAGATTAAGCCGATGCTCTTGTATGGTTCAGAAATTTGGGGTCTGAAGGAGTATAAGTCAGTGGAGAAAGTTCACACATTTGCCCTCAAAAAACTTTTAAATGTTAGTCCTAGAACGCCCAATGACATGGCATATGGAGAGACAGGTCGTTTTCCACTATATGTTCATTCCTATACAGCCTGTATAAAGTATTGGTTACGCCTTACTACAATGGACATTTCAAGGCTACCACGAAAGGCTTACAATATGCTGTTATTGCTGCATAATAGCGGCAAGTTCTGCTGGGTGTCACAGGTGCGTCAGGTCTTGTACAAATTTGGCTTCGGATTTGTTTGGGAAAATCAAGGTGTGCAAAATCCAGAAACATTCATCAAGGCGTTTAAACAAAGGCTTATTGATTGCCATAGCCAGAACTGGCATGAGCACATCAGCAATAGTACCAGATTTACCACATATAGGATGTTTAAGATTTCCATTTCCTTAGAACCGTATTTCACCTCTGTGACAAACAAACACATTAGGGACGTTTTGTGCTTTGTCCATTTTCTGGATTCCATAAATTTATTATTATTTCTATTTCGTGTTTTGCTTCCGTAACAATTCACACAAGTTATTCCGCATGATAAAAAAGGAAAAGAAAAAGAAGTTAGTGCATACAGTTGTGGAGTATGTAACGTTTCATGGGCTAACTGAAAGAACACAAAGTATTGCCCAGGCGACTGTTATAAAATAATAATGTACACTTATCTTGCGCTCATCGATGCCCTGAACGCTCACATGACACATATCCTAAACAGGATATTCTACACACGTGGAGAGCAGGGTCCTACCAATTTTTTAACATATTTTGTTGGCCTGTTATGTTCTGCAGTTTAAAATGTACCCACTTTACGCACAACATGTCAGCAAGAGTCTGATTATTTCTGAAAGAAAATTTTGAAAATAAAATAAAACCAGCAGTGCCCTATCCTAAAGTGATCTTGATACTCATCTGAAACCAAATGAGCCCAAGAGTGCTCGTGCAGAATCAACAAACAATGGAGTTCATTAGTGCTCGAAATATGTAACGCACGTACAACAAAGACCTGAGTTGCCTACAGTAACTCGTACCTGGCATGTGTGTAAATACAATGTACCTAACCTCCACCAGAGGTACATCCTCAGAGGTCCAGATGTACATTCTCAGATGTATGACGATGTACCCTTGAGGATGTACTCCTGGTGGAGTTTATGTACCTTGTATTTATGTACTTCCTCATACCTCTGAGATGTACCTCTGGTGGAGTTTATGTACCTTGTATTTACACGCATGCCAGGTGAGAGTTACCGTAGATGACTCGGGTCTTTGCTGTTGTACTTGTGTCATGTATTTCGAGCGCTAATTAGCTCCCTAGTTTGTTTGATCTTGATACTGTATGTAACATTTACCAAGTACAATGGTGAGAAAAAAAGAGAAACAAAAAAACAAAAACAAAAACAAAAAACGCAACAACAAAAAATCAAACTTAAACAACGAAACAAATGTAACACACATTCAACATCGCATTACACATAATTATAAGGAAATGCAGTTGTTAAGTACAATTATGGTATTCAATAAAACTTCCTTGCTAGATACCACACAGTTAAAAACATGAATTCTTTTTTCCTTAAAAAAGAAGAAGAAAAAAATGAAGAAAGTATGAACAAACGCTAACTAACAAAATTAGGGCGCATGCGCCAAGTCTGTACATGTGCTAACAACGACAAGAATGATATGCACAGATGAGAGTGACAAAAGTCAAATACATTTCCGGCCTCAACCACACTTATTTCTATAGAGAGACTTTGTTGCTTAACGTCCACGGAGGCGAGCAGGCCTATTAGGGACGGGGTTTCTATAGCAATGGAAGGCGTACGTGAAGGCAAAACAACTGCATGGTACAGCAGAGCTCAGGAGCTGTGTGAAAGTGGAGGTGGACGTCCTGGGCTCCCGTCCCTGATAAGCCTACGGTTTCTGTGGACGTAAAGCAACACTTCAACCACATGGTACATGATTGGATGATTGGGGGGGGGGGGGGGGGGGGGAGGGGGGTGGAGGGGGGTCAGGGCAGATACAAGGAAGGGTGATGGTGGTATGTGTGTAGGTCTGTGTGTGTGCAGCAGGGGGTTGGGGGGGGGGGGAGTGTGTAGGTCTGCGTGTGGTGTGTGTAGTAGGGGGTAGGGGTGTGTGTGTGTGTGTGTAGGTCTGTGTGTGGTGTGTGTAGTAGGGGGGGTAGGGGTGGGGGTGTGGGGGTGTAGGTCTGTCTGTGGTGTGTGTAGTAGGGGGGTGGGGGTGGGGGTGTGTAGGTCTGTGTTTGGTGTGTGTGTAGGTCTGTGTGTAGTGTGTGTAGTAGGGGGGTGGGGGTGGCGTGTGCAGGTCTGTGTGTGGTGTGTGTGTGTAGGTCTGTGTGGTGTGTGTATGTAGCAGGGTGGGGGGGGGGCGTGTGTAGGTCTGTGTGGTGTGTAGGTCTGTGTGTGGTGTGTGTAGTAGGGGGGTGGGGGTGGCGTGTGTAGGTCTGTGTGTGGTGTGTGTGTAGGTCTGTGTGGTGTGTGTGTGTAGTAGGGGGGTGGGGGGGCGTGTGTAGGTCTGTGTGTGGTGTGTGTGTAGGTCTGTGTGGAGTGTGTGTAGTAGGGGGGTGGGGGTGGCGTGTGTGTAGGTCTGTGTGTGGTGTGTGTGTGTAGGGGGGGGGTCTGTGTGTGGTGTGTGTGTGTGTAGTGGTGGTGGTGGTGGGGTCTTTGTATGGTGTGTGTGTAGTGGGGGGGGTCTGTGTGTGGTGCGTGTGTGTAGTGGTGGGGGGGGGGGGGGGTCT
>OY757558.1:8047088-8052033 GCA_963584105.1 Alviniconcha strummeri | reverse complement strand
AGCGCCGTAAGTTTGATTTTGTTGTTGTTGCGTTTTTTGTTTTGTTTTTGTTTTTTTGTTTCTCTTTTTTTTTTCTCACCATTGTACTTGGTAAATGTTACATACAGTATCAAGATCAAACAAACTAGGGAGTTAATTAGCGCTCGAAATACATGAAACAAGTACAACAACAAAGACCCGAGTCATCTACGGTAACTCTCACCTGGCATGCGTGTAAATACAAGGTACATAAACTCCACCAGAGGTACATCTCAGAGGTATGAGGAAGTACATAAATACAAGGTACATAAACTCGACCAGGAGTACATCCTCAAGGGGTACATCCTCATACATCTGAGGATGTACATCTGGACCTCTGAGGATGTACCTCTGGTGGAGGTTAGGTACCTTGTATTTACACACATGCCAGGTACGAGTTACTGTAGGCAACTCAGGTCTTTGTTGTACGTGCGTTACATATTTCGAGCACTAATGAACTCCCTTGTTTGTTGATTCTGCACGAGCACTCTTGGGCTCATTTGGTTTCAGATGAGTATCAAGATCACTTCAGGATAGGGCACTGCTGGTTTTATTTTATTTTCAAAATTTTCTTGCTCTTGCTGACGTGTTGTGCGTAAAGTGGGTACATTTTAAACTGCAGAACATAACAGGCCAACAAAATACGTTAAAAAATTGGTAGGACCCTGCTCTGCACGTGTGTAGAATATCCTGTTTAGGATATGTGTCATGTGAGCGTTCAGGGCATCGATGAGCGCAAGATAAGTGTACATTATTATTTTATAACAGTCGCCTGGGCAATACTTTGTGTTCTTTCAGTTAGCCCATGAAACGTTACATACTCCACAACTGTATGCACTAACTTCTTTTTCTTTTCCTTTTTTATCATGCGGAATAACTTGTGTGAATTGTTACGGAAGCAAAACACGAAATAGAAATAATAATAAATTTATGGAATCCAGAAAATGGACAAAGCACAAAACGTCCCTAATGTGTTTGTTTGTCACAGAGGTGAAATACGGTTCTAAGGAAATGGAAATCTTAAACATCCTATATGTGGTAAATCTGGTACTATTGCTGATGTGCTCATGCCAGTTCTGGCTATGGCAATCAATAAGCCTTTGTTTAAACGCCTTGATGAATGTTTCTGGATTTTGCACACCTTGATTTTCCCAAACAAATCCGAAGCCAAATTTGTACAAGACCTGACGCACCTGTGACACCCAGCAGAACTTGCCGCTATTATGCAGCAATAACAGCATATTGTAAGCCTTTCGTGGTAGCCTTGAAATGCCCATTGTAGTAAGGCGTAACCAATACTTTATACAGGCTGTATAGGAATGAACATATAGTGGAAAACGACCTGTCTCTCCATATGCCATGTCATTGGGCGTTCTAGGACTAACATTTAAAAGTTTTTTGAGGGCAAATGTGTGAACTTTCTCCACTGACTTATTCAGACCCCAAATTTCTGAACCATACAAGAGCATCGGCTTAATCTGAGCATCAAACATCTTGAAAAATATTGGTGCCGAAAAATCCCCAAGCCTCCATAGCGTTCTGAATATGTCAGTGACCCCCTTCCTTGCTTTATTGGCCATTTCGTTCAGAGCATTTGAGAAAGTCATTCTAGTTGTAAGGAAGAGTCCCAAGTATTTGTAAGAGTTAACAATTGTAATGTTTTGCCCATTATAGAACCATTTTTCTCTCTTGGCAATGTATCCCCCATTTCTGAAAATCACAATGTTTGATTTGTCCAAGTTAACATGGAGATCAAGTCTGGCGCAATTGCGAGCAAGAACATCTAACTGGTTTTGCAACCCAACTATTGTATCTGACAAAAGAACAATGTCGTCTGCAAAAAGCAAAATGAACAGTTCAAGCATATCAGGTAGTAACAGTATTCCATGTCTTCCGTTTTTAATTATATCCCTTGCAAGTTCATTATTAAACAACGAAAAAAGTAACGGGCTAGTTATTTCCCCTTGTTTGAGACCTTTTTGACAAATGAATGCTTCAGTCACATTGTTTCCATTACGAATGCGAGCTTTAACAATCCTGTACATGCTCTGAATAGTCTGTAACATTTTTCCTTTAATACCCGTCTTGTTCAAAATGGGCCACAGTTTACAATGTGAAATGAAATCCAAAGCTTTACGAAAGTCTATGAATGCTACATACAATTTCTTGTTCCTTAATAAATGTCTCTGTAGCATAGAAAATAATGTAAAGATATGATCAATGGTAGAGTGGTCCTTGCGAAAACCTGCTTGGATGTCTCCAAGTACGTCATTGTCTTCAACCATGTTGATAATCGTTTGTTAATAATGTAACTATAAATTTTGCTGCAAACGTTAAGCAGAGAGATGCCCCTATAGTTGTCCGGCTCATGAATACTGCCTTTTTTGTGTAGCGGATAAATTACCGCTTCAGTCCATGCTTCTGGGTATTCACCTGATGCAAATACTTTGTTAAAAAGGTGCACAAGAAAAGGTACAATTTTGTCACAAGAGTGTTTGAAAACCTCTGGAAAATTGCCATCTAGTCCTGCCGCTTTATTTGCTTTGAGATGGTCAATGGACTCAGTTACCTCTTGCTGACTAATATCTGAATTCAAAGAGTCGTCTTCTGTACAACTATTCCTGTTACTTTCTGTGGTGTATGAAGAGAATAGTTCATCATCAGTATCTTGTTCCATACCTTTGACGTCAAACACTTTTTCAAAGTGCTCAAGCCATTGTTCGTCTGATATGTCACTCACTTGTCTAGTTTTTGTTGTGAATTTCTTAATATTTCTCCAGAATTGTTTCGGATCTCCTATATTGCTTTCTAGTTCTTTCCTGCATTTCAGTTTGTATTCTTTTTCTTTGGTCAAAAGTAGATGTTTGTATTGCTTGCGCAACTCACAGTAACAGTCTCTGTCAGTATTCAAGCGTGAACGTGAAAATTTCCTAAGTGCTTTTCTTGTTGTCCTTCGCATGTCTCTACAGTCCTTGTCGTACCATTCATTTGAAAACCCTTTTCTGCCGCTTTGTTTTTTTAACCATGCATGAAGCAACCTTACTCAGCGCAGCTGTAAATACACTAACCGCTTCGTTTACATCCACATCAATCAGACTCCTAGCTCTTTCAATCTCTGACAGGTTTTCAGGTAAGTTCAAATTTTTGTCAAACAAGGCGCGCTTGTCATTAGACCATTTAAGTTTACACAATGTAACATCTACTTCTTTGGAGGAATTTGGCTGCTTTTGGCAGCGCAAAGAACACACAACTGGCATGTGTTTGGAATCAATTCTTTCCAACACTTGCATTGCTTTCGGTAGAGAAGCAAGAGAACGAGAAATTATAAAGTAGTCAATAACACTATTACCAGCAGTAGATATGTAAGTGTACTGACCATCCGTGTCACCATCACATGCTCCGTTCAAAATACATAAATCAAAACTTGAGCACAATACCAATAAATTGTGCCCGTATTCATTTTCTTGAATATCTCTTGAGCAGCGTTTGGAAGACAGATCATTACTTGTGTCGTTGTCCAGCCAAATATTACTTCCAACCGCTTCAAAACACGACGATGCAAAGTCAAAATAGGACGGAACCTTACTCCCCGTTCTAGCGTTCAAATCGCCACATAAAATAAAAGAAGCATCTTCATTCTTTTCCAGAATACTAAGCAAACACTGTTCCCACATTGCAATACCGTTATCATAATCGCATGTATCATAAAATGGGCTGTTTGGGGGGTTCAGGTAGGTACTGACCACAAATACATTTGCATCCGTACCAAGAAGTTCTTTGGACACCTCCAAAATGATAACGTTGTCATAGTCAACCTCGATTTGTTGTATAAAGCGCATCAGTACATTTCTCACAAGTACGATAACCCCTCCACTTCTTCTTCCGTGGTGGGAAAGTTTTTTCGCTGGTGACACGAAGCTTGTAAAAGACGGGAAAAGCGTGGAGGTAAACGTATCTACGAAAGTTTCCACCACGCATACAAAATCGTAACAAGATATAAATGACCCAAAGCTCGTATCTTTCAGTTTTGAAACAATCCCTTCTACGTTATAGACAAGCATGGAAAACTCGCCTGGTACACCTCCTTAGTCCCTGGGTTTGGTAACTGCGGGAGTGGGTCAGGGCCAAACCGCCATTGTTTACCTTTCCTTGAGTTCTGCGCGGAGGGCTGTGTATTCTCCGACATTTTTGCCGCTGGAGTCGCTACCCAGTTAGAAGGAATACATGACTGTTTGTTCCGAGTGTATCCTTCAGTTGACAAAGACTGTGATCGGGTCAATGCCCTGCCGTGAACAGTAGTAGCTAGCAGTCCCGCACACCTGGACTGGTGTTCGTTTTGCACGGGCTCCAAGGAAGGAGGGCCGTCACGGCCGCTATCAACAGGGGAATCCCCTGTGCTCACGGGAACAGAAGAATGTCTGACGCAGTCCTTGTTAACATTTGCAGTAGGCCTATTGTCCGCACTGTCGTTGCTCGTCAGCGGGCCATCCCTGTCATCGGCAGCGGTGTTGTCATTGGCAGCAGCGGTGTATCTGTCAGTAGCTATGTTGCTGGTATCGGTGATGTCAGAAGCAGTAGCTTCAGTAGCGGCGTCGACAGTAGTGGTGTCCTCGGCAGCAGTGGCGACATCGGTAGTGGTGACGTCAGCAGCGGTGGTGACATCGGCAGTGGTGACATCGGCGGTGGTGACATCGGCAGTGGTGACATCGGCGGTGGTCACATCGGCAGTGGTGACATCGGCGGTGGTGACATCGGCGGTGGTGACATCGGAAGCGGTGGCAGCAGCAGCCTGAGTTTCACCTGTGTGGACAACGGGGTCAAGACCCCTGTCCGACCTGTCTGCTGGTCTTGTGTGGGGTGCCGGAGACCTCAGCACCTCAGTGTATGACATGGAGCCCGGAGAAATGTGGTGGTAGTGGTTGCTGCC
>OY757558.1:8027088-8034588 GCA_963584105.1 Alviniconcha strummeri | reverse complement strand
CCTTACGGTGAGTGTCAGTTTACTGCAGACAAACTGATGCAGTAACTTTACCGTATGTGTCCGTTCTTGCAAACTTTACGTGTCATTGTCAATGTCAGTTAACTGTAACTCAGTTAAAATGAGTCAGGTGTCATTGTCCATCTGTTTGCAAGCTTAATAATTAGAGTGAGTGTCAAATTGTGTGAAAACATTACAGTGAGTGTCAAGTTGTGTGAAAAAATTACAGTGATTGTCAAATTGTGTGAACAAATTACAGGGTGTCAGGCTGTGTGGAAACGTTACAGTTAAAACACAAGTTACTAAATATAGTCACTAAATCACAAGTCACTAAATCATGAGTCACTGAACCACAAGTTATTTAACTCAGAGATCACTTGAACACAAGTCACTAAAACAAGTCCCTAAATCACGAGTTACTGAAACTCAAGTCACTAAATCACAACTCACTGAATAGCAAATCACTAAATCAAAAGTCCCCAAAAAACAAGTAACTAAAACACAAAGTCATTAAATCACAACTCACTAAATTATAAATCACTAAATCACAAGTCACAGTTTATTACCATGTCATTTTGTTTAAGTGAGATATAAATTTAAGAAACTTGACTTGATTTTCTAAAAATTATTGTTTTTTGTTAGTTTTTTAAATGGTTGTCTTACTGTTGAACTGCTAGTGCATTTTAATTTCATCAAAATTAATTAAGTTAGTCCGTGTATGCTTTAAATTATTACAGCAATACGATTTTTATTTAAAACATTTTTTTTAATCAGTTGGTCACAATCTTTGTCATGTCAGATGCAACTGTATTAACTAGATACGGTTTGTTGTTGTTGTTGTTGTTTTCAATGCATGTATTTCTTAGCTATGTATTAAGCCTGATATGTGAAACTGTACTATGCTTGGAGCTCGTTTTTGCAGAACTGGGACAGGCGCATTATCAATAAAATTTATTATTATTATTAAGTCCCAAAATTTACAAGTCACTCAACCAAAAGTCATTAAATCGCTCGTCACTAAAACAAGTCGCTGAATCACAAGTCACTAAAACACAACACAAGTAAATAAATCACAGATCACTAAAACACAAGTCGTTGAATCACAAGTCACCAAACCACAAGCCACTAAAATACAATTCACTACATCACAAGTCCCTAAACAACAAGTCACTAAATCGCTCGTCAATAAAACAAGTCACTGAATCACAAGTCACTAAAACACAACACAAGTAACTAAATCACAAGTCACACAAGTCGGCGAGTATCAGTTTGTCTGCAAACCTTATGATGAGTGTCTGTCTGCTAACCTTATTGTGAGTGTCAGTTTGTCTGCAATCCTTATGGTGAGTGTCAGTCTGTCTGCAAACCTCATGGTGAGTGTCAGTCACAAGTCACGAAAACACAACACAAGTAAGTAAATCACAAGTCACTAAAAAACAAGTCGTTGAATCACAAGTCAGCAAAACACATGCCACTAAAATACAATTCTCTACATCACAAGTCCCTAAACCACAAGTCATTAAATCGCTCGTTACTAAAGCAAGTCGCTGAATAACAAGTCACTAAAACACAACACAGGTAACTAAATCACAAGTCACACAGGTCGTTGAATCACAAGTTACCAAAACACAAGCACTAAAACACAACTCAGTAAATTGCAAGTCACTAAACCACAAGTCCCTAAATCACAACTCCTTAAAATACATGTAACTGAAAGACAATCACTGAAAAATCATTCAAAAGCTGCATCACACTCCTCGACAAAACACACTTGCGTCATTCTCTCTGTGGGTTGGGAAAGGCAAATTTGCATGCAATTCATAGACTGTAAAGATTATGTAGTCTGTACTGTGTCAGTGTAACTGCAAACATTGGAGCGAGCGTCAGGTTTCCACTTTTTCGATCTGCGGAGATTAATTTTGATCACAATCAGCAGCTTGAAGAGCTACAAGCAATACACCCCTTTTTCGTTTTTATTTGACAGTGTGCCCAGATCCCAAATGCCCGTACTGTAAACACGGAGTGGAGTACAAAACTGACGACTACGGATGTAAGACCTGCGTCTGCAAACCTTACGGTGAGTGAGAGTCTGTCTGCAAAAGTTATGAAGAGTGACAGTCTGTCTGCAAACCTTATGATGAGTGTCAGTCTGTCTGCAAATTTTACGGCGAGTGTCACTTTGTCTGCATACCTTATGGTGAGTGTAGTTTGTCTGCTAACCTTATTGTGAGTGTCTGTCTGCAAACCGTATTGTAAGTGTCAGTCTGTCTGCAAACCTTATGGTGAGTGTCTGTCACAAGTCACGAAAACACAACACAAATAAGTAAATTACAAGTCACTAAAACACAAGTCGTCGAATCGCAACTCACCAAAACACATGCCACTAAAATAAAATTCTCTACATCACAAGTCCCTAAACCACAAGTCACTAAATCGCTCTTTACTACAACAAGTCGCTGAATAACAAGTCACTAAAACACAACACAGGTAACTAAATCACAAGTCACACAAGTCGTTGAATCACAAGTTACCAAAACACAAGTACTAAAACACAAGTCAGTAAATTGCAAGTCACTAAACCACTAGTCCCTAAATCACAACTCCCTAAAATACATGTAACTGAATCACAATCACTAAAAAAATCATTCAAAAGCTGCATCACACTCCTCGACAAAACACACTTGCGTCATTCTGTCTGTGAGTTTGGAAAGGCAAATTCGCATGCAATTCATAGACTGTAAAGATTATGTAGTCTGTACTGTGTCAGTGTAACTGCAAACATTGGAGCGAGCGTCAGGTTTCAGCTTTTTCGATCTGCGGAGATTAATTTTGATCACAATCAGCAGCTTGAAGAGCTACAAGCAATACACTCCTTTTTCGTTTTTATTTGACAGTGTGCCCAGATCCCAAATGCCCGTACTGTAAACACGGAGTGGAGTACAAAACTGACGACTACGGATGTAAGACCTGCGTCTGCAAACCTTACGGTGAGTGAGAGTCTGTCTGCAAAAGTTATGGAGAGTGACAGTCTGTCTGCAAACCTTACGGTGAGTGACAGTCTGTCTACAAACCTTACGGTGAGCCACAGTCTGTCTGAGTGAGAGTCTGTCTGCAAAGGTTATGGTGAGTGAAAGTCTGTCTGCAAACCTTACAGTGAGTGACAGTCGGTCTGCAAACCTTACGGTGAGCGACATTCTGTCTGCAAACCTTATGATGAGTGTCTGTCTGCTAACCTTATTGAGAGTGTCAGTCTGTCTGGAAAACTTCTGGTGAGTGTCAGTCTGTCTGCAAACATTATGGTGAGTGTCAGTCACAAGTCACGAAAACACAACACAAGTAAGTAAATCACAAGTCACTAAAACACAAGTCGTTGAACCACAAGTCATCGAAACACATGCCACTAAAATACAATTCTCTACATCACAAGTCCCTAAACCACAAGTCACTAAATCGCTCTTTACTACAACAAGTCGCTGAATAACAAGTCACTAAAACACAACACAGGTAACTAAATCACAAGTCACACAAGTCGTTGAATCACAAGTTACCAAAACACAAGTACTAAAACACAACTCAGTAAATTGCAAGTCACTAAACCACAAGTCCTAAAACACAAGTCCTAAATCACAACTCCCTAAAATACATGTAACTGAAAGACAATCACTGAAAAATTATTCAAAAGCTGCATCACACTCCTCGACAAAACACACTTGCGTTATACTGTCTGTGAGTTTGGAAAGGCAAATTTGCATGCAATTCATAGACTGTAAAGATAATGTAGTCTGTACTGTGTCAGTGTAACTGCAAACATTGGAGCGAGCGTCAGGTTTCAGCTTTTTCGATCTGCGGAGATTAATTTTGATCACAATCGGCAGCTTGAAGAGCTACAAGCAATACACCCCTTTTTCGTTTTTATTTGACAGTGTGCCTAGATCCCAAATGCCCGTACTGTAAACACGGAGTGGAGTACAAAACAGATGACTACGGATGTAAGACCTGCGTCTGCAAACCTTACGGTGAGTGACAGTCTGTCTGCAAAAGTTATGGAGAGTGACAGTCTGTCTGCAAACCTTACGGTGAGTGACAGTCTGTCTGCAAACCTTACGGTGAGCCACAGTCTGTCTGAGTGAGAGTCTGTCTGCAAAGGTTATGGTGAGTGAAAGTCTGTCTGCAAACCTTACAGTGAGTGACAGTCTGTCTGCAAACCTTACGGTGAGTGATTTTCTGTCTGCAAACCTTATGATGAGTGTCTGTCTGCTAACCTTATTGTGAGTGTCAGTCTGTCTGGAAAACTTCTGGTGAGTGTCAGTCTGTCTGCAAACATTCTGGTGAGTGTCAGTCACAAGTCACGAAAACACAACACAAGTAAGTAAATCACAAGTCACTAAAACACAAGTCGTTGAATCACAAGTCACCAAAACACATGCCACTAAAATACAATTCTCTACATCACAAGTCCCTAAACCACAAGTCACTAAATCGCTCGTTACTAAAACAAGTCGCTGAATAACAAGTAACTAAAACACAACACAGGTAACTAAATCACAAGTCACACAAGTCGTTGAATCACAAGTTACCAAAACACAAGTAGTAAAACACAAGTCAGTAAGTTGCAAGTCACTAAACCACAAGTCCCTAAATCACAACTCCTCAAAATACATGTAACTGAAAGACAATCACTGAAAAATCATTCAAAAGCTGCATCACACTCCTTGACACAACACACTGGCGTCATTCTGTCTGTGAGTTTGGAAAGGCAAATTTGCATGCAATTCATAGAGAATAAAGATTATGTAGTCTGTACTGTGTCAGTGTAACTGTAAACATTGCAGCGAGCGTCAGGTTTCCGCTTCTTCGATCTGCGGAGATTAATTTTAATCACAATCAGCAGCTTGAAGAGCTACAAGCAATACACCCCTTTTTCGTTTTTATTTGACAGTGTGCCCAGATCCCAAATGCCCGTACTGTCAACACGGAGTGGAGTACAAAACTGACGACTACGGATGTAAGACCTGCGTCTGCAAACCTTACGGTGAGTGAGAGTCTGTCTGCAAAAATTATGGAGAGTGACAGTCTGTCTGCAAACCTCATGATGAGTGTCTGTCTGCTAACCTTATTGTGAGTGTCAGTTTGTCTGCAAACCTTATGATGACTGTCAGTCTGTCTGTAAACCTTATTGTGAGTGTCAGTCACAAGTCACGAAAACACAACACAAGTAAGTAAATCACAAGTCACTAAAAAACAAGTCGTTGAATCACAAGTCAGCAAAACACATGCCACTAAAATACAATTCTCTACATCACAAGTCCCTAGACCATAAGTCACTAAATCGCTCGTTACTAAAACAAGTCGCTGAATAACAAGTCACTAAAACACAACACAGGTAACTAAATCACAAGTCACACAAGTCGTTGAATCACAAGTTACCAAAACACAAGTACTAAAACACAACTCAGTAAATTGCAAGTCATTAAACCACAAGTCCTAAATCACAACTCCCTAAAATACATGTAACTGAAAGACAATCACTGAAAAATTATTCAAAAGCTGGATCACACTCCTCGACACAACACACTTGCGTGATACTGTCTGTGAGTTTGAAATGGCAAATTTGCATGCAGTTCATAGACTGTAAAGATTATGTAGTCTGTACTGTGTCAGTGTAACTGCAAACATTGGAGCGAGCGTCAGGTTTCAGCTTTTTCGATCTGCGGAGATTAATTTTGATCACAATCGGCAGCTTGAAGAGCTACAAGCAATACACCCCTTTTTCGTTTTTATTTGACAGTGTGCCTAGATCCCAAATGCCCGTACTGTAAACACGGAGTGGAGTACAAAACAGATGACTACGGATGTAAGACCTGCGTCTGCAAACCTTACGGTGAGTAACAGTCTGTCTGCAAAAGTTATGGAGAGTGACGGTCTGTCTGCAAACCTAACGGTGAGTGACAGTCTGTCTGCAAACCTTACGGTGAGCCACAGTCTGTCTGAGTGAGAGTCTGTCTGCAAAGGTTATGGTGAGTGAAAGTCTGTCTGCAAACCTTACAGTGATTGACAGTCTGTCTGCAAACCTTACGGTGAGCGACATTCTGTCTGCAAACCTTATGATGAGTGTCTGTCTGCTAACCTTATTGTGAGTGTCAGTCTGTCTGGAAAACTTCTGGTGAGTGTCAGTCTGTCTGCAAACATTATGGTGAGTGTCAGTCACAAGTCACGAAAACACAACACAATTAAGTAAATCAGAAATCACTAAACACAAGTCGTTGAATCACAAGTCACCAAAACACATGCCACTAAAATAAAATTCTCTACATCACAAGTCCCTAAACCACAAGTCACTAAATCGCTCGTCACTAAAACAAGTCGCTGAATAACAAGTCACTAAAACACAGCACAGGTAACTAAATCACAAGTCACACAAGTCGTTGAATCACAAGTTACCAACACACAAGTACTAAAACTTGTGAGTCTGATTAATTTTGATCACAATCAGCAGCTTGAAGAACTACAAGCAATACACCCCTTTTTCGTTTTTATTTGACAGTGTGCCCAGATCCCAAATGCCCGTACTGTAAACACGGAGTGGAGTACAAAACTGACGACTACGGATGTAAGACCTGCGTCTGCAAACCTTACGGTGAGTAACAGTCTGTCTGCAAAAGTTATGGAGAGTGACGGTCTGTCTGCAAACCTAACGGTGAGTGACAGTCTGTCTGCAAACCTTACGGTGAGCCACATTCTGTCTGAGTGAGAGTCTGTCTGCAAAGGTTATGGTGAGTGAAAGTCTGTCTGCAAACCTTACAGTGAGTGACAGTCTGTCTGCAAACCTTACGGTGAGCGACATTCTGTCTGCAAACCTTATGATGAGTGTCTGTCTGCTAACCTTATTGTGAGTGTCAGTCTGTCTGGAAAACTTCTGGTGAGTGTCAGTCTGTCTGCAAACATTATGGTGAGTGTCAGTTACAAGTCACGAAAACACAACACAATTAAGTAAATCAGAAATCACTAAAACACAAGTCGTTGAATCACAAGTCACCAAAACACATGCCACTAAAATAAAATTCTCTACATCACAAGTCCCTAAACCACAAGTCACTAAATCGCTCGTCACTAAAACAAGTCGCTGAATAACAAGTCACTAAAACACAGCACAGGTAACTAAATCACAAGTCACACAAGTCGTTGAATCACAAGTTACCAAAACACAAGTACTAAAACTTGTGAGTCTGATTAATTTTGATCACAATCAGCAGCTTGAAGAACTACAAGCAATACAACCCTTTTTCGTTTTTATTTGACAGTGTGCCCAGATCCCAAATGCCCGTACTGTAAACACGGAGTGGAGTACAAAACTGACGACTACGGATGTAAGACCTGCGTCTGCAAACCTTACGGTGAGTGAGAGTCTGTCTGCAAAAATTATGGAGAGTGACAGTCTGTCTGCAGACCTTATGATGAGTGTCAGTCTGTCTGCAAACTTTACGGCGAGTGTCAGTTTGTCTG
>OY757558.1:8012071-8026888 GCA_963584105.1 Alviniconcha strummeri | reverse complement strand
AAATAAACTACCGTTAAAACACACTGCTGGACACACACTGCAAGCTTGCGTTACACAAGTGTCTCCGCTGCACCCCCCCAGTAACTGGTGCGATGGGGGTGCAGGACGATGCTGGCTTGCTGTGTGTTGAAGGAAGGGTGGGCTGTGGGCCCGTATGTACACTGACGTCCACGTGGCGGGAGAGCTCCATAGCTGGACTGCGGCGGTGGCGCGGCCCACCTGCGGAGAGTGTGTCGATGTGCTCCGTACCAGCCACTGAAGGGTGGCGGAGCGGTGCCGACATCACGGTGTTGGGGTGTTCCTCTGCTGTAGCGGTGAGGCTGATGGTATAGTGGGGCGTCACCAAGCCGTCGTTGTGGGATGGAGCTTTCCGTGTCCGCAGGCCGTTGTTGTAGCAGTGGAGGTGGTGGGAAAGGACCGCGAGTGGTTGAAACAGCTGGCCCATTTCTGTACTGCTGGCTCCTCCCACCGCCCTCTCTGAGGTGCTGGCTTGGCGGGCAGTCAAAACGTGGCTGAAACGAAGGGTCTCCAGCAACGGCACTCGGCCACTAGCAGAGGGTGACGGATGGGAAGGGCGTTCTTGGGGTCGAAGGGGAGGTCGGGGTTGGCCCACATACATGTACTTGACATTGCACGCAAGTCGCACGGTGCCTTTGGGGCTTGGGTGCAGAGCGTCACGGTAGAGCGCTTTCCGGGGGGCGCCGCTGTTCGTGGTGAAGGTGTCGGTGTGGTCAGCGAGCATAACTTGCTCACTGTGACACGCCTTCACCAAGGCAGCGTTCGAAGCGGCCACCGTCTTCCTCAGGGGGTGCTCTCCTTGTGGCGGGATTAGAGAGGAGAGCTGGACGACGGCATTGGGGAACACTGACTTGAGCAGTTTGAGCAGTGCCCTCCACATGCTCTCCGTGACGGTGTTCACCCAGCACGTGTTCACCCCGACGTGGACGACCAGCAGCTGGACGTCTCTGCATTTTGGAACATTTTGCAGCCAGTGTAGAAGGTCGTCCACGGTGAGGCCGGAGATGCTAATCTTTTGCTGTGCTTTGTGAGGGTACATCAGCTCTGGTCTGATTTGTCCGAACACAGAGTCCCCAATCAGCACGTGTGTTTTGCCAGGAGAGACTCTGCACTCCGCCATCCGTTCCCTTGGCGTCCTGGCGTCACGGTCGGTGTGACGAGGTGACGGCCTGGTACTTGTGGAGCGGATGGGGGGACTGTCCCTAGTTGTCCTGGCGTCACGATCCGTGTGATTTGGTGGTGGCGCGGTGATAGCGGAGGGGACGGGAGGCGTTGAGTCGTGATTGTCGATGGTTGAGTCATGGCTGGGATCTGTGTTGTATGTAGTGGCCGCGTCGAGAGATGAGCTGGGGCAGTTATCTAGTGTTAGCTGGTCGTCTTCTCCCCCACTTAACACTGAGAACATGTTAGAGGTTTCTACGTTCGCTGAAGTGTTGTTGTTGTTGACAGGAAATTCGGGTGCGGATGGTTCTTGTATTTCTGCTGCGGCAGGTGTTTGTTGCTTGGCTAGGCCGGTCTTAATAACACTGATGTACTTCCTAAGATCACCGATTTGAGATTTCATGTCTTTGTTCTGTTTCGTGACCTCCGTCAGCTTTTGGGTCAGTGACGTCACTGTGTCAGTCAGTTGGTCAAACTTCACCTTCACATGCAGCTTGAGCTCGGCCTTTATCTGTTGTTTTGCTGTCTCCAGCTCAGTGACTAGGGAGGCGTGGTGTGGTGAAGGTGTGACTGGGTAGGCTGGCTGGTGGGGTGTGGCGGGCTGGCGGGGTGTGATAGGAGGTGTGGCACGGGTATGATCCAGGTGGCGGGTCGGCTTGATATGCTGGGAAACCGGGACTGGAGCTGCTGAAGGTGAGGCTGACTTGGGACTGAGGGCCTGAAGTCGACGCGAGCTCCTTCTCGTACTCCCGGTTGTCCTTGGCAACTGTGGACGCGGGCTGCACCTAGGTCTAACATCGTGTAGTCCGGGCTCCCCTGTCGGCGATGGTGAAACAGTCGGCAAGCGGAGGTTGCGCAGATTTGTTGTTACTGTTTCATGCAACTCCGGCTCCTTCACCCGGTCGACAAAGGCGTAGATGGCCCTAATGCATTTGATGAGGGAACTAAACTCCTCGTCTCTCCAACGGGGACACCTGTTTCCCTGGACTAGGACTGTACCTGTGCTGTAGAAGATCGTTATTGTCACTAGCTTAACATTATCACAGTTGACTTGGATCTTAGTCCGGAAAAGGTCCTGGCTGGGAAGGTCAGTGGGTACTATACTGATGTCATTACTGTCTTCTACATGGATGGTCCTGGTTGGATTGGTGCCCTCATCCAGCCAGTCCACCTGATACCCCGCAGTTCCTGCAACATCACACACGTAACGCCTGTAGAAAATCTGTCTGGTGAGGGGCATTAAACAGTGAGGTATATCGAACGTCATTTGCTTGGGATCTTTCTTCATTTCAACATTGGGCACCCAGGCAAACAGAGACGAGCTCTGGAGCGCCATGGCGGCTGCAGTTTAAAGAGAAGTCAAGTGTTGGCTAAGTAGTCAATAACATGGTGGAGGGAGGGGCGAACTCATGGCCTAGGGAGACAAGGGGGCGCATTACATGGCGAGATGTGGAGGGGAAAAAAGGTTAAACGGAACGCTTATTTTACTTAGACAATTCAAATCATGCGTAAATTTTCAGCAAAAATACCTTTCTCAGACAACAAACTGCAGACAGGCAGTACTAAACTAACAAATGATAATACAGAAAAAAATCTGATCAACTTAGCTTGCAGATGGTTGGAGCGTGACGGTGTGCAGCTAATACTGTCGAAGCTGTGAGGCGTGGAAAAGATAAGCCGACGCTGCTGGTTGAGTGTTTTTATGACCTCTTGACGGCGTGTCAGTACTTTCTCCCCACCGCCAACTGTGGGTGTGACGTAACTGGCAACTGGTGAGAGCCAGCCGGGCTGGCCGGCGAAAAAAACACGGCAAGTTCGAATATGAATTCACGGCATCACATAAAGTAAACTGTTAAGAATGACAAGATAACGTGCTGCTATCCTTGGCACTAGTCTTCTTTCACCTCCTGATCCGCATCCTGGCGCCTGATCCACCAAAGGTTAACAATGAACAAGTCAACAGTGACCATCTGCCATCAGGCAGCAGACCACTGACGCTGGGTGATCCACGTGTCCGACACAAACCGGCAAAAACACACCAGCAAATGAAAAAACAAAAAAATGTCCGTAACTACGTGAACTTTGCCTCAGCACTTCCATCCTTGGTTCCTCGGCCACTGCCAGTCTGTTACAATCACTTTGGTACAGAAAGAAAGAACTAACTCTCCAGCTAAACACCACTAGCACACAAATGCTGACGAGCAGTTAACCACACTTCCGTAGGTCAGCCGCCATTTTGGAGAGAGAGAGAGAGAGAGAGAGAGAGAGAGAGAGAGAGAGAGAGAGAGAGAGACAGACAGACAGACAGACAGACAGACAGACAGACAGACAGACAGACAGACAGACAGACAGAGACAGACAGACAGAGACAGACAGACAGAAGCTTGGTCATGAGATTGAAAGTGAGGTTGGGTTGCCATTGTTTGTACATTCCAGCCTCGCTTACCATTTGGTCGTAACCCACCATGACCTAATGACCTAGCTATTTATTTATGACCCCAGGCCAACAGTCTGTACCCCATATCAATAGCACGTACTATGCCCAGTTTCACTTTCGTCTTTATGACCCGATAAGACCTCCTTCATGAATATCCATGAGAATGGTCCTATAATGGTCCGTACGTGATGACTCATGTTTACAGGTGACCTGTGATGACTCAGTATGGTTATAGGTGATGTGTGATGACTCATTATGGTTACAGGTGATGTGTGATGACTCATGTTTACAGGTGACATGCGATGACTCATTATGGTTACAGGTGATGTGTGATGACTCATTATGGTTACAGGTGATGTGTGATCACTCTTGGTTACAGGTGACATGTGATGGCTCATTATGGTTACAGATGATGTGTGATGACTCATTATGGTTACAGGTGCTGTGTGATGACTCATGTTTACAGGTGACATGTGATGACTTATTATGGTTACAGGTGATGTGTGATGACTCATTATGGTTACAGGTGATGTGTGGTGACTCATGGTTACAGGTGATGTGTGATGACTCATGGTTACAGGTGTTTATGATGACTTGTTATGGTTACATGCACCGTGTGATGACTCATGGCTACAGGTGACGTGTGATGACTCATTTTGGTTACAGGTGATGTATGATGACTCATGGTTACAGGTGATGTGTGATGACCCATGGTTATGGTGACTGCTGGTTACAGGTCTAGGGAAGGGCATGGTGGGAGCAAAGTGTGGAACGGACAAAAGCCCCAGAGGCTGTTTGGACCCTCGTGCCAAGTGCAAGTCTGGCCTCTGTCAGTGTAAACCTGGCTACGTTCTGAACCTGAACACTGTGTCCTGTGGTAAGTGTCAGTGTAAATCTGGCTACGTTCTGAACCTGAACACTGTGTCCTGTGGTAAGTGTCAGTGTAAACCTGGCTACGTTCTGAACCCGAACACTGTGTCCTGTGGTAAGTGTCAGTGTAAACCTGGCTACGTTCTGAACCCGAACACTGTGTCCTGTGGTAAGTGTCAGTGTAAACCTGGCTACGTTCTGAACCTGAACAAGGTGTCCCGTGGTAAGTATCAGTGTAAGCCTTGCTACATTCTGAACCTGTAACCTGGTTTACAAGCCCGGTATCAATGTAAACTTGGCTACGTTCTGAACCTGTAACCTGGTTTACAAGTCAGGTATCGATGTAAACTTGGCTACGTTCTGAACCTGTACCCTGGTTTACAACAAGGTATCAATGTAAACTTGGCTACGTCCTGAACCTGTAAACTGATTTACAAGCCAGGTTTCAGTGTAAACCTGGCTACGTTCTGAACCTGTAACCTGGTTTACAAGTCTGGTGTCATTGTGAACTTGGCTACGTTCTGAACCTGTGACCTGGTTTACAATCCAGGTATCAGTGTAAACTTGGCTACATTCTGAACCTGTAACACGGTTTACAAGTCTGGTGTCATTGTGAACTTGGCTACGTTCTGAACCTGTGACCTGGTTTACAATCCAGGTATCAGTGTAAACTTGGCTACATTCTGAACCTGTAACACGGTTTACAAGCCAGGTGTCACTGTGAACTTGGCTACATTCTGAACCTGAAAACGGTGTCCTGTGGTGTCAGTGTAAACCTGGCTACGTTCTGAACCTAAACAAGACAACAATTAGTGTCAGATTTTACCCATTGTGTATTCACAATTTCTTTACCCTCAAAAAAAGTTCATTTTTAATTTCTTTTTTGTCATCGTTATTGTTGTTGCCAACAACTTATAGCATTCGTGACGTCGATAGCAAACAGTAAACATTTAGTTATTATAATTATACTGCGCGAATTCAAAGCAGTGACACTACTTATAATAATAATTTATTTCGTGAAGCGCCTAAACAACGACAGTGACCGCTCTAGTGTGCTGCATGAACATGGCTTTTCCATGTGTGTTCGGAAAGCAGTACACATTGAAAATCATCACCATTATCGTCATCATTATCATCGTGGCTTTCTCACGTTATTATTATTATCGCCATCGACCTCATTATCAGCTTCAGCTTCTCCTTACTGTCTCTCAGAGCTGATGGGCCCTAAATGTACGCTGGAAGGACAAACCTTAATGTCTTCTCTACACCCGTTTTTCCCCCGACCTCAGGATAAATACCATCGAGATGAAAAGTTACATGTTAACATTCCGTGCAGGTAAGAGTTTTTTTTTTTTTTTTTTTTTTTTTCTCAAGATCTTTCATTAATACCCGTTGGTAAAGTAAACATGGTGCTTAACGTCCACAGAAACCATAAGGTTTATTAGGGACGGGGAGAAGGGGAGGAAGGGGGTATAGAGGTGGGGGAAGAGGGAGATTATATACCTACCACTGCACTGTCATCGCCGGAATGACTCCTGCATTAAGGTGGGCAGTGATGAGAGCCATTTAATGTTTCATAATTGTGAGGGACAAAGTCACAAGACAGTGTCCACAGACCACAACTTTTGAAGAGAAAGGAGAGACGAAGCCGATCGGAACCGAGGTCCCTCTGCTTACCAGCCTAAGGCCTTGCCGCTAAGCCAAACCGGCTCACTGTTGGGCCCTCTGACCTGGGTAAGGCGACAGCAAGCTGCAAGAGCAGATGTACCCATTCCTACCAGTTTGTGCAGTATCTCCGTGTGTCCAAACGATGGTACGGCTGCCAGTGTTTCAGATTTTCAACGTGTGCACGGATGTTGATGCCTGTGATTGTACACAGGGGGCTGTGTGAACACTGTAAGAGAGTCTGCACTGAAATCTGACTGTGGCGGAGGAAAATCCCTTGCCGAACCGGGGAATTGAACCCGCGACAGTACTTATAATAATGATAATTATAGTCATAATAATAATAATAATGGAAAATTGTCAAGCGCTTACACCGTGGCTCCATATGCTGAACAAACATAATACAGCACACATAATGTATATCAAGATAGAGAATGTTCTCCGCAATTTAACAGAAAGCTAACACATAATGTTGACATCAACAAGGGTTTAAGCATAACTATGTACAAGATGCACACACACACACACACACACACACACACACACACACACACACACACACACACACACACACACACACACACACACACACGCACGCACGCACGCACGCACGCACGCACGCACGCACGCACGCACGCACGCACACACACACACACACACACACACACACACACACACACGTCTCCTTGAGTTGACTAAAACACGTCATTGCATGTGTCCTTGAGTTGACTAAAACACGCCATTGCATGTGTCCTTGAGCTGACTAAAACACGTCAGTGCATGTGTCCTTGAGCTGACTAAATCACGTCAGTGCATGTGTCCTAGAGTTAACTAAAACACGTCAGTGCATGTGTCCTTGTGTTGACTAAAACACGCCATTGCATGTGTCCTTGAGTTGACTAAAACACGTCATTGCATGTGTCCTTGAGTTGACTAAATCACGTCAGTGCATGTGTCCTTGAGTTAACTAAAACACGTCAGTGCATGTGTCCTTGAGTTGACTGACACACGTCATTGCATGTCTCGGCAGCTTCAAGATGGCTAATTTCAAGTGCGGGCGGGCTGACGTAGAGGTGTATGCAAACAACGTCTACAACAGCTACGCCGAAGACACCGTCGTCGGAGGCCTGACTGTGAGGGTGAGCGCGAAAGAGAAGGGCAAAATGACCTACACCAATGCCACAATGACCTACACCAATGCCACAATGACCTACACCAATGCCACAATGACCTACACCAATGCCACAATCAGCTACAAGGCCATCCAGGAGGTGCGTAATTGTCCTGGGGTGATTAAAGGGGAACTCAATCGTATTGGGGGGGGTGTGTGTGTGTGTGTGTGTGTGTGTGTGTGTGTTTGTGTGTGTGTTTGCGTGCGTGCGTGCTTGAGCGTGTGAGTGCGTGCTAGTGTGTGTGAGTGTGTACTTGTGCATGTGAGTGCGTGTCACTGTGTGTGTGTGTGTGTGTGTGTGTGTGTGTGTGTGTGTGTGTGTGTGTGTGTGTGTTTCGTGACTGATTTATTGAGGTAAGTGCAATTCAGTTCTTAGTAGTGCGTTAATGCTCGAACGACAGCGTTATTTTCCGGCTGGGATGAATAAAGTATATCGTTAATGTTGTTGTTAGGACCTCGGTTCGATTCCGCTGTGAGCCGATTTGGCCTAGCGGTAAAGCGGTAAGGCTGGTGGTATAAGCAGCAGGACCTCGATTCGATTCCGCTGAGCCGGTAAGGCGCTAGTTAGGCTGGTATAAGCATGAGGACCTCGGTTCGATTCCGCTGTAAGCCGGATTGGCCCAGTGGTAAGGCTGGTATAAGCAGTAGGACTTCGGTTTGATTCCGCTGTGAGCCGGTTTGGCCCAGCGGTAAGGCGTTAGTTATGCTGGCGTAAACAGAGGGACTTCTGTTCGATTCCACTTCGGCTCTCCTTTCTCTTCAAAAAGGTTGTGGTTTGTGGACATTGTCTTGTGACTTTATCCCTCATAATTAATGAAACATTAAAATGCCTTTCATCGTTGCCCATCTTAATGCAGGAGTCATTCTGGTGGTGACAGTGTAGCGACAGGTATATAATCTCCCTCTTCCCCCACATCCATACCCTCTTCTCCCCGTCCCTAATAAGCCTTATGGTTTCTGTGGACGTTAAGCACCACGTGTACTTATAACTTCGATTCCGCTTCGGCTCTCCGCTCTCTCTTCAAAGGTTGTAGTTTAATTACGACACACGCTGTCACCACCAGAATCACTCCTGGACAAGGATGAGAGCCGTTTTGATGTTTCGCAGTGTCCACAGACCACAGCTTCTGAAGAGAAAGGAGAGCCGAAACGGAATCGAATCGAGACCGAGGCAAAGAGTACAGTACTGCACGAGATCCGCACGGACCTTTCGCCAGTGTAAATGGCCCCAGTGTAGTATAAATGACCCCGGTGTAAAAGACCTCAGTGTAAATGACCCCACTGTAAATGCTCCCGGTGTAAATTCTCCCTGTGTTAATGTCCCCGATGTAAATGCTCCAGTGTAAATGACCCCAGTGTCAATGCCCTTATTGTAAATGACCCCAGTGTAAATGCCAAAGATTAAAAGTGTGTAAATGCCCCTACTGTAAATGATCCCAGTGTAAATGTCCGAGTGTAAATGCCCTCAGTGTAAACCAACCAGTGTAAGTGACCCAAGTGCAAATGCCCAAAATTTAAAAGTGCCCAGTGTAACTGCCCTCAGTGTAAATGCCCCCTGTGTAAATGCCCCAAGTGTAAATGCCCCCAGTTTAAACAACCACAGTGTAAATGCCCTCAGTGAAAGCAACGCCAGTGTAAATGACCCCAGTGTAAACAACCCCAATGTAAATACCTCCAGTGTAAACAACCCCAATGTAAATGATCCCAGTATAAATGACTGACCTCAGTGTGAACGACTGACCCTGGTGTAAACGACTGACCAGGGAGCGAGCAGAACACAGCGGCCACTTACAGCGAGTTCCGGAGAGAGGTGGAGCTGGAGCTGAAGGCCGACTTGCCGGACAGGTTCGGCTACGTCACTGACGGGATCTTCAGCTGGCCACGGCTCCACGACCTGGCTGCTCTGCGTGTACAGGATTTCCCCCAACCGTAAGGAGGGGAGAGAGAATGTGTGTGTGTGTGTGTGTGTGTGTGTGTGTGTGTGTGTGTGTGTGTGTGTGTGTGTGTGTGTGTGTGTGTGTGCGTGTGTGTGTGTGTGTGTGTGTGTGTGTGTGTGAGAGAGAGAGAGAGAGAGAGAGAGTGATTGACTGATTGATTGATTGATTGATTTAACTTTATTACACAAGGATAAAGGTTTAGGCACGAATGCCTGTCGTTGAACTTGTCCTTGGAACAGTTACAAATACTTATATATATTTAATATATGATCATAGTGGGAAAATCAATGTCAATCGATAATTATGAACAATGCAAAAGAATAATTTATCAAATCACTGGGAGACTATATATATTAGAAACAAACAAAAACAAAAAAAAAAACAAAAAAAATGTGTGTGTGTGTGGTTATTTATAACAATCTGCTTCTGAACCATATATAAAGCTGTATTTTGAAGCTGGTAAGTGAATTGCATGATTTTATTTGATTTGGGATGGTATTCCACAGGGATGCGCCTGAAAATGAGAAACTAGTTTTAAAAAGGTCTATTCTAGGTTTGGTCGGAGGTTCTAGGTCTATTCTAGGTTTGGTATCTTGATGTGGTGCGAATGTTGGAACAGATAAAATGCTGTTTAAGGTACGGAGGTGCAAGATTTGTGTATGTTTTGAATACTAACACTACCTTATTGAACATAAGCTTTTCCTTAAGTGGAAGTATTCCCAAGTACCGTAGCTTTGTATCGGTTGATAAAAAGGAATCAGATATCATCAATGTTGCGACTCTTCTGTGAAGAGAATTAAGTTTGTTAAATAAGATATTACAGCCGTCCCAGACAGTTGATGCATAAGTTAGGTGAGGGGAAATATGAGCATGGTTAAACAGCTTGCGCTTAGGAATGTCCACAAAGTGTCGGAGCTGTGACAACAGAAAACGATTTTTTGAAACTGTTTTACATGTGCCAATAATGTGTGGTCGCCAGCTAAATTCATCATGAATAATATCGCCAAGGTGCCGGTGCTCATGAACTTGTTCAATATGACTGTCTTTAAGACTAAGATTAAGGTGAAGCGGGCGAAGCTGATGTTTTTGCCTAATAGCAAGTAGCATACTTTTTGTTTTTGCAGGATGTAAAATCATGGCATTTTTGTCGCACGTCAGATGCTTCCATTATGCTTCTCTATAGTTCATTTTGAACAGTGTCTGTATCTTTATCAGATGTATTTAGTGAAGTATCATCCGCAAACATGTCATAATTAACTTTATTTCTAGTAATATGCAGGGAAAGATCACTGATAAAAATTGGAAAGAGAAGCGGTCCTAAAATAGATCCTTGAGGAATTCCACAACGAACAATGCCTTCATTAGAGTATTCACCTTTAACATAAACACTCTGTGATCTTAGCTCCAGATAAGATTTAAATAATGAGACAAATGGGGAGTTTGTTGTATATAAGGATAATTTATTAAGTAGAATAATATGATCAACAAAATCAAAAGCTTTTTTTAGGTCAAGAAAAACAGCACCAGTAGTAAGTAGCATAAACTTATAAACCTCAGAATTGTTGATGGCAGAAAGCCAGTTATCACACAGTTTGGCTAATGCTGTGTGGCATGAGTTTTGAGGACGAAAACCTGACTGTGACTGGCATAATAGATTGTGTTCAGTAAGGAAATTCAGTAAGTGTTTATGTATATGTCTTTCTATCGGTTTTGAAAGCAGGGGAAGTATGGAGATGGGACGAAAGTTGTTTGGTTCACTTAAATCATTGGTTTTGGGCAGAGGAATCACTTTTGCTTTTTTTTAAGGATAGTTGGGAAGACGTTGTTAAGAATAGATAAGTTATATATATATATATGAGAGGGTCAGCTATACATGGGAGAGCTAATTTTAAGAGAAATGGATTAATATTATCATGTCCCATGGATTTATTGTTATCCATCATAGTAATATATTTATCAACATCAAGGACAGTCATAGGAACAGGCAAAGTTTTCTGAAGTAAATCCACTAGACTGAGCTAAAGTTTCAGCTAATGTTAAAAAGTGAGAGTTGAATATGTTAGGGGAAACGGTTGTAATGAAGCTGTTTTTTGTTTGTTTGGTTTTTGTTTTATATATATATATATTTTATAGTTTTTTAATCATTTGTTGTTGTTGTGAGATTTGTTTGTTATTTCACTGATAGCTTTCCATATCGTGGAAGTACTTTTATCCAATTCTATAAGTTTATCAAAGTAATATTGAAATCTTTTTTGCTTTTTGAAGGCGGTCACGAACGGCCATTGCTGTTATCACATCCCTAGTAAGTCACGGTGGTAATTTTGGATGCTTTACTCTTTTCTTACGTAGTGGAGCATGAACGTTGATGATTGGCATGACAACATCGTACCAAACTGACAAAGCATCATCAGGATTATCAAACTTATAAACATCACAGAAAGGAGCACAACTTTTTTCTTTTTTCTTTTTTTAAAGCAAGCATCTTCGTTGAATCGTTTAAATGTTCTATACTGTATAGTTGTGTGACCTTGGGGTGGACGTCGTGGTAGCTTTATGGACCATGTACAAAGGACGGGAAAGTGATCACTGATGGCAATGTTAGGTACAGATATACTGTGAACAAGGTTCGGCTTATTGGTGTATATGTGGTCAATAAGAGTATTTGTGGAGCAGGTTACTCGCGCGGGTTGTGTGATTAATTGATTTAGACCAAGGATTGAAAATGTTGATTCCCAGGCCAAGTGGAGTTTAAGTAGGTCAATATTAAAATCACCCAATAAAAGGACGTTATTTTTACTTTCAGAAACTTTGTCTAAAAGAGTTACAAACTCATGATACCATTCGTACGTGACAGCTGGGTTTCGATAAACATACCCTACTAGCAAAGACGGTGTTTTTGAATTGCAAATTTCCACCCAGAGGCTTTCAATGCATTGTGACTCCAGGTCAATACGCCTAGTGGTATTATTTTGTATAGAATTATGAACATAAAGGACCAGGCCTGTTTTAGCTTGCTTTACAATATCGCATCTGTATATGGTATAATGTGGAATTGGAGTCGATTTATGTGATACACAACAATTAAACTGAGTTTCACTCAGACCAAACAAATGAATAAAAGGCATTGATTACAGAGAAAAGTGGACACATCAGGTACTTTGTTAAATAAATGACAGACATTCAGGTGTCCTACACATAGTCCTGATTCACTTATGTATTTTTGAGGAGATACTGATGACATCATAAAATAAAAAGATTATAAACTTTAAACAAAATCAAATAAGAATCAAGAGCTTATCAGTACCACACGTTCTGGCACTAGTCCCAGTTAAATCAGTACCACACGTTCTGGCACTAGTCCCAGTTAAATCAGTACACAAACCACCGTCAAAAATTCTTATAAGCAAGAAGAATACACAGGCACTGGGTCCTGTAGTAACAGTACACAAGTAAATATCAAAGCTTAAAATGAGTACTACAAGGCTCTAGTTTCAGTTGAGTCTATTTAGAGCAAGTTGCAGTAGAGCACCGAGTACTGAACTCTAAAAGGTAAGAGTTCAAGGGACAGCAAAATAAATAACGACGGCAGTGAACAGTCCACAAAATTCACAGCTGTAGTAGACCACCGGGTACGGTATTAACGATGGTAGGCAAGAGATCTTGCGATGACCGGGAATCAACAACACGTTGATTAATAGTCAATTAAATTCGCTTCTAGCAAAGTATACAAAGTAGTGTATCAGTGAAACGATAACAATATCAAGGCAAAAACCGCAAGATCCAGAGTATCCACAGGCCAGAAAATATTCACACACACACGTGCGTATCTGCACATATACACGCATATAGTTTACATCTTTCTCCTACTGGACCGGGAGAAAGATCCCCTACAAGAGGGTGGCGGGCTGTCGGCAAGAGAGAGAGAGAGAGAGAGAGTGTGTGTGTGTGTGTGTGTGTGTGTGTGTGTGTGTGTGTGTGTGTGTGTGTGTGTATGTGTGAGAGAGAGAGAGAGAGAGAGAGTGTGTGTGTGTGTGTGTGTGTGTGTGTGTGTGTGTGTGTGTGTGTGTGTGTGTGTGTGTGTGAGTGTGTGTGTGTGCGAGAGAGAGAGGGAGAGAGAGAATGTGTGTGTGTGTGTGTGTGTGTGTGTGTGTGTGTGTGTGTGTGTGGAGAGAGAGAGAGAGAGAGAGAGAGAGAGAGAGAGAGAGAGAGAATGTGTGTGTGTGTGTGTGTGTGTGTGTGTGTGTGTGTGTGTGTGTGTGTGTGTGTGTGAGAGAGAGAGAGAGAGAGAGACAGACAGACAGACAGACAGATAGACAGAGAAAGAGGGAGAGGGGGTGGAAGAGGCAAAGAGAGTGTGTGTGTAAGAAAAGGAGATGTGTGCGTATATGTGTGAGAGACAGACAGACAGACAGACTCCGACACACACAGAGACAAACAGACAGACAGACAGACTGACAGAGAAAGAGAGAGAGGGGGTGGGAGAGGCAAAGGGAGTGTGTGTGTAAGAAAAGGAGATGTGTGCGTATATGTGTGTGTGTGTGTGTGTGCGCGCGCGCGTGTGCGTGTGAGTGCGTGCGTGCGTGCGCGCGCGCGCGCGCGTGTGTGTGTGTGTGTGCGTGTTCGTGCGCCAGCTTAGAGACAAATTTCTCTCACGACACAACAACAACGTTTTCTGTAGGCCTATTCTGTACCCTCACTATTTGGTTCAAACAGAGAACCCTGTACCCTCACTGTTTGGTTCAAACACAGGGGACACCTGAACCCTCACTGTTTGGTTCAAACACAGGGAACCCCTGTGCGAAGAGGCATCTGCCATCGTGTCCGGAGACTGTCCAGCTGTGGCGGAGAAGATGTACAAGTGCAGCGACCTCAGCTACAGACGGTGTGTGGATGACCACATGGCCCCCGTGAAGGTACGCGGCTCTGTCCTCCGGTTGGTCACAGCTGGTTTTGGTTTCAGGGACGTTTGTGGACGGGGACGGGTTGGTGGGGGTAGGGGGTAGGGTGGGGGTTGAGGGGAGAATGTGTGTTTATGTGTGTGTGTGTGGGTGGGGTGGGGGTGGTAGGGGTGGGGGGTGAATGTGGTGTGTGTGGGTGGGTGGGGTTGTGAATGTGTGTGTGGGTGTTTACCGCGCGCGCGCGCGCGCGCGCGCGTGTGTGTGTGTGTGTGTGTGTGTGTGTGTGTGTGTGTGTGTGTGAGTTGCGTGTCTGAGTGTGTCTGTGCAAGCGGGCATGTTGGTGTGTACGTGCTTTAGATGTTCTCGCTATATTAATCATACATCAGTTACTGCACTGTCTTTGCCCTTGCGCCCCCCCCCCCCCCCCCCACCCGACGGCTGCTTTCAAAATATAAAACATCACACACACATGCAAACACACACACACACACACACACACACACACACACACACACACACACACACACACACACACACACACACACTTTTTATACACACTCTCTCTTTTTCTCTCCCACTCTCTCTGTCTCTCTCTGTCTGTCTGTCGCTGTCTGTCTGTCTGTCTGTCTGTCTCTCTCTCTCTCTCTCTCTGTAGCTTGA
>OY757558.1:8004571-8007071 GCA_963584105.1 Alviniconcha strummeri | reverse complement strand
AAAATAGGATCTGCGACTAGTTCTTCTGAGTTCTCTACCTGCATGTGTTTACCAAACTCTCTATATGCTTTAAATACATGAATCCAAAACATATTAAAATTCTTTTCCTGAGTAGGGAGGCTTGATCCCAATTATTCAAGCAGTAACACTTTCGGGTAAGTTGATGTAATTATACCTTTCCACTTGTGATCACTTGTTTTTAGTTTTCGTATCCAACTTAGCTTCAGCGCATTAATATAATGTCTAATATTTGGTATGCCAAGTCCTCCCTTTGCAATAGTTTTGACGGTTACTTTCCTACTTATCCTGTCTTGTTTTCTATTCCATACGAACTGAAACACGGTCTTCTGCAACGCGTCCACCAGATTGTCTGGTGGATTTGGCAATAAAATCCATAGGTGGATAATTTTAGACAAAATCAGCGACTTCAGAACAGCTACTCTACCGAGTGGTGTTATTTGTCTTTTTAACCATACTTTGTACAATGCTTTTATTTCTAAAAATTTCTCGCGAAAGTTGAGTTGCTCACACTCTTTTAAATTATTAGTAAACCAAATACCAAGTATTTTAAATTTAGGTGGGTTCCAATCCATATGCAAATTTGGCATATATTTAATGGGTGAATTTCTTTTATTACCAAGCCATATAGCACTAGTCTTCCCCGCGTTCAAGAAGAGACCTGACTTATTCCCAAATGTATTAATAATCTTAACTGTTTCCTCAAATGAGTTCTTGTCACCTTCTAACATAATTTCAGTATCATCAGCATACTGCGAGATTTTGTACTCAGTTTCTCCTATTAAAATACCTTTAATATTCTTATTTTGCCTAATCATAATAGCAAGTATTTCTACGCATAATATAAATAAATATGGTGATATTGGGTCCCCCTGTCTACATCCCCTCTGAATTGAAAACCATTCTGATAATTGTCCATTAACCGCGACAGATGACTTTATATGTCTATAAAATGTGAATATCCACTGGCTAATATCGAGCCCAAATCCAAACGCATGTAAAACTTTAAACATAAATCTCCAGTCCACTGAATCGAAGGCTTTTTCAAAGTCTAAGCACAAGAGTAGCCCAGGCATGTTTTCTTTGTTCAAGTAACTGATTAAATCGTATATCAGTCGAATATTATCTCCTATATATCTATTGGCCATAAACCCAGTTTGGTCTTCACTGATCAAAGAGGGCAGAACACGTTTTAAACGATTAGCAATACAAGTGGATCCTATTTTGTAAACAACATTAAGGAGTGAAATTGTCCTCCAGTTTTTTATCAGGTCTTTTGATTTGTTCCCTTTTGGTATGCATATTATTATTCCTTCTTTCTGCGTTGATGATAATTCACCTTTTCTAAACCCATTATTTAATGATTTAACAACGAATGCACCCAGCTGTCGCCAATTTTTTTAAAAGAATTCAACAGTAAAACCATCAGAGCCTGGGCTTTTATTGTTTTTCATGTTCTTGAGTGCAACGCTTGCTTCATCTAAAGTAATTTCCCCTTCGAGTGAGGTCTTTTCTTGCATTGTCAATATTGGTATATCCTCAACCAAGTCTAATATTTCACAATCTTCTAATTGTCTGTCAGAATATAATCTTTCATAAAACATTTTGACTTCCTTTATAATGTCCTTAGTTTCATATATTTCCTCACCATTGTTTAAAGTAAGCCTAATCATTTGTTTACTAACGTAATTACGTTTTTCAAGTGCACAAAAATATTTTGTTATTTTTTCTCCTTCGGCGACCCATCTCGCTCTCGATCGAAGCAGAACTCCCTCCATCTTTTTCTCTCTAAGTGCAGTTAGCTCCTGTTTATAAGATTCAAATTTCCCTTTCTCATCTTCTGTCAATTTAATTTTAGTTTCTAAGCTCTGGATATTGTTCTGCAAATCCCTTTCCTTTTCCTGATCCACACGCTTTTTCATTGTAGCATACGAGATTGTCTTTGATCTAATTTTCATAAGTAGTACGTCTAAAAATAGCTGATCGGAAATTACAAATTGAATGTCACATTTTGGGATAAAAGGAAGTTGTTCCCGAGAATAGGGTAGAGCTGCATATTCTTCAATCACGGTTCTTATAACATCATTCATTTCGTTTGCAAACAGCTTATCTTTTAATAGGGAATTATTAAATTCCACAAAAGCTTATTTCTGGTTTCTAATTTCCCTAAAGTCAAAGTCAGTGTGATCATGGAATGATCTGTCCGGTAACCGGGCTTAATGTCTGCTTCTGTCACGTAAGTGGACAGCAAATCTGAAATTAGGAAAAAGTCCAATCTACTCTGTTGAAGGGGTGTATTTCTGCGCCATGTATACCGTCTCATTTCAGGATGAATTTCTCTCCAAATATCTAATAGGTCGAGATTTATCATTAAATTTTCTACTTGTTCTTGTGCTTTAGCATTATTAAAGTGTTTATAATTATAATAATCTAATGTGAAATCCAAGACTAAATTCCAGTCTCCTCCAATAATAAGATTTTC
>OY757558.1:7953931-8004371 GCA_963584105.1 Alviniconcha strummeri | reverse complement strand
CGAAATAAGAGTCAGCACAGAAAGTCGACCCCGGAGAAGAAAATTCTCCCGCCGTTCCAGCAGGGATTCGAACCCGCGACCTTTCAATCGCGAGTCCGGCGCTCTAACCACTGAGCTATCCCCGCCCCAGGAGCCGGGGAAAGAGATAATTTGTGCTTAATGTCCTCGGATGTCTTGAGACATATTAGGGACAAACTATACGAGACTCTTAATACTAATTTACGAGAGAAACTGGTTGGCTGTAAGACGGTTTATTTTGGATTAGTCCACCTCTATTGAGGGGACCCATGCCAGGACCTAGGAGGAAAGTTAAATTTGGAAATTTGGTGCCCTAGTGGCCTTAAAATTTGTATTTTATTTTCCTCAAAAGTTAAAATTTACATTAAAATGCGGATAAAAACCTTCCTAGGACCAGTTTAAAAACAACTATTGCTGACAGTAACTTAACTTTTTAAAAGACTGTTGGTTAAAACATAACTATGAACGAGAGTTATAGTTACTTTTAAGACATTTATTTAAGAACAACTATAGTTTTACCTGATTAGGTTAAAAAGTTGGAGTATTTAAAACTATTTGTTTGACATATCTCCAAAGTTAGCGTCTTTGTCTTTCTGTTTCTTCCCTCTCCTCTTCTTTCTGCTTACCGTTTCAAACGGCACTGGCGGCATTGGCGGCATTGGCGGCACGACGACCTGAGCTACTTGAGGGGGTGACTTAGGCTTAAGACATTCCTCCGTTAGTGCACACAAGCGTGCTAAGATGTTATTTACGCTTGGCTGTTGGTTCATTGGCTCTTCGATTTCGGGTTCAGAGACCCACCCATCGTCCAGCTGTATAGTTTGGGTGGCAACTGACACCTTGTTTTCCAAGTTTACCTGGACCTCTACAGCTACAGTTTTAATTGGCACTGCCCGTGGGCTTTCTGTTTGGGTTGCCACCGTGGCAGTGAGGCGTTGTTGAACACTATGAACTACTTTTTCTGTGACTCTCTCGATCAGTTGTTGCTCCAGTCTGTTGAGGCGGAGCTTTTCTATATTCGTTTGAATTTGGGTTTTTTTGGCTTTAGTTTTTAGGGCCCTAGCGGCCAGTACAGTGGGTTTTTTCAGTATAGCTGGGACACAAGTTTGAACCTTGTTCCCCGCAGCATCCGCGTAGCTACGTTTTGGTGGTTCGAATGTTTTTGAGACTGCGGGCTCCTCACGCCAGAAGGGGTCGTGCGGCGCAGTCTCTGCTATCGGCTGTAGTGGCTTTTTCCTATCCTCTACTTCTACGTGTGCTCGTTTAAGGGCTTCCGAGTATGGGATAAAGGTCCCAGACCGGATTCTGTTTGCGATAAGGCGCAAACGTTGTTGTGGGCAGCCTTGGTAGGCTGCCGAGTGAGGGCCTCCGCAGTTGAGGCAGCAAAGTTTGTTGGGACACACGTCAGGCGTGTGGCCCCGACTGCCGCAGCGTGGGCACACCGGCACTGTGCTCCTGCATTGTGCCTTAAGGTGGCCCAGCTTGTTGCACGTGGTGCATCGCCTGACCGGTGGCACATAGGCATGCACCACGAACTCCTGGTAGTCCAGTTTAATACTGCTGGGTAACTGCGGTGAAAAGAAGGTGATTTTAATTGCCTGGGATCGTGTGCCGTCCCGGTTAGTCAGGCGGCGCACTTCTTTTATGGTTGAGCGGTCTACCAGGAATTGGCAGTCTACGTTTGTTGGTACTGGTCTGATGACCCCCTCAGTTGTTGGCTGTGGAATGGAGCAAGCCACGTTGACTCCACCGAGCACTTTAGTTTTGAGGAGGGCCTCTTGCTGTTGTCTCGATCGGCAGCCGATGAGAAACTTGCCCGATGGTAGTGGGCGTTGCGATAGGATGGGCCCTATGGTTCGTTGGAACAGACTCGCTGTTCTTGGCCCATTGTCTAAGAAGCTAGCAACCCCTGTTCCCAGGTCTTCTAGCACTACGGGATGCTGCAGAAACGTTGGTGGCGGTTGGTTGCCTTGCCGGCGAAAAGGTCGACCGGCAGGGGTGGGTTTCGCTTTTTCGGTGGTTTTTTCCTTGCCTATTTCGGTTTCCGTTTCTTTTGGCTTTTCTATCGGCGTTTCGGGGAAAAGTTTAGCTTTAGCCCGACGGGCCTTTTTGTTTAGTCTCCGTCGGCGCTGAACAAGGTCACTGCCTTCGGAGGTTTCGCCTTCGATGTTCACTTCTTCATCTTCCGTACTGTTTCTGATTCTTTTGGGTGTTTTCGTAATATTCATGGTTGTATTAGTCCAGTTACCTACGGAGTTGTCCTCGTTCACTGGGAGAACGCCAGAGTCATTACCTAAGTCTCCGTCGGACCACATGGTACCGACTTTAGTTGTGGCCCTACCCCTACTTTTACTAAGCTACACCTACTTTAACTACAGTTTTACAATTTTTGTTTTGTCCCTATCACTTTGATCTCTACTCACTCCCTACTTCCTGGTTTTAGAATTTAGAACGGCAGGCCAAAAATGCTCTATACCCAAACTTCTTTATCCCTAGTCTATAATTTGGAACGGGTATCAAAAAATCTACATTGCTATTCTGCCACCTATCAATTTGGAATTGTCGCTTGATTGCGTTTAGAGCCGAACAGCTACTCTACCAAACTATACTCACTACACCGTCGCTGCTCTTTTGGACCGGTTGCAGTGGCTCTCGGGCAGCTCTCTCAGTCGTTCGTGCTGTCTCCGCTTTTCTGCTCCTGGAGCTGGAGTTGTCTGTGTATCTCTTGAATTGCTCCTTGGAGTTGGTGGCCGCCAAATGTCGCTGTTGCTGCGTGCTGGTCGTGCAGCTTAGGCTGAAGATATGGGAATGACGCTGCTACCCCGTGCTCATCCGATCATGACGCTGTGCTGCTGGCGCTGTGCTCTGAGCTGTGCTCTGTGCGATGAGCGAGGTGGAACTGATGCTGCGCTGTGATGTGATGTGTGGTGTGTGAGCGTGTGCTAGGGCTAAATTTTTGTTATATGTTGCCGGCAATGCGTGCACTACACACACGACGCGACTGCGGGAAGCTGACCAATCGGAAAGCGCCGTTGGCACACAGTAGTGCGTGAGCACCGCTCGCGGAGAATAAAATCAGCCGGTTTCTGGCGGCTAGCACGTCATTCCTTTTGAAGTTCGCATTCAAACGGTAACCATGCCTCCCAAAGTTAGCTCCAAGGGTGCCAAGAAAGCCGGCAAGGCAAAGGCTGTTCGCTCTGGCGACAAGAAACGCAAGAGGAAAAGGAAGGAAAGCTATGCCATCTACATCTACAAGGTGCTGAAACAGGTGCACCCCGACACTGGCATCAGTAGCAAGGCCATGTCTATCATGAACAGCTTCGTCAACGATATCTTTGAGAGAATCGCCGCTGAAGCTTCCAGACTGGCCCACTACAACAAGCGTTCCACCATCACCAGCCGGGAGATCCAGACCGCTGTCCGTCTCTTGCTGCCCGGTGAACTGGCCAAGCACGCCGTCAGTGAAGGCACCAAGGCCGTCACCAAGTACACCAGCAGCAAGTAAACAGTCTGCTTGCACGTTGTACACCCACCAAACCTGCATCACAAAGGTCCTTCTCAGGACCGCCTTCTTTTTCCCAAGTCAGTTAGGTTTTCTTCTTGCTCAAGTTGTTCAGGCCTATTTGTTGTTACCTTCCTTGGTCTTCATGACACACGTTCACTACAATATATAACGCATTCATTGTACACCACCGGTGATCACAACGTGCTTGCATGCACGCACGCACGCACGCACGCACGCACGCACGCACGCACACACACACACACACACACACACACACACACACACACACACACACACACTGACACACACGTTTTGAAAGCATCATTAATCATCGTTATGTGCATGTCTATGTAACCTAGCAAGAACAGATTGTAACTGGGAATAGGCTATTGCATAGTCTCAATCCCTGACTTATAAATCCTCCCTCCCCCCCCCCCCCCCCCCTTCTCTCTCTAGTAAGGACTAGTCAGTTAGCTTTCGACCGTGAACCTCAGTCCTTGTCAAACACTTTGGGAGTTGCAGTCCTGTCTGATTGCCGATACAATTACTGATACGAGTTTTTCCTTTTCTTTGGTCCTCTCGATGGTCAGTTTGATGCCGCCCGCTGTAGCTAATTATGTCAATGAGCCCGGCTGGCCGCAGTAAGCTGAGCTGGTTTAATGCTCATGCCGTGCTGATTACTGACGTGCACTAAAACCGCTTTGTTTCAAAGTTTCCACTTTCAAAAGTTGTGGCTTCAACCGCCGCCGTTTTCACTGGCACTGTTCTTACCATTATCTAGTCATCAGTGCACAGAGGCGAACGAACGACTGACTTGAGGCCGACTAGACTGAGCAAGCTTCTGGAAATGAAAGGCCGGACTGCTGAGGCTTTGTTGTTGTTGTTGTTGTTGTTGTTGTTGTTGGTGGTGGTGGTGGTGGTGGTGTCAAGATTACTGTGTCAGTGTTGTGTGACAGTTGCTGGCCTGCGGCACTGACCTTTTAGTAGCCGTGAGTTTCCAGACTGAAACGTAAAGCAAGTTAAGAAGAGAGTCAGCGGCTAGAGTGTTTTTTTGTTTTGTTTTTGTTTTATACACACGCAAGCAAGTTGTTGTTATTGTTTTGAAGGTGACGAACGAATGATTAACAACAAAAATAAGACGAGTATTATTAATCGCCAGTCAGTCAGTCCGCTTCAGTAACTCTGATTTGGAGAAGCTAGCTTGCTCTCTCGCCGCCGGGTTTTACTGACTAGTCCGCCGTGCACCGCTTGGCTGCCGCTGGCCCCAGCCGTTCGCCGTTCCACCTGTGTGCATTAGATAATAACAACAACTACACAGTAATGCCGCCCGCCACTGACCCACTTGAGACTGCACTGCACCTGTTGTTGCCGCTGGCCCGCTTGGTTTAGCACTTGCTTATTCATTCGCCGTTTGATTGAAACGGACAACTTGTCTGTACTTAATGAAAATAACAGGAAAACCGCTCTAGCCGCAGACTCGTCGTCTTTAGCTTGATGTTTACTTTGAATGTTCGGGTTTTGTGCCGCAAATTTTCATTGGTCACGAGAGGGAACGGGGCTGCAAGGCGCAGAGAGAGCGCGAGCAGTATAAAAGGGTGTGAGAGACGCATTTTTGTACTCAGATTGTAGAAATTTGAACAAGTCTGCGTATCGTCATGGCTCGTACCAAGCAAACCGCCCGCAAATCGACCGGAGGAAAGGCTCCTCGCAAGCAGCTGGCAACCAAGGCGGCGCGTAAGAGCGCTCCTGCCACCGGAGGTGTCAAGAAGCCCCATCGTTACAGGCCCGGTACCGTGGCTCTCCGTGAGATCCGTCGTTACCAGAAGAGCACTGAGCTGCTGATCCGCAAACTGCCCTTCCAGCGTCTGGTCCGTGAGATCGCCCAGGACTTCAAGACCGATCTCCGTTTCCAGAGCTCCGCTGTTATGGCCCTGCAGGAGGCTAGCGAGGCTTACCTGGTCGGTCTCTTTGAAGACACCAACCTGTGCGCCATCCACGCCAAGCGTGTGACCATCATGCCCAAGGACATCCAGCTGGCTCGCCGTATCCGTGGAGAGCGTGCTTAAGAAGGACGCCGCACCTGCCACAGCCACTTCATTCAAATACATCACGGCTCTTTTTAGAGCCAACTTCATTTTTACAAGCGAGTTGGACTGTCTTTGCTGTGTAGTTGTTGTTGTTCTCCTCGTTCATTATGTAATGTAATGCGCTGTTCCTTTAATTAGGTTTACAACCACAAGCCTGCCGCCTTTCTCCACACTCCTACAGTAAAGCACTCCGTCCAACGGTAACGGCAATAAAGTTCAATGATCCAAATCCACAACCCCGGCCCAACTCTAAGTTAATCGAACCCACTCTACCCCCGCCCAGCCCGCATCCCCAAAACTTCTCAATAACGGGTCAAACGCCGAACTGGCCCCGTGTTCTCCCCCTCCCGTGTTTGTGTTTGTTATACCGTTTGATTTTTTTAGTTTTTGTTTTGTTGATACTTCCTGTTTAAATTCCCTCTCCCCCCGTTCTCTCTCTTTCTAAGATTGTAATTAACAAAACTAATCGAGTGAATGGCATCCCCAGCCCTCTCTTAATTATGTTTTTCTGATCGTCACTGAGGTGTGTGCTTGCTTGCTTGCTTGCTTGCTTATTGTTCGTTTTGACCGTTCTAACTTGGCTGCTGGACATAATTATTCATGCTAGTTAAATCGGACGTAACAACTTGCAGCAACAAGAAAGGCCATCTCACTTGGGAAAAAGGGTGGTCCTAAGAAGGACCTTTGTGTGATCAGCTTTCCGTAAGACAGGGGTTGCGTGTAGTGCCGAAGTCTAGCCTCCAAAGCCGTACAGTGTGCGGCCCTGGCGTTTCAAGGCGTAAACAACGTCCATGGCGGTGACGGTCTTCCTCTTGGCATGCTCAGTGTAGGTGACGGCATCACGGATAACGTTCTCCAGGAAAACCTTAAGCACACCGCGGGTCTCCTCATAGATGAGACCAGAGATACGCTTGACACCGCCACGACGAGCCAGACGGCGGATAGCAGGTTTGGTGATACCCTGGATGTTATCACGCAAGACTTTCCTGTGGCGCTTAGCGCCTCCTTTGCCCAGGCCCTTTCCTCCTTTGCCGCGTCCTGACATGTTTCCTCAGTTCTGTTGAAGCAGAGAATGAAAGGAAATGCGACCCGCAGCCGCGATATATATCGCGCGGCGCGGCCCCACAAGAGCACCTAGATTTTTCAAGAGACCACGATTTCCATTGGCGAGAATGCCGACTGACTGTGTGCGCTACTAAGTCCGACTTGCTGCTGTGAGCGAAACTCACAAGCGGTTTACCCTTTCCATCTCCAGTAATCTCAGTTAACAATTTTCAAATCGACAAACCCTGCTTCCCCTCCTCCTTGCCCCATCTTTAGTGTGTTTATGGTGTGTGTGTCTTGGGTCTGCGTTGTGTCTCTTGTGCATCTGCAGGAAACAGAATCTTTACTGATTGTCTATGAATAACATAGAAATTTGCCTTACTACTGCATAAGAGACCAGTTAAACAACGCACAGTCTAATACATAAACATAAGTACACATGTGGTCAGCTTTCCGTAACACAGAGAGTACTTTATTATTGAGTCTGTAGGACACACACACACACACACACACACACACACACACACACACACACACACACACACACACACACACACACACACACACACACACACACACATCCGAAACAGTCAGTCCTAGCAGTTACACCAACCCTACCAGTTTACCGAGTGTGTACGGTGTTTGCCGTGTACTTAATTGGTCTGCGTGGTGTAAGCATGCGCGTGTGTTGTCATGCTGCGTGTACTTGATGTGTCCGCGTCTTGGGTCAGCGTGGTGTAAGCATGCGTGTACTTAATTGGATTGCGTGGTGTAAGCATGCGTGTGTGTTGTCATGCGTGTACTTGATGTGTCCGCGTCTTGGGTCAGCGTGGTGTAAGCATGCGTGTACTTAACTGGATTGCGTGGTGTAAGCATGCGTGTGTGTTGTCATGCGTGTACTTGATGTGTCCGCGTCTTGGGTCAGCGTGGTGTAAGCATGCGTGTACTTAACTGGATTGCGTGGTGTAAGCATGCGTGTGTGTTGTCATGCGTGTACTTGATGTGTCCGCGTCTTGGGTCAGCGTGGTGTAAGCATGCGTGTACTTAACTGGATTGCGTGGTGTAAGCATGCGTGTGTGTTGTCATGCGTGTACTTGATGTGTCCGCGTCTTGGGTCAGCGTGGTGTGTGCATGTGATGTTTCGGTTTAGTTGGTTTGCTTTGCTTTTCCTGTGTGGAGGTTTTCTTCATTTTTATGAGCAGTCACTCTTCACTTTGTACTATCCATTTAAAAGAGATCCTTCCCCCCTTTTTCTTTCTTCTTGTTCTCTCTCCATTGCTGTCGTTCTGTTCAATACTACTTTGTGTTGTATCGTTTATGTGATTCCATCTTGTTTTAGCTTTATCAACGTCTTGATTACTGGTAACAAGGGTGACTAAAACACAACTTGAGCAACAAGAAAATCCAACTGTCTTGGGAAAAAGTGGGTGGTCCTAAGAAGGACCTTTTGTGGGGGGAAAACAAAGCTGGATGTCAGTTGCGGGCTAGGTCTCTTTATGCCTTGCCACCGGGAGCCTTGGACTGCGACTTCTTGGGCAGCAGCACAGCTTGGATGTTGGGCAGGACACCACCCTGGGCGATTGTAACACCCGACAGGAGTTTGTTCAATTCCTCGTCGTTGCGGATGGCCAGCTGCAGATGACGGGGGATGATTCTCGTCTTCTTGTTGTCACGGGCAGCGTTGCCTGCCAACTCCAGAACCTCAGCAGCCAAGTACTCCAGCACGGCAGCCAGGTAAACGGGAGCGCCTGCACCCACACGCTCGGCGTAGTTGCCCTTACGCAGCAGACGGTGAATACGGCCCACGGGGAACTGCAGTCCAGCACGGGATGAGCGAGACTTGCTCTTTCCCTTGACTTTGCCTCCTTTTCCACGTCCAGACATGATTCAAGTTTTGGATAGTACGTACGAAAGCAACGGTTGCCAAAGCGAGCGAACGATGCGTGTGCTATGATGATGATGATGAGTTGATGCTTAATGTCCTCAGATGTCATTTGACATATTAGGGACAAGTTGTGACCAATGCCGAAGCACGGTTCAATAAAATCCACATACGTAAGATGTATGCGTGTTTAGCTGTAACCTGCCACCTGCACTTTTTGGCAGAATGACCGGGATTTTTTACGTGCTACTGTGGTAACACGGGGGTGGAACGGATACCGAAATAAGAGTCAGCACAGAAAGTCGACCCTGGAGAAGAAAATTCTCCCGCCGTTCCAGCAGGGATTCGAACCCGCGACCTTTCAGTCACGAGTCCGGCGCTCTAACCACTGAGCTATCCCCGCCCCCCTTGCGTGTGCTAGGGCTAAATTTTTGTTATATGTTGCCGGCAATGCGTGCACTACACACACGACGCGACTGCGGGAAGCTGACCAATCGGAAAGCGCCGTTGGCACACAGTAGTGCGTGAGCACCGCTCGCGGAGAATAAAATCAGCCGGTTTCTGGCGGCTAGCACGTCATTCCTTTTGAAGTTCGCATTCAAACGGTAACCATGCCTCCCAAAGTTAGCTCCAAGGGTGCCAAGAAAGCCGGCAAGGCAAAGGCTGTTCGCTCTGGCGACAAGAAACGCAAGAGGAAAAGGAAGGAAAGCTATGCCATCTACATCTACAAGGTGCTGAAACAGGTGCACCCCGACACTGGCATCAGTAGCAAGGCCATGTCTATCATGAACAGCTTCGTCAACGATATCTTTGAGAGAATCGCCGCTGAAGCTTCCAGACTGGCCCACTACAACAAGCGTTCCACCATCACCAGCCGGGAGATCCAGACCGCTGTCCGTCTCTTGCTGCCCGGTGAACTGGCCAAGCACGCCGTCAGTGAAGGCACCAAGGCCGTCACCAAGTACACCAGCAGCAAGTAAACAGTCTGCTTGCACGTTGTACACCCACCAAACCTGCATCACAAAGGTCCTTCTCAGGACCGCCTTCTTTTTCCCAAGTCAGTTAGGTTTTCTTCTTGCTCAAGTTGTTCAGGCCTATTTGTTGTTACCTTCCTTGGTCTTCATGACACACGTTCACTACAATATATAACGCATTCATTGTACACCACCGGTGATCACAACGTGCTTGCATGCACGCACGCACGCACGCACGCACGCACGCACGCACGCACACACACACACACACACACACACACACACACACACACACACACACACACACACTGACACACACGTTTTGAAAGCATCATTAATCATCGTTATGTGCATGTCTATGTAACCTAGCAAGAACAGATTGTAACTGGGAATAGGCTATTGCATAGTCTCAATCCCTGACTTATAAATCCTCCCTCCCCCCCCCCCCCCCCCCCTTCTCTCTCTAGTAAGGACTAGTCAGTTAGCTTTCGACCGTGAACCTCAGTCCTTGTCAAACACTTTGGGAGTTGCAGTCCTGTCTGATTGCCGATACAATTACTGATACGAGTTTTTCCTTTTCTTTGGTCCTCTCGATGGTCAGTTTGATGCCGCCCGCTGTAGCTAATTATGTCAATGAGCCCGGCTGGCCGCAGTAAGCTGAGCTGGTTTAATGCTCATGCCGTGCTGATTACTGACGTGCACTAAAACCGCTTTGTTTCAAAGTTTCCACTTTCAAAAGTTGTGGCTTCAACCGCCGCCGTTTTCACTGGCACTGTTCTTACCATTATCTAGTCATCAGTGCACAGAGGCGAACGAACGACTGACTTGAGGCCGACTAGACTGAGCAAGCTTCTGGAAATGAAAGGCCGGACTGCTGAGGCTTTGTTGTTGTTGTTGTTGTTGTTGTTGTTGTTGGTGGTGGTGGTGGTGGTGGTGTCAAGATTACTGTGTCAGTGTTGTGTGACAGTTGCTGGCCTGCGGCACTGACCTTTTAGTAGCCGTGAGTTTCCAGACTGAAACGTAAAGCAAGTTAAGAAGAGAGTCAGCGGCTAGAGTGTTTTTTTGTTTTGTTTTTGTTTTATACACACGCAAGCAAGTTGTTGTTATTGTTTTGAAGGTGACGAACGAATGATTAACAACAAAAATAAGACGAGTATTATTAATCGCCAGTCAGTCAGTCCGCTTCAGTAACTCTGATTTGGAGAAGCTAGCTTGCTCTCTCGCCGCCGGGTTTTACTGACTAGTCCGCCGTGCACCGCTTGGCTGCCGCTGGCCCCAGCCGTTCGCCGTTCCACCTGTGTGCATTAGATAATAACAACAACTACACAGTAATGCCGCCCGCCACTGACCCACTTGAGACTGCACTGCACCTGTTGTTGCCGCTGGCCCGCTTGGTTTAGCACTTGCTTATTCATTCGCCGTTTGATTGAAACGGACAACTTGTCTGTACTTAATGAAAATAACAGGAAAACCGCTCTAGCCGCAGACTCGTCGTCTTTAGCTTGATGTTTACTTTGAATGTTCGGGTTTTGTGCCGCAAATTTTCATTGGTCACGAGAGGGAACGGGGCTGCAAGGCGCAGAGAGAGCGCGAGCAGTATAAAAGGGTGTGAGAGACGCATTTTTGTCAAGGCATAAGAGCTTAGTTTACCCTACCGTGGCCTGTGAGCTCAGTGGTGTAGTGGACTGTGAGACTTCCCTTTTCGTTGCGCTCTGGTGCAGACCAACGTTGCGACTAGGAATCTCGGATCGAGACAAGCTGTTGGTATCGTACCTTTAACCTATTTTTCTTGACGAACGATTTTTGTATTGTGTTCTCGGGTGACTCTCGTTACCTGGAGAGCATCTTGCATTAATTAGAATCAATTTTGCAATTTTTGCGATCATATTCTAAATTTTCAGGAGGTTTACCCGCCTGTATCTGTGTGTGTGGTGTGTTTCTCCTTGTCTAGCGACCTAGTATCGTATTGTATTTTTGTGACTGTAACTTGTATACCCGTGTTGTAGTATCTGTGGCCGTTTTCTTTTTCCTTTGTCTAGCGACCTAGTATCGTGTGGTATTTTCGTGACTGTAAAGTGTTGTATACCCGTATTGTATTGATCTGTGGCTGTGACCGTGCCTACCCGGGCTGTGTATTTGTGGTTGTGAGCATAACTGCCGTGTGTGGTTGGAGACCCAGTGATATCGTGTGTTGATTATTTGTGGCTGTGAGCATAACTGCCGTGTGTGGTTGGAGACCCAGTGATATCGTGTGTTGAGTATTTGTGGCTGTGAGCATAACTGCCGTGTGTGGTTGGAGACCCAGTGATATCGTGTGTTGAGTGTGCCTTTCCGCTGTGGTGCGCGTCAGTGTTCATCGACGGTCCTCTCGCCTTCAAGCGCGTAGAGTCGTTCGGTGTTTTGGCGCGGTCGTCACGCCGGCTTAACCGCCGTGTGGAGTGAGCTCAGCAGCGTTATCCAGTAGTTGGTCCTGTGAGGCAATCTCGGTGTTCGTGTCTCACGACCTGATTGGCCGTAACTCCAGCTAGTGGGCTTCCTTTGTTCTTTGTGCTGTGTTGAGGTGTTCTTGTGGTGTAGAGAGTGTATTTTGTTGTGGTGTAGCTTCCATATTCACTTTTTGATCTCCCGTTCCCCCCTCGTCCATCAGTGCATGGTGCGTGCTGGTGTAGAGTGAGGTGGTGGTAGTGCGAATAGCCCTAGTGTGAAATTTCTACAAGTCTGTGCGACGTCTGCTGTGTGTGTGTGTGTGTGTGCAACGACGCGATGGAAGGAAGCAAGGGCCCTGGGCCCGACGCTTCTCGGAAAGATTCTGGCGACTGTGGTCCCGTGGGAAAGGCGATTCCAGTGAGGATTGAGGAAGGACCAGCTGGAAATGGTGTTCCACCGAGGTCTGGTCCCCTCACCCCCACCCCGTCCTCCCGAGGAAGTTCCCCAGAGTCGTCGGGGTCTGAGAACCGTCGGCGACGTCGGCCGCGCAGGCCTAAACGAAGATTGTCAAGCGACAGCAGCAACGAGGGAGACGTGACGCCAACGTCGCAGACTCCCCTGAAAATGACCAAAGTTGGAGAGGGGGGCATGTCTGAGGAACCATCCTCCAGCCCTGTTCTATCCGACGGAGAGTCCCTGATCTCGGTGGTGACCGCGCCACCGAGCCTCGAAGCGTCGTGCGACGAGGGGTCGAGCTTGCTCCCCCTGGTCAACGGCCCGAAGAAACCGGACAACCGTCCCAAAAACGACCGTCCGCCTAAAACTGCGCCCAGCGCAAATGTTCCCCCCAAGGTGGGAAAAAAGAGTCACAAGGCTCCACCTTCCAACCAACCCAGCAAACCGGCAGCGAACCAGAGGTTCACAGCTGAGGGGGCCTCTCGTAGGCGCCTCTTCCAGCAAGGAACCCGGACGCCAGCGTTTGTAGAACACCCCGTGGTGTTGCACGACCTCGGCGGGGGTGCCGCACGGTTCGACAAGCTCGGACCGTGGCACCGCAGCCAGCTCCTCGCCAACGCCGTGGGAGCCATCAGGTCCGTGAGGCCCCTTCCTTCTGGAAAGTGGCTGATCGGATGTAGTAGCGAGGCCCAGCAAAGTAAGCTGGCCCGTCTGGAGACCTTGCCTGGCGGGGTCCCCATCGGAGCGCGCGTGCCGCGACCCGTTGTGGACGGGGTGGTCGGTCCCATCCCCAAGGGAGGGAACGAACTCCAACTCGTCCGACAGGACCTGGAGGCGGGAGGTCACCGCGTCGCTGCAGTGACACGCCTGAATAACAAGCATAATGAGCCGTCCCTGGCGGTTCGCATCTCACTGGAGGCCACGGAGCTTCCCACCGAAGTCTGGCTCGGGTCGACACCGTACAACGTGCAGGCCTACGCCGCACCGGTACGTAGGTGTACCAAGTGCCAGTCACTCGGTCACACGAAACAACAGTGCCGTGCGAGACAGGGCCGCTGTTCCAAATGTGGGAAAAATTCACACACCCACGATAAATGTGACGCAGCGACCATGTCCTGCGTAAACTGCAACGGTCGCCACTCGGCGGCCTACAAAGGCTGCCCGGAGGTGTTGATCCGGCAGCGAGCCAACACCCTACGAAGTAGGACCTACCTCCCCTACACCGTCGCCATGCAACGCGCCCGGGAAGAGCTGAAGCCTCGGGTCCAGGAGTCGGATCAGCCGGCCGCCAAGCCGGTGGACGACTGCTGGTCCCGTGACAGGGTCGAAACCACCGTGCCCGTCACCGTTGGTGCTGGTCCCCCGCGAACCTACGCTGGCGTAGCGGCGGGGCGGACCGCCCGAGCGGGGGGTGGTGCTGGTGGTGGCGGGCCCGGCTTCGCCACCCGAGCGTCGGCAAGGAAGGGTCAGCAGCAGCGGTCTGTCGGCCAACGCTCTACAACAGGTAAGAGGGGTGGCGCGATGGGTGGTTCCGAGTCCGGACCTGGTGTCGCCCGCGCGACGACCAAGGGCGTGACCTCCAGGGCGGTGACAGAACTGCTGTCCCGCATCTCGGACGTCTCCAGTGTCTGGGAAGAGGGGCCCGTGAGTCCACTAGCAGAGGAACCAACCGTCTCTGCCGCCTCTCCTACCTCTACCAAGAGTCGTGGTGCGACCCCTGGCACTGAGGCCGAGGCCCCCAGCAAGCAACAACCGAAAAGTTCTACCCGTAGAACCCGAAGGAAGAAGGGAAGGAGGGCAGTGATGGAAAAAACCGCCCTGCAATACCAGCTGCTCCTAGAGCAGCAAAAGAACAGGAGGCTGATGGAAGAACTCAGCAACAGTCCCCAGAAGATTGACCTGGGAACTGAATTGGATCAGCTATACACCAAGTCTAAGGTAGACTTACGCGAGAAGCTAGATGAGACCCTGTCCCTGGACGGTTTCCTCTGGAAGCTCATGCTGAGTCTACTGGAGACCAGACAATCAGGAGATGGTGCACCTTTGCTGAGCATCCTGACGGCAGTTTTCAACAAGATCACTGGCCAGAAGCGGCAGACACCCTCCATGTCCCGCCCTCTCGACCTGATGTTGGTGTTGGCGGGGGTGCTAGAGGCCCCGGCCGGTGATAAGTTGTCTCCCGTTATCTGTTAGCGGACCGACTTTCAACTAACGTAAGTTGTGATTTAACCCTCTGTCTAATACATCAAGTATAAGGGATTAAGAGTGGTACAATGGAACTGCCGTTCCATTACAACTACGCTGGATTATATCGTCCAATACATTTCCACAAATAACTTTGATCTTCTTAGTCTACAGTCCCTGAACTGCCAGCCTCAGAAGCTGCCCCACCTGGAGGGATACTATCACCCGCCGGTGTGTGGACCGACGTCGCCGGACGGAAGGGTGATGGTCTGTATCTACGTTAGATTACACATGAATTTTTCCATTGTAGCGGACACGGCGGGCCCTGCCAACGGCTATACCTGTGCGGTACGAGTGCGAGTTAAAGGAAACCCCGATGTCACCATAGTCAACTGCTACACCCCGACCTCCTGCACTAGCTTTGAGTGGCTATCGGGACTGGGCGGGAAAGGCGGTTGTGTGGTGACGGGTGATTTTAATGTACGTGACAGATGCTGGGAGCGGGGCTGGGAGAGTTCCTCTCCGGACCTTACTTCACAGATCAACGACAGTTGTTTCGTTATCCTTAACGACGGATCCTCGACTCGCATTCCGGATCGCTCGGATCAGAGGCCGTCGGCTATTGACTTAACCTTCGCTTCAGCGGACCTGGCTGGTGGAGTGGGGTGGGAGGTTGGGGTGGATACCCTCTCCTCCGATCACCTTCCCATCACCATCAGCATGACCCATGCGGCTGACATAGGGAGTTCCGCGCCAGTAACCAGGTTCAGGTACGAATCGGCTGACTGGGACCTGTTCCGGGCCGAACTGAGATCCGTCGACATAGACGTTGACCAGCCGGACCTGGAGAACGTTAACAGCCGGATAGTCTCTTCGCTTCTGGAAGCGGCCAGGGTTGCCATACCCACCACCAGCGGTGGCACGGCACGACCGGGAAGCAACCCCTGGTGGAACGCAGACTGCGAAGAGGCCGTCCGAACCAAACGAAAACTTTACAAAATCTACTGGAGAAACCAGACTGCTGAAACACACGCAGAAATGAAACTAGCCAACAGGAATTGTAATAAGGTTACAGCCCAGGCCAAGAGAGACTACTGGTTAGCTTTTTCGGACTCTGTCTCAGCCGGTAAAACAGACCTTGGCTCTGTTTGGAAAAAAATCAAAAAGATGAAACAACAGTACGTTGCCCCCAACTTTGACCTGCACAAGGACAATCGGGTCTACACCACTGACCAGGCCAAGGCGGACGCCTTCGCGGAAGCCTTCGCCGAGGCCAGCAACACTGAAAACCTCCCCGCCGACAGGCGTCAGTTTCGACGCGAAAGGGAGGCAGTCTACTCCGATCCGGCGGCGGACGACAGCTTACCGGTCAACTCCCCTTTGACCTGCACTGAGCTGAAACGGGCGCTAGCCTCGATCAAGAAAGTGAAAGTTTCCACTGGGCTGGACATCGTCTCGTACCAGATGCTGATGGAGGTGCCTGAGTCTTTTCTTAAGACTCTACTCGGCTTCTTCCAGAGGTGCTGGGACGGGGGTACGATTCCTGCTGAGTGGAAACACGCCGTCGTAGTACCCATCCATAAGATAGGGAAAGCAAGGAAGGAGATCGCCAGCTACCGGCCCATCTCCCTCACGTCGCACTTGGGGAAAGTGTACGAGAGGGTGATCAAGCGCCGACTGGAGTACTTCTGTGAAACCAAGAAAGTGTTTCCTGCGTGCCAGGCCGGCTTCCGACGGGGGCGGGGTGTCACCGACCACCTGGTGAAGTTGGGGGAGCACGTCGGGAGAGCGATGGGGAAGAGAAAGGTTCTCCTGTCGTGCTTCTTTGACATCTCCCGCGCCTACGACCAGGTCTGGCACGCACGACTGTTACAGAAGCTTCAGAAGATAGGCCTCTCTGGCAAGATTTATAACTATATTAAAACGTTTTTAACGGGTCGTTCGTTGCAGGTCAGATGGAAGGGGGCCATGTCCGCTGCTAAGCAGATAGATATGGGAGTGCCGCAGGGATCTGTCATCGCACCACTACTGTTTAATATCATGGTCCATGATGTGGAAAGCTGTGTGCAGGGGAAGGTAGTGCTAACCATGTACGCCGACGACCTGGCCATATGGCTAGACACCCACGTCAGAAGACCCCACAAAGAGAACAACAGGAACATGGCAATCAGCATGAAAACCTTTCAGGAAGCTGTGGACGGGGTAATCCGGTTCATGCAAGTGAACGGTTTTACCCTATCCACCCAGAAAACAGTCTTCCTACCCTTCCATATCTGCTCACGACGCATCCAAGATATATCGATAAAGGTGAACAATGAACATGTTTTTCCGACAGACCAAGTCAAGTACTTAGGGGTCGTCTTTCAACGTATGGGGCGTACCAACCGCCATGTGGATCACAACGCCCGCAACGCCTCCCGCGCCTTGAATGTAATCAAGGTGCTCAGCACACAGCCCTGGGCGAACCCACCTAAGGTGCTTGTGTCGCTGGTGAGGAGCTTGGTACGCTCACGACTGGTCTACGGCCTGGAGGCCATGCCCAGCATCACCGAGACAGGCTTGAAGCGTCTGACCGCTATCGAGGTCCGGGCTCTGCGACTGGCCCTCGGGCTACCGCAGTCCGCGCCTCACAGCCTGGTGTACCGGGATGCCGGGCTGCTACCACTCAGAGACCAGATCCAACTCATGACTGCCAAGTACGTGTTCCGCAGCCAAACCGTAGATAACTCCACTGTCGAAGAGGTGAGTGGGTCCTTCCGAGGCCCCACCCGTGTCTCCTACTGCTCCTCCATCTGCGACCTGGTCGCCGACTTGGTGGAAGGAGCGGGATTGGACGGTGCCTCGGCGGCAGATAGACCCCTTCATCCCTACCCCCCCTGGTTGATGGAAAGGGCGGTGGTGGAGGTGGAGGTGGCGGGACTAACGAGGGACCAGAGCCCCTCTCTCCAAGCCTGCATAACTAACGAATTACTTGAAAATAACTATTCACAATTTCTTCAAATTTTTACAGACGGCTCAGTGCTCGAGGACGGCTCCGCTGGAGCCGCCTTTGCCATTCCTGAGTTCCACAGCCTAAGGAAGTCCTTCTCCTTACCACCTGTATCAATCTTCACTGCTGAGCTGACAGCCATTCTGATGGCGCTCCAGCACATCAGTGAAGTACGTACACCACCATGTGCAGTAGTAATCTGTAGTGATTCCAGGTCTGCGCTCTCCTCCATCCGTTCCGATTCCACCAGCGCTCGAGAGGATCTCGTGCTGGAAATCGGGGCGGTAGTGCACCAACTGATCACCCGCGGAACGGAGGTCCGTTTCCAGTGGGTGCCAGCACATGTCTGCCTCTCGGGCAACGAGATGGCGGACAGGGCAGCCAAGAGGGGAGCCAGGCGACTGGAATCCCAAACCCTACAACTGAAACTCGGATTAGCCGACATCTACTCGAAACTGTCCCGACGGGTGTGGAGGAAACGGGAAGAAGACTTTCGAGCCCAGGCCACGGCCAAAGAGTGGCTCGATCCCTCCCCTCCTAGCAGGGACGGAGTCTTCTTCCCCGGAGTACCCACATACCTCGCCCGAATCATGTACCGGCTACGCATGGACTGCTGGCGGACCATGTTTGTGCCTAAGTCTTGCTTATGCGGAGGAGTGATATCCTTCCACCATGTCTTATTCAACTGCAGAGAGAGCTCGGCTCACTTCGCGCCAGTCACCAGTAGTTTAACCAGTCTGGGACTCCCACTGTGCGTCCGAAGCCTGGCGCTGCGGCACCGGCAGAGCTGGAGCCTGCTTCGTGCCGCAGCCAAACTCGTCTACAGCTGCCCGGTGGCAGCCTACCTGTGAAAGTGCGGGACGCCCTAGGACGTCCCTAGCTCCCTCAAATACCCGGGTTGACTCCCGGGGAGGGAGGGAGCCCCCACCTACACAATGCACAACTATACTATGTTTTTAACCTGTCTCTACCCAAGTGTGTCGGCGCTGAACCACGCCCCCCCCCCCCCCCCCCCAACCGTACGGGCCTTTCCCGGACGTGAAGGGGGCGCTCGGATCGCCCGTCAACAAACCCCTCCCCCCCCCCATCCCCCCCCCACTCCCGACCGTTACCGGCTCGGAGTTGGGGCTTTTAACACTAACTTAACAATGACTTAACCTTTTCAATGAATTATGTATCCAAGAATGTATGACAGGACTGCAGGCCCCAGGTCTGCAGTTTGCATGTTTCTATTTCAGACAATGTTTTAACCGATCAAACTGTAAATATATACATTTTTAACCTGTTCGTAAAGCGAGCAGACTTGTAAATAATGTAAATATGTAAAATATGTTTTTAACCTCATCCCCGAAAGTACTGCTAGACCCGAGTAAATACCTTCTAGACTCAAAGTAAGAAATTTTATGTAATAGTAATTCGTTCTACAGCCAACCGGATTATATTCAGTTTAGATGATTAAGAGCATCGTATATCTTGTCCCTAATATGTCATCTGACATCCGAGGACATTAAGAATAAAGAAGTAAGTAAGTAAGCATTTTTGTCAGGGTACCAGGCGAGATCAAAAGATCAAGAGATCTTAGAGGAGGGAGGTGGAGCTGGACCCTCACTTTTGCCCAGAAGAGATCATGAGTAGGGAGGTGGAGCTGGGCTGAGCAAGTTGGACATCTTTTGCTTTGAGTTGTCCAAGTTGTTCGTCAACAGCGGTGCAACGGACATTGTCTTAGTGACTCTGTCCAGCACAGCAGTTGAAAGAGCAATTGCGCAGTGCACAAGTCGCTGGGCAATGGCGAGGGGACACCGCCTTAACACTTCCATTGTTCTGGCGGCGGTCCACGGTCTCTCCGGTCTTTTTCGGGCGGTTTCCGCGGTCGAGCCAATCACCCTGGCCCTCTTTCCCACTCTGTCCCCGTCCCTAATAGGTCATCCCGCCTCCGTGGACGTTAAGCAACATAAAAAAAAAAAAAAAAAAAAAAAAGCATTTTTGTACTCAGATTGTAGAAATTTGAACAAGTCTGCGTATCGTCATGGCTCGTACCAAGCAAACCGCCCGCAAATCGACCGGAGGAAAGGCTCCTCGCAAGCAGCTGGCAACCAAGGCGGCGCGTAAGAGCGCTCCTGCCACCGGAGGTGTCAAGAAGCCCCATCGTTACAGGCCCGGTACCGTGGCTCTCCGTGAGATCCGTCGTTACCAGAAGAGCACTGAGCTGCTGATCCGCAAACTGCCCTTCCAGCGTCTGGTCCGTGAGATCGCCCAGGACTTCAAGACCGATCTCCGTTTCCAGAGCTCCGCTGTTATGGCCCTGCAGGAGGCTAGCGAGGCTTACCTGGTCGGTCTCTTTGAAGACACCAACCTGTGCGCCATCCACGCCAAGCGTGTGACCATCATGCCCAAGGACATCCAGCTGGCTCGCCGTATCCGTGGAGAGCGTGCTTAAGAAGGACGCCGCACCTGCCACAGCCACTTCATTCAAATACATCACGGCTCTTTTTAGAGCCAACTTCATTTTTACAAGCGAGTTGGACTGTCTTTGCTGTGTAGTTGTTGTTGTTCTCCTCGTTCATTATGTAATGTAATGCGCTGTTCCTTTAATTAGGTTTACAACCACAAGCCTGCCGCCTTTCTCCACACTCCTACAGTAAAGCACTCCGTCCAACGGTAACGGCAATAAAGTTCAATGATCCAAATCCACAACCCCGGCCCAACTCTAAGTTAATCGAACCCACTCTACCCCCGCCCAGCCCGCATCCCCAAAACTTCTCAATAACGGGTCAAACGCCGAACTGGCCCCGTGTTCTCCCCCTCCCGTGTTTGTGTTTGTTATACCGTTTGATTTTTTTAGTTTTTGTTTTGTTGATACTTCCTGTTTAAATTCCCTCTCCCCCCGTTCTCTCTCTTTCTAAGATTGTAATTAACAAAACTAATCGAGTGAATGGCATCCCCAGCCCTCTCTTAATTATGTTTTTCTGATCGTCACTGAGGTGTGTGCTTGCTTGCTTGCTTGCTTGCTTATTGTTCGTTTTGACCGTTCTAACTTGGCTGCTGGACATAATTATTCATGCTAGTTAAATCGGACGTAACAACTTGCAGCAACAAGAAAGGCCATCTCACTTGGGAAAAAGGGTGGTCCTAAGAAGGACCTTTGTGTGATCAGCTTTCCGTAAGACAGGGGTTGCGTGTAGTGCCGAAGTCTAGCCTCCAAAGCCGTACAGTGTGCGGCCCTGGCGTTTCAAGGCGTAAACAACGTCCATGGCGGTGACGGTCTTCCTCTTGGCATGCTCAGTGTAGGTGACGGCATCACGGATAACGTTCTCCAGGAAAACCTTAAGCACACCGCGGGTCTCCTCATAGATGAGACCAGAGATACGCTTGACACCGCCACGACGAGCCAGACGGCGGATAGCAGGTTTGGTGATACCCTGGATGTTATCACGCAAGACTTTCCTGTGGCGCTTAGCGCCTCCTTTGCCCAGGCCCTTTCCTCCTTTGCCGCGTCCTGACATGTTTCCTCAGTTCTGTTGAAGCAGAGAATGAAAGGAAATGCGACCCGCAGCCGCGATATATATCGCGCGGCGCGGCCCCACAAGAGCACCTAGATTTTTCAAGAGACCACGATTTCCATTGGCGAGAATGCCGACTGACTGTGTGCGCTACTAAGTCCGACTTGCTGCTGTGAGCGAAACTCACAAGCGGTTTACCCTTTCCATCTCCAGTAATCTCAGTTAACAATTTTCAAATCGACAAACCCTGCTTCCCCTCCTCCTTGCCCCATCTTTAGTGTGTTTATGGTGTGTGTGTCTTGGGTCTGCGTTGTGTCTCTTGTGCATCTGCAGGAAACAGAATCTTTACTGATTGTCTATGAATAACATAGAAATTTGCCTTACTACTGCATAAGAGACCAGTTAAACAACGCACAGTCTAATACATAAACATAAGTACACATGTGGTCAGCTTTCCGTAACACAGAGTACTTTATTATTGAGTCTGTAGGACACACACACACACACACACACACACACACACACACACACACACACACACACACACACACACACACACACACACACACACACACACACACATCCGAAACAGTCAGTCCTAGCAGTTACACCAACCCTACCAGTTTACCGAGTGTGTACGGTGTTTGCCGTGTACTTAATTGGTCTGCGTGGTGTAAGCATGCGCGTGTGTTGTCATGCTGCGTGTACTTGATGTGTCCGCGTCTTGGGTCAGCGTGGTGTAAGCATGCGTGTACTTAATTGGATTGCGTGGTGTAAGCATGCGTGTGTGTTGTCATGCGTGTACTTGATGTGTCCGCGTCTTGGGTCAGCGTGGTGTAAGCATGCGTGTACTTAACTGGATTGCGTGGTGTAAGCATGCGTGTGTGTTGTCATGCGTGTACTTGATGTGTCCGCGTCTTGGGTCAGCGTGGTGTAAGCATGCGTGTACTTAACTGGATTGCGTGGTGTAAGCATGCGTGTGTGTTGTCATGCGTGTACTTGATGTGTCCGCGTCTTGGGTCAGCGTGGTGTAAGCATGCGTGTACTTAACTGGATTGCGTGGTGTAAGCATGCGTGTGTGTTGTCATGCGTGTACTTGATGTGTCCGCGTCTTGGGTCAGCGTGGTGTGTGCATGTGATGTTTCGGTTTAGTTGGTTTGCTTTGCTTTTCCTGTGTGGAGGTTTTCTTCATTTTTATGAGCAGTCACTCTTCACTTTGTACTATCCATTTAAAAGAGATCCTTCCCCCCTTTTTCTTTCTTCTTGTTCTCTCTCCATTGCTGTCGTTCTGTTCAATACTACTTTGTGTTGTATCGTTTATGTGATTCCATCTTGTTTTAGCTTTATCAACGTCTTGATTACTGGTAACAAGGGTGACTAAAACACAACTTGAGCAACAAGAAAATCCAACTGTCTTGGGAAAAAGTGGGTGGTCCTAAGAAGGACCTTTTGTGGGGGGAAAACAAAGCTGGATGTCAGTTGCGGGCTAGGTCTCTTTATGCCTTGCCACCGGGAGCCTTGGACTGCGACTTCTTGGGCAGCAGCACAGCTTGGATGTTGGGCAGGACACCACCCTGGGCGATTGTAACACCCGACAGGAGTTTGTTCAATTCCTCGTCGTTGCGGATGGCCAGCTGCAGATGACGGGGGATGATTCTCGTCTTCTTGTTGTCACGGGCAGCGTTGCCTGCCAACTCCAGAACCTCAGCAGCCAAGTACTCCAGCACGGCAGCCAGGTAAACGGGAGCGCCTGCACCCACACGCTCGGCGTAGTTGCCCTTACGCAGCAGACGGTGAATACGGCCCACGGGGAACTGCAGTCCAGCACGGGATGAGCGAGACTTGCTCTTTCCCTTGACTTTGCCTCCTTTTCCACGTCCAGACATGATTCAAGTTTTGGATAGTACGTACGAAAGCAACGGTTGCCAAAGCGAGCGAACGATGCGTGTGCTAGGGCTAAATTTTTGTTATATGTTGCCGGCAATGCGTGCACTACACACACGACGCGACTGCGGGAAGCTGACCAATCGGAAAGCGCCGTTGGCACACAGTAGTGCGTGAGCACCGCTCGCGGAGAATAAAATCAGCCGGTTTCTGGCGGCTAGCACGTCATTCCTTTTGAAGTTCGCATTCAAACGGTAACCATGCCTCCCAAAGTTAGCTCCAAGGGTGCCAAGAAAGCCGGCAAGGCAAAGGCTGTTCGCTCTGGCGACAAGAAACGCAAGAGGAAAAGGAAGGAAAGCTATGCCATCTACATCTACAAGGTGCTGAAACAGGTGCACCCCGACACTGGCATCAGTAGCAAGGCCATGTCTATCATGAACAGCTTCGTCAACGATATCTTTGAGAGAATCGCCGCTGAAGCTTCCAGACTGGCCCACTACAACAAGCGTTCCACCATCACCAGCCGGGAGATCCAGACCGCTGTCCGTCTCTTGCTGCCCGGTGAACTGGCCAAGCACGCCGTCAGTGAAGGCACCAAGGCCGTCACCAAGTACACCAGCAGCAAGTAAACAGTCTGCTTGCACGTTGTACACCCACCAAACCTGCATCACAAAGGTCCTTCTCAGGACCGCCTTCTTTTTCCCAAGTCAGTTAGGTTTTCTTCTTGCTCAAGTTGTTCAGGCCTATTTGTTGTTACCTTCCTTGGTCTTCATGACACACGTTCACTACAATATATAACGCATTCATTGTACACCACCGGTGATCACAACGTGCTTGCATGCACGCACGCACGCACGCACGCACGCACGCACGCACGCACACACACACACACACACACACACACACACACACACACACACACACACACACAACTGACACACACGTTTTGAAAGCATCATTAATCATCGTTATGTGCATGTCTATGTAACCTAGCAAGAACAGATTGTAACTGGGAATAGGCTATTGCATAGTCTCAATCCCTGACTTATAAATCCTCCCTCCCCCCCCCCCCCCCCCCCCTTCTCTCTCTAGTAAGGACTAGTCAGTTAGCTTTCGACCGTGAACCTCAGTCCTTGTCAAACACTTTGGGAGTTGCAGTCCTGTCTGATTGCCGATACAATTACTGATACGAGTTTTTCCTTTTCTTTGGTCCTCTCGATGGTCAGTTTGATGCCGCCCGCTGTAGCTAATTATGTCAATGAGCCCGGCTGGCCGCAGTAAGCTGAGCTGGTTTAATGCTCATGCCGTGCTGATTACTGACGTGCACTAAAACCGCTTTGTTTCAAAGTTTCCACTTTCAAAAGTTGTGGCTTCAACCGCCGCCGTTTTCACTGGCACTGTTCTTACCATTATCTAGTCATCAGTGCACAGAGGCGAACGAACGACTGACTTGAGGCCGACTAGACTGAGCAAGCTTCTGGAAATGAAAGGCCGGACTGCTGAGGCTTTGTTGTTGTTGTTGTTGTTGTTGTTGTTGTTGGTGGTGGTGGTGGTGGTGGTGTCAAGATTACTGTGTCAGTGTTGTGTGACAGTTGCTGGCCTGCGGCACTGACCTTTTAGTAGCCGTGAGTTTCCAGACTGAAACGTAAAGCAAGTTAAGAAGAGAGTCAGCGGCTAGAGTGTTTTTTTGTTTTGTTTTTGTTTTATACACACGCAAGCAAGTTGTTGTTATTGTTTTGAAGGTGACGAACGAATGATTAACAACAAAAATAAGACGAGTATTATTAATCGCCAGTCAGTCAGTCCGCTTCAGTAACTCTGATTTGGAGAAGCTAGCTTGCTCTCTCGCCGCCGGGTTTTACTGACTAGTCCGCCGTGCACCGCTTGGCTGCCGCTGGCCCCAGCCGTTCGCCGTTCCACCTGTGTGCATTAGATAATAACAACAACTACACAGTAATGCCGCCCGCCACTGACCCACTTGAGACTGCACTGCACCTGTTGTTGCCGCTGGCCCGCTTGGTTTAGCACTTGCTTATTCATTCGCCGTTTGATTGAAACGGACAACTTGTCTGTACTTAATGAAAATAACAGGAAAACCGCTCTAGCCGCAGACTCGTCGTCTTTAGCTTGATGTTTACTTTGAATGTTCGGGTTTTGTGCCGCAAATTTTCATTGGTCACGAGAGGGAACGGGGCTGCAAGGCGCAGAGAGAGCGCGAGCAGTATAAAAGGGTGTGAGAGACGCATTTTTGTACTCAGATTGTAGAAATTTGAACAAGTCTGCGTATCGTCATGGCTCGTACCAAGCAAACCGCCCGCAAATCGACCGGAGGAAAGGCTCCTCGCAAGCAGCTGGCAACCAAGGCGGCGCGTAAGAGCGCTCCTGCCACCGGAGGTGTCAAGAAGCCCCATCGTTACAGGCCCGGTACCGTGGCTCTCCGTGAGATCCGTCGTTACCAGAAGAGCACTGAGCTGCTGATCCGCAAACTGCCCTTCCAGCGTCTGGTCCGTGAGATCGCCCAGGACTTCAAGACCGATCTCCGTTTCCAGAGCTCCGCTGTTATGGCCCTGCAGGAGGCTAGCGAGGCTTACCTGGTCGGTCTCTTTGAAGACACCAACCTGTGCGCCATCCACGCCAAGCGTGTGACCATCATGCCCAAGGACATCCAGCTGGCTCGCCGTATCCGTGGAGAGCGTGCTTAAGAAGGACGCCGCACCTGCCACAGCCACTTCATTCAAATACATCACGGCTCTTTTTAGAGCCAACTTCATTTTTACAAGCGAGTTGGACTGTCTTTGCTGTGTAGTTGTTGTTGTTCTCCTCGTTCATTATGTAATGTAATGCGCTGTTCCTTTAATTAGGTTTACAACCACAAGCCTGCCGCCTTTCTCCACACTCCTACAGTAAAGCACTCCGTCCAACGGTAACGGCAATAAAGTTCAATGATCCAAATCCACAACCCCGGCCCAACTCTAAGTTAATCGAACCCACTCTACCCCCGCCCAGCCCGCATCCCCAAAACTTCTCAATAACGGGTCAAACGCCGAACTGGCCCCGTGTTCTCCCCCTCCCGTGTTTGTGTTTGTTATACCGTTTGATTTTTTTAGTTTTTGTTTTGTTGATACTTCCTGTTTAAATTCCCTCTCCCCCCGTTCTCTCTCTTTCTAAGATTGTAATTAACAAAACTAATCGAGTGAATGGCATCCCCAGCCCTCTCTTAATTATGTTTTTCTGATCGTCACTGAGGTGTGTGCTTGCTTGCTTGCTTGCTTGCTTATTGTTCGTTTTGACCGTTCTAACTTGGCTGCTGGACATAATTATTCATGCTAGTTAAATCGGACGTAACAACTTGCAGCAACAAGAAAGGCCATCTCACTTGGGAAAAAGGGTGGTCCTAAGAAGGACCTTTGTGTGATCAGCTTTCCGTAAGACAGGGGTTGCGTGTAGTGCCGAAGTCTAGCCTCCAAAGCCGTACAGTGTGCGGCCCTGGCGTTTCAAGGCGTAAACAACGTCCATGGCGGTGACGGTCTTCCTCTTGGCATGCTCAGTGTAGGTGACGGCATCACGGATAACGTTCTCCAGGAAAACCTTAAGCACACCGCGGGTCTCCTCATAGATGAGACCAGAGATACGCTTGACACCGCCACGACGAGCCAGACGGCGGATAGCAGGTTTGGTGATACCCTGGATGTTATCACGCAAGACTTTCCTGTGGCGCTTAGCGCCTCCTTTGCCCAGGCCCTTTCCTCCTTTGCCGCGTCCTGACATGTTTCCTCAGTTCTGTTGAAGCAGAGAATGAAAGGAAATGCGACCCGCAGCCGCGATATATATCGCGCGGCGCGGCCCCACAAGAGCACCTAGATTTTTCAAGAGACCACGATTTCCATTGGCGAGAATGCCGACTGACTGTGTGCGCTACTAAGTCCGACTTGCTGCTGTGAGCGAAACTCACAAGCGGTTTACCCTTTCCATCTCCAGTAATCTCAGTTAACAATTTTCAAATCGACAAACCCTGCTTCCCCTCCTCCTTGCCCCATCTTTAGTGTGTTTATGGTGTGTGTGTCTTGGGTCTGCGTTGTGTCTCTTGTGCATCTGCAGGAAACAGAATCTTTACTGATTGTCTATGAATAACATAGAAATTTGCCTTACTACTGCATAAGAGACCAGTTAAACAACGCACAGTCTAATACATAAACATAAGTACACATGTGGTCAGCTTTCCGTAACACAGAGTACTTTATTATTGAGTCTGTAGGACACACACACACACACACACACACACACACACACACACACACACACACACACACACACACACACACACACACACACACACACACACACACATCCGAAACAGTCAGTCCTAGCAGTTACACCAACCCTACCAGTTTACCGAGTGTGTACGGTGTTTGCCGTGTACTTAATTGGTCTGCGTGGTGTAAGCATGCGCGTGTGTTGTCATGCTGCGTGTACTTGATGTGTCCGCGTCTTGGGTCAGCGTGGTGTAAGCATGCGTGTACTTAATTGGATTGCGTGGTGTAAGCATGCGTGTGTGTTGTCATGCGTGTACTTGATGTGTCCGCGTCTTGGGTCAGCGTGGTGTAAGCATGCGTGTACTTAACTGGATTGCGTGGTGTAAGCATGCGTGTGTGTTGTCATGCGTGTACTTGATGTGTCCGCGTCTTGGGTCAGCGTGGTGTAAGCATGCGTGTACTTAACTGGATTGCGTGGTGTAAGCATGCGTGTGTGTTGTCATGCGTGTACTTGATGTGTCCGCGTCTTGGGTCAGCGTGGTGTAAGCATGCGTGTACTTAACTGGATTGCGTGGTGTAAGCATGCGTGTGTGTTGTCATGCGTGTACTTGATGTGTCCGCGTCTTGGGTCAGCGTGGTGTGTGCATGTGATGTTTCGGTTTAGTTGGTTTGCTTTGCTTTTCCTGTGTGGAGGTTTTCTTCATTTTTATGAGCAGTCACTCTTCACTTTGTACTATCCATTTAAAAGAGATCCTTCCCCCCTTTTTCTTTCTTCTTGTTCTCTCTCCATTGCTGTCGTTCTGTTCAATACTACTTTGTGTTGTATCGTTTATGTGATTCCATCTTGTTTTAGCTTTATCAACGTCTTGATTACTGGTAACAAGGGTGACTAAAACACAACTTGAGCAACAAGAAAATCCAACTGTCTTGGGAAAAAGTGGGTGGTCCTAAGAAGGACCTTTTGTGGGGGGAAAACAAAGCTGGATGTCAGTTGCGGGCTAGGTCTCTTTATGCCTTGCCACCGGGAGCCTTGGACTGCGACTTCTTGGGCAGCAGCACAGCTTGGATGTTGGGCAGGACACCACCCTGGGCGATTGTAACACCCGACAGGAGTTTGTTCAATTCCTCGTCGTTGCGGATGGCCAGCTGCAGATGACGGGGGATGATTCTCGTCTTCTTGTTGTCACGGGCAGCGTTGCCTGCCAACTCCAGAACCTCAGCAGCCAAGTACTCCAGCACGGCAGCCAGGTAAACGGGAGCGCCTGCACCCACACGCTCGGCGTAGTTGCCCTTACGCAGCAGACGGTGAATACGGCCCACGGGGAACTGCAGTCCAGCACGGGATGAGCGAGACTTGCTCTTTCCCTTGACTTTGCCTCCTTTTCCACGTCCAGACATGATTCAAGTTTTGGATAGTACGTACGAAAGCAACGGTTGCCAAAGCGAGCGAACGATGCGTGTGCTAGGGCTAAATTTTTGTTATATGTTGCCGGCAATGCGTGCACTACACACACGACGCGACCTGCCGAAGCACGGTTCAATAAAATCCACATACGTAAGGTGTATGCGTGTTTAGCTGTAACCTGCCACCTGCACTTTTGGCAGAATGACCGGGATTTTTTACGTGCTACTGTGGTAACACGGGGGTGGAACGGATACCGAAATAAGAGTCAGCACAGAAAGTCGACTCTGGAGAAGAAAATTCTCCCGCCGTTCCAGCAGGGATTCGAACCCGCGACCTTTCAATCACGAGTCCGGTGCTCTAACCACTGAGCTATCCCCGCCCCCATGCGTGTGCTAGGGCTAAATTTTTGTTATATGTTGCCGGCAATGCGTGCACTACACACACGACGCGACTGCGGGAAGCTGACCAATCGGAAAGCGCCGTTGGCACACAGTAGTGCAGCACCGCTCGCGGAGAATAAAATCAGCCGGTTTCTGGCGGCTAGCACGTCATTCCTTTTGAAGTTCGCATTCAAACGGTAACCATGCCTCCCAAAGTTAGCTCCAAGGGTGCCAAGAAAGCCGGCAAGGCAAAGGCTGTTCGCTCTGGCGACAAGAAACGCAAGAGGAAAAGGAAGGAAAGCTATGCCATCTACATCTACAAGGTGCTGAAACAGGTGCACCCCGACACTGGCATCAGTAGCAAGGCCATGTCTATCATGAACAGCTTCGTCAACGATATCTTTGAGAGAATCGCCGCTGAAGCTTCCAGACTGGCCCACTACAACAAGCGTTCCACCATCACCAGCCGGGAGATCCAGACCGCTGTCCGTCTCTTGCTGCCCGGTGAACTGGCCAAGCACGCCGTCAGTGAAGGCACCAAGGCCGTCACCAAGTACACCAGCAGCAAGTAAACAGTCTGCTTGCACGTTGTACACCCACCAAACCTGCATCACAAAGGTCCTTCTCAGGACCGCCTTCTTTTTCCCAAGTCAGTTAGGTTTTCTTCTTGCTCAAGTTGTTCAGGCCTATTTGTTGTTACCTTCCTTGGTCTTCATGACACACGTTCACTACAATATATAACGCATTCATTGTACACCACCGGTGATCACAACGTGCTTGCATGCACGCACGCACGCACGCACGCACGCACGCACGCACGCACACACACACACACACACACACACACACACACACACACACACACACACACACAACTGACACACACGTTTTGAAAGCATCATTAATCATCGTTATGTGCATGTCTATGTAACCTAGCAAGAACAGATTGTAACTGGGAATAGGCTATTGCATAGTCTCAATCCCTGACTTATAAATCCTCCCTCCCCCCCCCCCCCCCCCCTTCTCTCTCTAGTAAGGACTAGTCAGTTAGCTTTCGACCGTGAACCTCAGTCCTTGTCAAACACTTTGGGAGTTGCAGTCCTGTCTGATTGCCGATACAATTACTGATACGAGTTTTTCCTTTTCTTTGGTCCTCTCGATGGTCAGTTTGATGCCGCCCGCTGTAGCTAATTATGTCAATGAGCCCGGCTGGCCGCAGTAAGCTGAGCTGGTTTAATGCTTGCCGTGCTGATTACTGACGTGCACTAAAACCGCTTTGTTTCAAAGTTTCCACTTTCAAAAGTTGTGGCTTCAACCGCCGCCGTTTTCACTGGCACTGTTCTTACCATTATCTAGTCATCAGTGCACAGAGGCGAACGAACGACTGACTTGAGGCCGACTAGACTGAGCAAGCTTCTGGAAATGAAAGGCCGGACTGCTGAGGCTTTGTTGTTGTTGTTGTTGTTGTTGTTGTTGTTGTTGTTGGTGGTGGTGGTGGTGGTGGTGTCAAGATTACTGTGTCAGTGTTGTGTGACAGTTGCTGGCCTGCGGCACTGACCTTTTAGTAGCCGTGAGTTTCCAGACTGAAACGTAAAGCAAGTTAAGAAGAGAGTCAGCGGCTAGAGTGTTTTTTTGTTTTGTTTTTGTTTTATACACACGCAAGCAAGTTGTTGTTATTGTTTTGAAGGTGACGAACGAATGATTAACAACAAAAATAAGACGAGTATTATTAATCGCCAGTCAGTCAGTCCGCTTCAGTAACTCTGATTTGGAGAAGCTAGCTTGCTCTCTCGCCGCCGGGTTTTACTGACTAGTCCGCCGTGCACCGCTTGGCTGCCGCTGGCCCCAGCCGTTCGCCGTTCCACCTGTGTGCATTAGATAATAACAACAACTACACAGTAATGCCGCCCGCCACTGACCCACTTGAGACTGCACTGCACCTGTTGTTGCCGCTGGCCCGCTTGGTTTAGCACTTGCTTATTCATTCGCCGTTTGATTGAAACGGACAACTTGTCTGTACTTAATGAAAATAACAGGAAAACCGCTCTAGCCGCAGACTCGTCGTCTTTAGCTTGATGTTTACTTTGAATGTTCGGGTTTTGTGCCGCAAATTTTCATTGGTCACGAGAGGGAACGGGGCTGCAAGGCGCAGAGAGAGCGCGAGCAGTATAAAAGGGTGTGAGAGACGCATTTTTGTGACGAGGGTACCAGGCGAGATCAAAAGATCAAGAGATCTTAGAGGAGGGAGGTGGAGCTGGACCCTCACTTTTGCCCAGAAGAGATCATGAGTAGGGAGGTGGAGCTGGGCTGAGCAAGTTGGACATCTTTTGCTTTGAGTTGTCCAAGTTGTTCGTCAACAGCGGTGCAACGGACATTGTCTTAGTGACTCTGTCCAGCACAGCAGTTGAAAGAGCAATTGCGCAGTGCACAAGTCGCTGGGCAATGGCGAGGGGACACCGCCTTAACACTTCCATTGTTCTGGCGGCGGTCCACGGTCTCTCCGGTCTTTTTCGGGCGGTTTCCGCGGTCGAGCCAATCACCCTGGTCCTCTTTCCCACTCTGTCCCCGTCCCTAATAGGTCATCCCGCCTCCGTGGACGTTAAGCAACATAAAAGCCAAAAGCATTTTTGTACTCAGATTGTAGAAATTTGAACAAGTCTGCGTATCGTCATGGCTCGTACCAAGCAAACCGCCCGCAAATCGACCGGAGGAAAGGCTCCTCGCAAGCAGCTGGCAACCAAGGCGGCGCGTAAGAGCGCTCCTGCCACCGGAGGTGTCAAGAAGCCCCATCGTTACAGGCCCGGTACCGTGGCTCTCCGTGAGATCCGTCGTTACCAGAAGAGCACTGAGCTGCTGATCCGCAAACTGCCCTTCCAGCGTCTGGTCCGTGAGATCGCCCAGGACTTCAAGACCGATCTCCGTTTCCAGAGCTCCGCTGTTATGGCCCTGCAGGAGGCTAGCGAGGCTTACCTGGTCGGTCTCTTTGAAGACACCAACCTGTGCGCCATCCACGCCAAGCGTGTGACCATCATGCCCAAGGACATCCAGCTGGCTCGCCGTATCCGTGGAGAGCGTGCTTAAGAAGGACGCCGCACCTGCCACAGCCACTTCATTCAAATACATCACGGCTCTTTTTAGAGCCAACTTCATTTTTACAAGCGAGTTGGACTGTCTTTGCTGTGTAGTTGTTGTTGTTCTCCTCGTTCATTATGTAATGTAATGCGCTGTTCCTTTAATTAGGTTTACAACCACAAGCCTGCCGCCTTTCTCCACACTCCTACAGTAAAGCACTCCGTCCAACGGTAACGGCAATAAAGTTCAATGATCCAAATCCACAACCCCGGCCCAACTCTAAGTTAATCGAACCCACTCTACCCCCGCCCAGCCCGCATCCCCAAAACTTCTCAATAACGGGTCAAACGCCGAACTGGCCCCGTGTTCTCCCCCTCCCGTGTTTGTGTTTGTTATACCGTTTGATTTTTTTAGTTTTTGTTTTGTTGATACTTCCTGTTTAAATTCCCTCTCCCCCCGTTCTCTCTCTTTCTAAGATTGTAATTAACAAAACTAATCGAGTGAATGGCATCCCCAGCCCTCTCTTAATTATGTTTTTCTGATCGTCACTGAGGTGTGTGCTTGCTTGCTTGCTTGCTTGCTTATTGTTCGTTTTGACCGTTCTAACTTGGCTGCTGGACATAATTATTCATGCTAGTTAAATCGGACGTAACAACTTGCAGCAACAAGAAAGGCCATCTCACTTGGGAAAAAGGGTGGTCCTAAGAAGGACCTTTGTGTGATCAGCTTTCCGTAAGACAGGGGTTGCGTGTAGTGCCGAAGTCTAGCCTCCAAAGCCGTACAGTGTGCGGCCCTGGCGTTTCAAGGCGTAAACAACGTCCATGGCGGTGACGGTCTTCCTCTTGGCATGCTCAGTGTAGGTGACGGCATCACGGATAACGTTCTCCAGGAAAACCTTAAGCACACCGCGGGTCTCCTCATAGATGAGACCAGAGATACGCTTGACACCGCCACGACGAGCCAGACGGCGGATAGCAGGTTTGGTGATACCCTGGATGTTATCACGCAAGACTTTCCTGTGGCGCTTAGCGCCTCCTTTGCCCAGGCCCTTTCCTCCTTTGCCGCGTCCTGACATGTTTCCTCAGTTCTGTTGAAGCAGAGAATGAAAGGAAATGACTGACTGACTGTTCGTGTTTTAAGTCCTCTGACACCGTGGCGTATACAGGACTAGTAGTTAAAATTGTTTAAAAATTCAATCATTAATCATATATCGATTGCACACGTATAGTATCACAGTCTAGGACTCGCAGCTAAAGGAGAGCGATTTCATAAATGTTTACATTATTCGGCTTCTGCACTACACTGGGGTAAGGGCCAATAAAAATGTTTTAGTCTTTAATCAAAAATACTCTGTTTAAAATTGATAAAACTTCTTAGGACCACTCTAAAAATTTTTTATATAATCACATCTACTAAAGAAAGAAACAAGTAAGACGTACATGCAACACAAAGACGAATAGACATAATATGTACACTAATAAATATATCTAATCACTCATACCACACTCTTTCATTGTTTTAAAAATACAGCATGTCTATTAGAACGATTTTATACCAGGGGTGGTAACCCCTTCAATATCACAGCGAGGCCAGCGGGCTCACGGGAATTTGTCACGCGGGCGGGGGCGTTCGGAAAAAAACAAAGATGACTATAGCGCTCGCCGCGCGAAAAGACACTTCGCACAGCGACTAGAAAAAAAAAAAAAAAAAAAAAAAAAAAAAAACGCCACCGCAGCGACTTAAAAAGAAACAGACTATAGTCGCACAATACCTGGCAGAGAAAAAAAAAAAAAAAAAAAAAAAAAAAAAACGGACTATAGGTTTTGCTGTGGGGGACGGCCGGGCCTAGCAACTGCACGCCGGGCACGTGCGCTGACACCGACACTGGCACGATGGAACGCGGAAGTAAACAGACTCTAGATGTGAGCAGCCACACCAGAGGTAAATATCAACTTGGCTGCATCCACCGCCAGACCCCACCCCGCGTCGTCACGGAAACGACACAGACTGGAAAGGTCCGGCGGCAGATTAAGCAACCGAAGCTTATCAGTAATAGATTTAAAGTGACCCACCAATGCGGGACACTTAAAAATAGCGTGATAGGGCGAGACCATCTGTCCGCACAAACACAGTTTGGGGACAAAGATGGTTCGCCACACATCACAGCGCAGACGATACATAATTGTAGAGAGGTGCACTGACAGCGGGGGGAAACGCACGCCGTGCCTGGTAGGAGGGGACAGATCGTTGGTATAACCACTGTCCCTGGCCTTGGCGGCGAACTCCTCCCCGCACAGTTTCCACACGGCTCGGGTTAAAAGAGTTTTAATGTCAGTAAAAGACAAAGTCAAGTGGAGTGCAGTGGCCCCCAGTCCACGGGCTGCCTGTTTCGCAGCGCGGTCAGCGCTCTCGTTACCAGGCACGCCCACGTGGGAGGGGACCCACTGAAGGACGATGTCGGTGCCACGAGTAATAAGCTGGTGGCACACGACAACTATTTCTTTAACAACGTCTTCCCTGGAAGACTGACTGTTGTGTTTAATGGCCTGCAGCGCCGACAGCGAGTCAGAAAAAACCGACACCGCCATCGGCGGCTGATACAGGTCATTGAAGAAGTTTAAGGCCATTAAAATGGCAACTAACTCGGCTGTAAATATAGACACATGAGGCAGCTGATATTTTCTGGTTAAATTACTGAGTTGTGGTACAACGAACGCGGCCCCCACCCCCTCCGTCATCATGGACCCGTCCGTGTACACACAGATACAATGGTTATATTGATTATTGATCAGCTCTCTGGCTGCTGTTTGTAAAATCAGAGGGTTATCGGACCTCCGGAGCCCCGCCACCTCCAACTCAACCCGCGCTCCCTCCACGACCCAAGGCGGGTACGGGTGGATCGGCCTCCGGGCTGCCCGTTGCCCCTCCACCCCCGCCGCCCGGACCAAGTCCTGGGTGAAGTCGCGGAAGGGAACGCAGAAACGGGCAGTGGCCGGGCCCCCGAAGTCGCCCAACACCTCCACACCCGTTGAATTATCAGTGGTCTGCGACCGGAACTGATACTTAGCACAAATAAATTGTAAATATAACTTTGCTGGTAGCATGCCTGCCTCCCTGTAGGCCAAGTACCTGGGTGTGGCCCTCGGAAGGCCCAGGGCCAACTTAATGGCCCGGCACTCGGCCCGCTCTATGGCAGTGATCAGAGAGGGCGGCATGTCATAACAGGCCTCTAGGCCGTAATAAAGGCGGGACCGAACCAGGGACTTTACAAGAGTGATCATGGTTTTAGGCTGGTTGGCCCAGGGCATCCGTGATAGCAATTTAACTAAGTTAGTGGCCCGAAGGGCCGACTGAATATTACTATGAACGTGTTTGGAGACGCTACCCGACCACTGGAAGGTAACACCCAGATATTTCACTTGTTTGGCCGCGTACAGGCGCTGGCCGTTAATAATAATACTAAATTCTGGCGACACAGGGTGCCAGGGACCAAAAATAACAAATACCGTTTTTTCAACAGACAGGCTAAACCCATTCTGAAACATATATTGGTTAACTGTGTTTATAATTTCTTGGAACTGCTTTTGGATCTGTCGCAAACGCGAATTTGTTTTTGTTATATTAGTAAATTTCCTGCATTTTGATTCCTTCCAGATGGCCAGGTCGTCAGCATACAGTGTAATAATAGCATCATGTTTTTGTATTTTATTAATGTCATACAGCATGATAGAAAACAGAAGTGGCGCTATCACAGAGCCCTGCGGAACCCCCATATCTAAGCGCTGGCTGTTAGAGAGAGTGCCCTTCCATCTAACCTGAAACGTTCTCTTAGACAGAAAAGCTTTAACAAAGTTATACATCTGGCCAGAAAGCCCAACTTCCTTGATTTTACGGAGCAACCGTCCGTGCCAGACGGTATCGTAAGCACGACGCACGTCGAAGAAGCAACTGTACAGCGCCCTCCTCCTCAGTCTCGCTCTCCTGACGTGCGCCCCCAGCCGCACTAGGTGGTCAGACACCCCGCGGCCGGTACGGAACCCGGCCTGGCACAGAGGGATCACTCCCTTACTCTCGCAGAAGTGGTTAAGTCGCTGTTTTACAATACGTTCATAGATTTTACCTATATGGGATGTGAGGGAGATGGGACGGTAGTTACCGACCTCCTTCCGGGATTTTCCCTGCTTGGGAATGGGAGTGACGATGGCGTGTTTCCACCCGTCTGGAATCACCCCACCCTCCCAGCAGCGCCGAAAGAGGGCCAGCAACGCCTCCATGTAGGGTTCCGACAACTCCCTCAACATCCGATAGGAAACACGGTCTACACCTTCAGAAACTTTAAGTTTTGTGATAGATGAAAGAGCAGTCTCCAGCTCAGCACGGGTGAAGGAACAATTTACAGCCAGGTCTGCCGGAGCAGGGTCCTGGAGCGGATTTAATGTTTCATAGGAGTCTCGATACTCCTGCATGCCCGCGGGGAGGTGGTAGGTGCTGCTGGCATCGGCGAACACCTCCGCGAAGGCGTCCGCCTTTGCTTGATTAGTTTTAAACACTCTGTCCCCCACCCTAAGATCGAAATCGGGGGGACAGTACTGCTGCTTAATCTTCTTAATCTCTTTATAAACGTTGCCCAGGTCAACCCTATCGTCCAAATTTCCTACGAAATTATTCCAATGAGCCAATTTTGCCTGGGCTATCATTCTTTTGCACTGAATTTTTGCTTTAGTCATTTCTTCATGAGCTAACGGCGTGCAATTCCGCCTATACTTTTTGTAATAATATCTTTTGTTTTTGACCGCCTCCCCGCAGGCATCGCTCCACCAAGGGTTGTTATGGGTCCGGGTGGACCCCTTCTTGGTGGTCGGTATCGAGGCCCTAGCCGCAGTGAGAATATTTTCCAAAATTAAACTGTTTAAGTCTTCTATAGAAAGGGATCCATGATCACCGATTGGCAAAGCCCCCAGCTCGGCTCGGAAACTAGACCAGTCAGCTTTATCATAGTTAAAATTTTCATGCGGGGCGTTTCGCTCCCGCATAACGGTACCGGTTATATTTATGGTGATGGGGAGATGGTCGCTGGACAACGGATCGTCGCCCACCGACCACTCCACATCACCAACCAGGTCAGGAGTGACCAGGGCCAGATCAACGGCAGTTCCTCTATCGTGGGAACGATCTGGAACCCTGGTCAGCGTTCCATCATTTAACAGAACGAAGTCGGAGCCAGTAATGCCCGCGCCCAGCTTAGGCTCTCTGCCCGTATAGCCGTCCTCCCAGAGTACGCTGTGTTGATTAAAATCCCCGACCACCAGGCAATGGCTATCTGAATGGTATTTCAACCACTCTCCCTCACCGTCACACTCGGGGTAATACACATTATGTACCGTTATGTGTCTAGTAGCTTGTTCTATTTTTATAGAGCAGATGGAGGCCTCGGCCTCCAACTGACTAGCAACGGTTTCGAATTTACTACCAATTTTAACGTACGTGACAGTCCCCACCCTGCCACTGATACTAGGGTGAAGGCCGCTCACGGGGGGATAATAATACCCGCCTATTTTCGGCAGGTCACCGCGGCGGCAGGCCGGCGACTGCACGCACAAAACGTGAACAGTGTGTTGAGACAGATAGTGGGTTAAATAATCCAAATTACTGTTTAAAGACCTGCAGTTCCACTGCAGGACAACCAGGTTTTTGTTTTTATTATCGAAAACGATTACAGTGTTTAAGCTGTAGTACTGTTCATTACACACACCTACAGTGTGTAGTCGGGGAGATGATGGTGGTTCTCCTCCAACTTGCTCTTGACCCCTGACATAACTAACATGAGGTCTAAATATTTAGTGAGAGAGAGGGGGGGCCCCTGCCGATGCCCGGAGGCAGCGCCGATGATGGTATTCAGCATGTTCAGGAGGGGGCCCATCCTACCAGTCCTTCTGGCATCAGCCATGGACTGAAAAAGATCCCACAATAAAGTCTTGAAGGGCGTAGGTGGCACTCCGTCCCTTCCTTTTCTTATTCTTTTCATGATAGCTTCAAGTTCTACCATGTGTTGATTTTGTTGCAGCGCATCGTCAGCTTCTTGCTGTTTAAGGAACTCGGCTTCCCGACGCTGTCTCTGTCGAGCCAGAAAAGTAGGCCGCAGTCGGGCAGCACGCTCCAGGAGCTGCTCCCGTGACGCAATCGGGGTTGTGTGCTCGGTAGTATTAGCACTCGCCGGTTCCGGTGAAAACTTGGCCACAGCGGCCTTTTTTCTAGGGCCACCGCCCTTAACCACCGTGGCCTTGACCCCCTCCCGGCCGCCCTGGCGACGAGCAGGCAGCCCCCTCAGCAACTGGCCCGGCGGTACGGGGTTCACGGATTTATTTTTAGGTGCCTGACCCCGCTCGGGCGCCGGCCGGCCCGGCGGCACGCCCCCCGTCCCACTACGGCCCCCAACCCCGCGCGCAGCCACAGTGGCGTACAAAGGAGCGGGTCGGGTGCCAGCGGTCAGGGGGTTAGCGGCGGCCGCGGCCCGGTCAACAGCCCAGCACCGGTCAGGCTTAGTTTTCAATTTCTGCTGGCCGGTCGGCTCGGATGAAACCGGGCCGCCGAGCAGCTCCACCCTCGCTCGCTGAAGCGCCACAGAGAATGGGATGTAGCTGCTGCTCCTGAGAACGTTGGCCCTGGCGTGGACCAACATCTCAGGGCACTGCCTGAAGGCCGCACTATGGCGGCCGTTGCAATTTATGCAGCTAAGAGTGTTGCTGCACCCCTCCACCGCGTGACCCCCAGCGCCGCACCGCGAGCAACGAGTCACCCGCGAGCGGCACTGGGACTTGGTGTGGCCGATGACTTGGCACTTCGTGCAGCGCCGCACGGAGCCCGCAAAGGCCGACACCTGGTGGGGGGTGCAGGCGATCCACACCTCTGTGGGGAGGGTGCAGCCCTCAAACGATATACGGACGGCCCTGGAGGGCTCGCCCTTACGGTTTTTCAACCGAAAGACCCCCGCCACGCGGTGCCCGTCCGCCAGCAGTTCGGTCCTTATTTGTTTTAGTGCCCACTCCCCCAAGGGAATGGGCCCGATCACGCCCTCGACAGTGGGCACCGGGATGCGGCACTGAATGCCCACACCCCCTGGCAGACTCTGGCACCGTGACAGCTTGCCCTGCTGGCCCTCGCTGTGACAGCCGATTAAAAACTTGCCATTCTGGATTGGCCTTATGCTCTGCACCGGGCCGCACACGGCCGACAGGAGCTCCGTCCTCTTCCAGGGCCCCAGCTTGGAAAACAAGACCGGGCCCTGGACATTTTGCAGGACGACGGGGAACTCCACGAAGGCGGGCGGCCCGGTGACCTTCTTCCGAGGGAAGAACCTCTTCCCCTGAAAGAAGGGACGCTCCTCGTTGTGAGCCGGCTTTGCGTTGGCGCCGGTGCCGGCGCCCTCACGGCGGGAACGAAAGCGCTGCGCGTTGTGGTGCTGCGCACTCTGGTAACCGTCCCCCGCCCCCCCGGGCTCCGCCCGTGAAAAAGATCCCACGGACCTCCCGTTTACCGGCGGTGCCTGGTTCGAATCCTGGGGCGCGGCAACAAGGACCACGCGTGCGGATACAGAGTGGTCTGAGCCACTGCAATTAGTACTCATGGACTCTAGGTCCCTGGTCTGGCTCCCGCCTCTCCGCCCACTGTGACTGGCTTTCTGGGAGGTAGAGGGGGTAGCCAGTGCCGAATCACTCCGACTCCTAGCCACTTTGGGTGTTTTGCCCTTTGGCTGGCTGGAGGGAGTGATCGCCCCCCGCTTTCTTTTAGGCAGGGGGGTGCTACCGTTGGGCCCCGCGGGGGTCCCCTCCGCAGTGGGAGGTGGCATCTCTTCCGGCAGCGGAGACTTGGACAGAGAAGTTCTGTCCTTAGAAGCCTCCGCCACCACCTTTACTTTGTTGTAGGTGCTGGAGTTGGCACCAGGGCCACACTCCATCACCACAGCTTGAACATCATTCAACACACATGGGCTCAGGCGTATAACCGCCTGGCTCGAAAAAAGGCTCGAATCCTGGCCCTGGCTCTCGGCCATGGCGGCCGTGGGGAGACGAGAACGGTACCAAGCGCCGACCACAGAAAGTCGGCCCGGCGCTAACACCACAATAAAAGGACGCGCAGCGCGCAGCAGACACAACTACACTAAAAAACGAGTAAAAATTTACTACAAAGTGTTTCACAACACAACGAGCTCTCGCGCGAACGCCGTTAACGGACAGCGCGCTATACCAAAAGGAACACGTGGTAACCAGCACCAGGCTGGTCACAATAGAAAATACAACAACAAAAACAACTGACCCGCAGTGTTAATACAAAAGCGCGCTTTACTGAACCGGCGAGAAAAACTTGCGCGAGCCTGACTAGCAGGCCACGCACGCACGAGTCTCAAAACCGATAAAAGAAACACGACTCTAAAACGGTGAATTAAATTAACACTCTCACGCTCTTTCACACACCACGCAACCACACCTACCTAAAAAAGGCACAACCTAAGAAAGGACAAATGAAAATTGCGTTTATTAATGAATGAAAGGACAATGAAAGCAGTCAATGAAGTGTTAGTCACCACACCAAGAAAATAGAAAATAGTGTGACAAAACACACAACACAGAAGAAGAGTGGATAGCGGTTAGTTCTATCGATGATGTCCCTATACAGCCACGGCGTCAGAGGAACAAAACACCAATAAATAAATAAAATGTCAAACTTTTGTGGAGGGCGTCTGGCTCAGGTGGCAAGCTGGCACCAGGAAGGCCGTCAACAAACCGAACTCTGTGGCCGGTCGTAGTGGCGTGACAAAAAAAGATGGCGTATCTCGTGTATCGTACTATCACGCCACCGCTCTCTCGTGATCACAACCGATATATTTATGTATATGAAAGGAAATGCGACCCGCAGCCGCGATATATATCGCGCGGCGCGGCCCCACAAGAGCACCTAGATTTTTCAAGAGACCACGATTTCCATTGGCGAGAATGCCGACTGACTGTGTGCGCTACTAAGTCCGACTTGCTGCTGTGAGCGAAACTCACAAGCGGTTTACCCTTTCCATCTCCAGTAATCTCAGTTAACAATTTTCAAATCGACAAACCCTGCTTCCCCTCCTCCTTGCCCCATCTTTAGTGTGTTTATGGTGTGTGTGTCTTGGGTCTGCGTTGTGTCTCTTGTGCATCTGCAGGAAACAGAATCTTTACTGATTGTCTATGAATAACATAGAAATTTGCCTTACTACTGCATAAGAGACCAGTTAAACAACGCACAGTCTAATACATAAACATAAGTACACATGTGGTCAGCTTTCCGTAACACAGAGTACTTTATTATTGAGTCTGTAGGACACACACACACACACACACACACACACACACACACACACACACACACACACACACACACACACACACACACACACACATCCGAAACAGTCAGTCCTAGCAGTTACACCAACCCTACCAGTTTACCGAGTGTGTACGGTGTTTGCCGTGTACTTAATTGGTCTGCGTGGTGTAAGCATGCGCGTGTGTTGTCATGCTGCGTGTACTTGATGTGTCCGCGTCTTGGGTCAGCGTGGTGTAAGCATGCGTGTACTTAATTGGATTGCGTGGTGTAAGCATGCGTGTGTGTTGTCATGCGTGTACTTGATGTGTCCGCGTCTTGGGTCAGCGTGGTGTAAGCATGCGTGTACTTAACTGGATTGCGTGGTGTAAGCATGCGTGTGTGTTGTCATGCGTGTACTTGATGTGTCCGCGTCTTGGGTCAGCGTGGTGTAAGCATGCGTGTACTTAACTGGATTGCGTGGTGTAAGCATGCGTGTGTGTTGTCATGCGTGTACTTGATGTGTCCGCGTCTTGGGTCAGCGTGGTGTAAGCATGCGTGTACTTAACTGGATTGCGTGGTGTAAGCATGCGTGTGTGTTGTCATGCGTGTACTTGATGTGTCCGCGTCTTGGGTCAGCGTGGTGTGTGCATGTGATGTTTCGGTTTAGTTGGTTTGCTTTGCTTTTCCTGTGTGGAGGTTTTCTTCATTTTTATGAGCAGTCACTCTTCACTTTGTACTATCCATTTAAAAGAGATCCTTCCCCCCTTTTTCTTTCTTCTTGTTCTCTCTCCATTGCTGTCGTTCTGTTCAATACTACTTTGTGTTGTATCGTTTATGTGATTCCATCTTGTTTTAGCTTTATCAACGTCTTGATTACTGGTAACAAGGGTGACTAAAACACAACTTGAGCAACAAGAAAATCCAACTGTCTTGGGAAAAAGTGGGTGGTCCTAAGAAGGACCTTTTGTGGGGGGAAAACAAAGCTGGATGTCAGTTGCGGGCTAGGTCTCTTTATGCCTTGCCACCGGGAGCCTTGGACTGCGACTTCTTGGGCAGCAGCACAGCTTGGATGTTGGGCAGGACACCACCCTGGGCGATTGTAACACCCGACAGGAGTTTGTTCAATTCCTCGTCGTTGCGGATGGCCAGCTGCAGATGACGGGGGATGATTCTCGTCTTCTTGTTGTCACGGGCAGCGTTGCCTGCCAACTCCAGAACCTCAGCAGCCAAGTACTCCAGCACGGCAGCCAGGTAAACGGGAGCGCCTGCACCCACACGCTCGGCGTAGTTGCCCTTACGCAGCAGACGGTGAATACGGCCCACGGGGAACTGCAGTCCAGCACGGGATGAGCGAGACTTGCTCTTTCCCTTGACTTTGCCTCCTTTTCCACGTCCAGACATGATTCAAGTTTTGGATAGTACGTACGAAAGCAACGGTTGCCAAAGCGAGCGAACGATGCGTGTGCTAGGTGATGTGGGGCTTTATGTTCTCGGATGTCGGTTGACACATTAGGGACAAACTGTACGAAACTCTTAAAAGTAAAGATGAGTGGGGGGTGGGGGGGGGGGGGTGAGAGAGTCGCTTTGGCTTCAGTACGTGTAATCATGTCCGGGGGGCAGCAAGGCGCCTACTGTTGCATAAAAAATACATTTTGTCGTTGGGACAGCATTTTACTGCGGATAAAAAACGACGACCACCTGCTCACAGCTGTAGATGGGCCTGTAATGAGGGCAGCATACATTAAAAACTGTTAATCCATTCAGCTTTTGTTAAAGGAAGAAACCTTGTTAAAGGAAGAACCCTTAAAAAAAAAAAAAAAAAAAAAAAAAAAAAAAAAGAAGCTGATTATGGTTTAGAGATTCTTCTCCCCCGCCACGCAGCCGGGGAGCGACGCAGTCGGTCGCCATTCCAGTTTCAACATGCGTGACATGTTCTGGGCGACAGCGACGCGCCTGCTACTGTTTAAAAATCCATTGTTCGGACAGAAGTCTATTTTCAGTTAAAAGGAGACAAAAAGTCTCATGGCCTTAAAAACTTAGGCATATGGGTAGTCATAATATGCAAAAATAGCACGTTGAAAGAAAAAGGGGAGACAAAAAAGTCTCGTGGCTGTGAAAAGCAACAGCCACATAGGCATTTGGATATTGATACTATGCAAAAGTCGCATAGTAATCTTACATAGGTTAGTAACATATTATGGGGTTTGTTATTATTTAAGGAGAGAAGAGTAAGGCACTTGCCGCGCTGGGGCGTTGGTCGCGCTCGGCAAGCACGGCGGAGGGTTAGCGGTGTTCAGGGAGCTGAACGCAGCGCTTCCTCCACCGAGCCCTGTCGTCGGTGGGGGTCACCCTTCGCTTCCCCCAACCCCGGGGACGGACCCCGGCAGGTCACGGGGGAGCGGTGGGTGACGCAATGCGGACGTCACGGGGTGTCACTCATTCTACAGGCAGGCTGCCATGGGACAGCTGTAGATCAGTTTGGCGGCGGCACGGAGAAGGCTCCAACCCTCTCGCTGGTGACGCACTGCCAGGCTTTGGATGCACAGGGGGAGTCCCAGGCTGATGAGCTTATCAGACAGGGGTTTAACCTGATCTGTGCAGTTTATACATTTGAATAATATATGATAAAAGGACACTGGCTCACCGCATACACAGGGTGTGGGCACAAACATGACCCTCCACCAGTCCATGTGTATCCGGTGCATGATGCGTGCAAGGTGTGTCGGCACTTCAGGGAAGAAGATTCCGTCCCTGCAGGGGGACGTCCGATCGGCCCAGTCTCTGGCTAGTGCCTGGGTGCGAAACTCCTCCCCCCACTGTCTCCACACCTGTACAGTTAGCCTGGAATAAATATCGGCCAGGCCGAGGTCGAGGTTGACTGCCGCCGACTCGGTTCCCTTGGCCCCTCTCTTCGCTGCCCTGTCAGCCTTCTCGTTGCCGGAGAGACTGACGTGTGCTGGCACCCATTGGAAGCGTACCTCCGTACCGCGGGTGATCAGCTGGTGTGTCGTGGTCACGATCTCGCTCACCAGATCCTCCCGTGCGTTGGCAGAGTTGGATCCGATGGAGGAGAGCGCGGCCTTGGAGTCGCTACAGATGACTATGGCTGACGGCGGGGTATGGATGGCGCTCATATGTTGTAGTGCCATCAGAATGGCCACCAGCTCAGCCGTGTAGACCGACACGGCTGGTAGAGAGAACGAGTGGGTCATGTTGTTGAACTCGGGAACAACAAATGCGGCACCTGCCGCGCCGTCATCCAGCACAGACCCATCGGTGTAGATCTCTAAGAAGTTCTTGTAGTTCCTTTCCAGGAACTCGTTGGCTACAAACTGCGCCACAAGCGGGTTCTCCTCCTTTCTCAGGTTCCCCATGCCCACTTGGACGTTCGCTCTCTCCATCAACCAGGGGGGGTAGGGATGAATGGGCCTCTCAGCCACCCGGGCCCCATCCACCCCCGCTCCTCGAACCAGGTCGCGGATTGAATCGCAGATGGATGAGCTGAGCCGTCCCTGGGCTGGGCCTCGAAAGGACTCTTCTACTTCCTGCGCTGTTGAGTTGGACACTGTCTGGCAGCGGAACTTGTACTTGGCTGCACTAAGCTGGATGTGCTGCCCCAACGGCAGCACGCCCGCTTCCCTATACACCAGACTGTGGGGCGCAGACTGCGGTAGCCCGAGGGCTATTCGCAGTCCGTGTACCTCAATCCGGGTGAGACGGGCCAGGCCCGTGTCGGTGATGTGCGGCATGGCCTCCAGGCCGTAGGTCAGTCGCGAGCGCACCAGGCACCGCACCAGACTGACGAGGGTCTTTGGAGAGTTAGCCCAGGGCTGCGCGCTGAGGGCTTTGATGAGGTTGAGGGCGCGAGAAGCGTTCCTCGCGTTGTTGTCCACCTGTAAATTGGTCCGCCCTTGGCGACTGAAGCTCACGCCTAGGTACTTGACGTTCTTGGAAGCGAAGATACAGTCATCGTTGATCCTGACATGTAGATTCCTATTGAGGAGATTGTTTGTGTGGAACGGGATGAATACAGTTTTGGGGATGGACAAGGTAAACCCGTTCTCCATCATAAACCGTACCACCCCGTCCACCGCCGCCTGAAACAATTTCATGAACCTCTTGACGGTGGTGCTCTTCTCCAGGAACAGACGCCGGATGTGTGTGTCCAACCATATAGCCAAGTCATCGGCGTACATGGTTATGACCACCTTCCCAGTCACTGCCGTGACGACGTCGTGGACCATGACGTTGAAGAGTAGCGGCGCAATGACAGAACCCTGTGGGACACCCATACTCACTGTTTTCACAGCGGACATGGCCCCTTTCCACCGGACCTGCATCGAGCGCCCGGATAGAAACGTCTTGATGTAGTCGTACATCTTACCAGAGATGCCTATTTTCTGGAGTTTCTGCAGAAGCTTGGCGTGCCAGACCTGGTCGTAGGCTCGAGAGACGTCAAAAAAGCAAGACAAGAGGACCTTCCTCTTCCCTAACGCCCTCCCGATGTGTTCTCCCAGCTTTACCAGATGATCCGTGACACCCCGCCCCCGTCGGAAGCCGGCCTGACACGCAGGAAAGACTTTCTTGGACTCACAGAAGTATTCGAGACGGTGTTTGACCACCCTCTCAAACACCTTTCCCAGATGGGAAGTGAGGGAGATGGGCCGGTAGCTGCCGAGCTCCTTCCTGGGTTTGCCGTGCTTGTGGATGGGAACGACTACGGCGTGTTTCCACCCCGAGGGGACCGCGCCTCCCTCCCAGCACCTCTGGAAGAAGCCCAGCACAGTCTTGAGAAAAGACTCGGGCACCTCCCTCAACATATGGTACGACACTGTGTCCACGCCGGTGGACACCTTGACTTTCTTGATAGACGACAGGGCTCGTTTGAGTTCGGCGAGAGTCAGTGGGGAGTTAACCGTCAGGCTGTCGTCGGGCTCCGGGTCAGAGTAGTCGGCCTCCATGTCACGACGGCGTCGGCGCATGTCCGCAGGGAGACTGTCGCAGTTACTCGCCTCGGCGAAGGCTTCGGCGAAGGCGTCCGCCTTGGCCTGGTCCGTGCTGTAGACGCTGTCACCCTGCCGGAAGTCGTATTCGGGGGCAATGGCTTGCCCCTTCATCTTTTTGATCTTCCTCCACACTGCACCCAGGTCCTGTTTGTCGGTCGACACGGAATCTGCAAAAGACATCCAGTGGTCCTTCTTGGCCTGAGCAAGAGTTCTGTTGCAGTTTCGGTTGGCCGCTTTCATTTCCTCGTGCGTCTCCGCGTTCTGGATTCTGCAGTAAAAGCGGTACCTCATTCTTTTCTCTTTGACTGCCTCCTCGCAGTCCTTATTCCACCAGGGGTTGCTGTTCGGGCGTGGAGTGCCACTGCTGGTGGTGGGGATAGCTACCCTTGCCGCTGCCAAAATGGAGGAGATTATCTGACTGTTGACCTCCTCGATGTCGGCCTGGCCTATGTCGATATCCTTGGATCCCAGCAGACTCCGAAACAGGTCCCAGTCCGCCTTGTCGTAATTATACTTGGATACCGGAGCCGGACACCCTACCTCAGCTGTACCGCACATACTGATGACGATGGGCAGGTGGTCGGAGGAGAGTGAGTCCTCTCCCACCTCCCAGCCCACCCCGTCAGCAATATCCGCAGAAGCGAAGGTCAGGTCAATGGCCGTCTGGCCCTGATCCGACCGATCCGGTATCCTCGTGAACGACCCGTCGTTCAGCACGATGAAATTACTGTCGTTGATCTGGCCGGTTAGCGTCGGGCTGGAGTACTCGAAGCCCTTCTCCCAACTGCTGTCCCGGACATTGAAATCACCCGTGACCAAGCACCTGCTACCACCGCCCACCTCGCTCAGCCACTGGAAAGTGGTGCACTTAGCGGGGGTGTAACAGTTGACCACAGTGAAGTCAGCCCGGCCTTTCACTCGGACCCGAACGGCACAAGAGTATCCGTTGGGAGGGCCCGAGGTCTCGGCTACTTCACTGGCTTGGACATTGAGTTTAATGTAAATGCAGACCATCACTCTGCCGTCCGGGGCGACCGGGCCGCAGACCGGCGGGTAATAATACCCTTCGAGTCTGGGCAAGTCGCCCGGCCGACAGTGCAGTGACTGCAGAGACAGAATTTCGTAGTCCACGTGGGAGACGTGTTGGATCAGCTGAGCTGCATTCCTCTTGACGGCACGACAGTTCCACTGCATGATCTTAAGACTGAATTTGACGTTGGAAAAGAGTAGATATAAAACAGATTAGAACAAAGGGACAATCCGTCGGTCAGCGAGTGGCCGAGGATAAGTCCTTGTCGCCTGAGCAGGCCAGGCCCGTCAGACCCTGACCGGTGAGCTCGCTGACGAGCGCCGTCAGGTTCCTGAGGAGGGGCTCACGGTCCCCCGTCAGTCTCGTCTGCAGAAGACTGATCATCAGCTTCCACAGAGAGACATCGAGGGACTGAGACTCCCCTGCGCCTTGCTGTGGCTCTACGCCGGCTGTGTCGAACAGCTCGTTGAGCTCTGTCCTCAGGTTTTCACGCTGGGGAGCTGGCGTTATCTCCTGAAGCTTCTTCTCCAGGATCTTGGTCTTGCGCTGCTCTAGGAGCAGCTGGTACTGGAGGGAAGCGGTCTTCAGGCCGGCTTTCCCCGTCTTCTGTTTGCGCACCCTCCTGCGCTTGGCCTTGGGGCTGTGCATCACTTCTTCCACGGCATTAGTGCCGAGGGTCCCGCTGCAACCCGCTGACTTCGTGGGTGCTGTATCTGAGCCGGCCTCCGGCAGTGGACTAACCGGTCTCCCGGTGGGCGCTCCTCCTGTGACGTCGGCCAGACTTGCAAATAGGTTAGCTACCGCTAGAGCGGTCCTGTTTTTCTTGGCCCCAGGGGCGGACACCGACGCCGGCTTGGGGTTCGTCTTGTTGGTGGTTCTGGGGACAGGGCCATGACCCGTTCCTTGGCCCATCCTGCCGCCACGTCCCGCCGTCACACTGGCGTACGACAGCGGGGGGCCGCTTCCTGACCTCAGGGATGCGGCGGCCACGCTGACCCGGTCACGCGACCAGCAGCCGTCCACCGCGTTAGACGTCGGTGTAGCGGGCCCCTGCTCGCGTGGCTTGAGGTCAGCGCGTGCCCTCTCCATGGCCACATTGAAGGGCAGGTATTTCTTGCTCCGGAGGATGTTGGCCCGCTGACGGATCAGCACCTCCGGGCAACCTTTGAAAGCGGCCGAGTGGCGACCGTTGCAGTTGACGCATGACAACTCCTTTGAATCACAGTTGTCATGCGTGTGGGTGCTTTTGCCGCATCTGGAGCAGCGGCTCTGGCGGGACCGGCACTGTTGCTTGGTGTGCCCAAGCGTCTGGCACTTGGTGCACCGTCGCACCGGCGCGGCATACGCCTGCACACAGTACGGCGTGGAGCCCAGCCAGACCTCTTCCGGCAACTCGGTTGCCTCGAGGCTGATTTTAACGGCCATGGAGGGCTCGTTTTTCCTGTTGTTAAGTCTGGTGACTCCGGCTACCCGGTGGCCCCCAGACTCAAGGTCCCTCCTCACCAGCTGCAATTCCTCGCCTCCCATGGGGATGGGTCCAACGACACCTTCCACCACAGGACGTGGGATTCTGGCACCGATGGGAACGCCCCCAGGGAGTGCTTCCAAACGTGCCAGTTTGGTTTGTTGGTCCTCCGTAGAGCACCCGATCAACCACTTCCCGGACGGGAGGGGTCTTATTGAGCTGACGGCTCCAACCGCGTTGGCCAGCAGCTGGCTACGGTGCCATGGGCCCAGCTTGTCGAAGCGGGCCGTTCCACCACCGAGGTCGTGGATCACGACAGGGTGGTCGACAAAGGCGGGAGCCCTGGAGCCCTGTTGTGACGGCCTCCTACGGTAGCCACCCTTCGTGTCCTGTCTTGGGACGTTGGTCGCCTTGGGAGCGGCAGGCGCGTGCGTCTTATCCTTCTTGGCAGGAGGAAGGGGCAAGCCCACCTCCCCTTTGTCTGCTTGGGCAGCAGACCGTGGAGTGGCGGTCATGGACTTGGTCGGGCTGGCTGGGGCGGATGACGTCGCCGAAACATCAATCCTACCTCCCTCCCCGATTTTGGAAATTTTGAGCGGTGTTTGGGAGGCAACTCCCTCCGCTCCGGAGCTCCCGCTGTCGCTGGGGCGCCTTCTCTTGCCTCTGGAGAGGCAGTCCTCGCTCTCCGACCCGGAGGAATCCCCGGGGGAGGGAGGGGTGGTCTTGGGGGGGCCAGGCCCCTGCTTGATGCCAGTGTTAACTGGCCCGTCTTGCACGAGATCCCCTCCCGGGTCGGGCGGGATCTCTGCGGGCACTAGGCCCTCCTCCATGGCGCCGATCAAGGAGCAAATCCACTTACAGCTTATGTAAGAGATTAGTCTACTGATCCGCCACTACCGACCTGCTCGGCTGCTCCCAAACAGAACAGCAGGGAAGACTGCACACAGACTACAGAGGGGGTGGGGGAACTACCCACAGAGGGGGACCCTGCACAAAGAGGGGGTAGGGGGACCTACACAGAGAGAGGGAGACCTGCACAGAGAGAGAGAGGGAACTACCCACAAAGGGGGATCCTGCACAAAGAGGGGGGGTGGGGGGTGGGAAGACCTGCACAGCGAGAGAGGGAACTACCCACAGAGGGGGATTCTGCACAAAGAGGGGGTTAGATAGACCTGAACAGAGAGAGGGAGACCTGCACAGAGAAACCTGCACACAGAACCGACTGAGAGGGGGAACTACCCTCTGAGGGGGATCCTGCACACAGGGGGGGGGGGGGGGGTGACAGAGGGCGGAAGACCTGCACACAGGAGAAAGGGGCAAGTACCCACTGAGGGGGAACCTGCACACAGAGGGGGGTTTACAGAGGGACCTGCACGCAAAAAGGAGGGGAGACTACCCACTGAGGGGGGGAACCTGCACAGACAAGGGGGAGACAACCCTGCACAAAAAGCGCGGGAAGTCTGCAAACAAAGGAAGAGACACACCTGTCAAACAAAGGAAATGAAACACCAGCACAAAAAAGGGCGGGAAAGACCTAAACAAAGGA